>JAFEMH010003996.1:0-233538 GCA_022495995.1 Adenophora triphylla var. japonica
TGGTATCAATTCAAAAATCAAATCCTTTGTAATGGTAATGAAGTGTGTAAGCAGGAAGGTTTCTTTGATTCACGGCTCTCCAAATAGTTCATCTTCTCCAAGTCATCGTCGGTTATGTGTTGTGCATTCGTCGCCGGTTGATTTATGCCAGGATCGGAGAGGGATTGTTCTTAGGAGAAGGAGAAGACGGTGAGGGCGATTGCAATTGGGGTTGCCGGAGACGAAGAAGACGCGATCTTTCCCTTTGCGTATAGAGAGAGAGAGGAGAGAGAGAGGTTACGTAACTGTGTGTTGTTATTAGGAAGACGGTAAAACACGTTTTTTGTTAAGTTAACAAAAAATGCGTTTTTTATAAGTTTTTGGCATAGGGAGTAGTATTTTTAATGGTATAAGTGATAATAATTTTAGAATTTTACGAGGATTATTTAATATAATTTTTTAAGTAAATGTCAAGCAAATTGATGAAATAAATAAATTAATAACGTTGAACAAGTGAAGTGATCGCTACGGTATTTTGGTATTTGAGAAAATGACTATTATAGGTATTATAGGTAACGTAATTTGCTTATTTGCATCAAATAATACAACGCAGTTATTAGTGTCTAAAAAATACAAAAATACTTTTGTAACTTTTTTCATATAATGTAATTTTCAAGTTAAAAAATGGATGACGTTAAATATAGTTAACACCTTGTGACGAAATTAACACGAACTAAATTTTAACGAGCATTAATGCCCTTTTTTTTCCTACCTTGGAGAGATTGAGATTAGGGGTGTAAGTGGTTCGGATTAGCTCGGTTTGAAAAAATTTAGAAGTCGAACCGCTACTAATCGGTTTGGAGAAATCTCAAACCGAGCTAAAACGTGTAAAAGTTCGGACCGAGCTAAACCAAACCGCCATAGTTTGGTTCGATTCAGTCTAAACCCCGGTTTGATTTTGCGATTTAGACCGCGTGATGCAGATCAACAAGGAGCGCTAGCAACTGCTGCCCAGGCGGCCGCCCCAATCCAGCCCAGGCGCATGCCTCATCAAGGCCCAACGAAGTAGCATGCCACTGTCTTCCAGGCGGCCGCATCAACCATGGCCAGGCGCACACCTCACCAATGGCCAATAGGGTAGCAGGCCACTGCCTTCCAGGCGGCCGCATGAGTCATGGCCAGGCGCCCGCCTCAGTGACGGGATTCCAGTTTCCTAAATCTACTGAGTTTAGTTTGCTGATGTTTTGAATAATTAAGTTAGGGTAGTTTTGTCCTTTCCATTCCAATTCGTTTTTAGGGTTTTCTTAAGAGTATTTAAACTTGTTTAGGGTTTTAAACAAAGGATTTTTTGATTATTTAAGAATTAATAAGAAAAGCTTGAAGCTTTTCTTTTCGAATCTTGTTTCATTCTAGTTCAGTCATAAATCTCTAGCCTCAAAGGCATCATTCTTCCCTTCTTAGAAAAAATTCGTCCTCGAATTTGACTTGTTGCTTTAGAAAATACATCTATAAATTTATCCTTAAATCGTTGACGAACTTTATATTTAGTATCACTTGTCAAAATATCCATCCAGTCAGTCCACCCATTAGTGAGAAACTTATCAATAATCAATCTTTTGAAGAACCAAGAAGCCGAAAATTTTGAACAATCAACATCTAAGGGGTCAAACGGATCATCGTACCGCTGACCAAAATTGACATCTTCAATCTTTCAAATCACTTGATTTTGAGAAAAATCGAAATCAACTATTTCAACACGAACATGATCAGATGGCATCACTTGACAACAGTCACAATGACACATCAAACCTAGGCGGTTTTGACCAATCAACAAGATCTTCTTAACTTGAAGATTCGAAAAAAAAACCCTCTTTATACTCAACAGTATCAATCCAAGAGTCAAAGGAATTATCAAAATTTGCCTTACCTTCGATCTCCGAAATTTCGATCCTCACATCGACATCCCTAGAAGGGTCAGCCGTATACCTGTCATGATGTCCATGATTTTGGGCGAAGGAATCCATTCCCTCTCGATACTCCCTATCCTCGGCTGGAATAACCGGATCTGAACCCATCTTCGCTGGAATCACCACGCGAACCATGCGGTTTTGGAGTATTTGAATCTGTCTTCGTATCTCGTCTATCTCGATATCACGAAGGTTTCGTTTGCGATGATGGTCATCTTCTTGGGGCTCCGCTGCACGGCCGCTCCCTCGACCACCTCGTCCACCACAACCAACGCGTCCTCGTTCAGCCATTGATATACGCGCCAGGGGCTCTGATACCAAATGATACAAACGAAAGGATAGAGATTAATGATCGAACGATAAACAAGAAACAATAATTGAAAGCCTAAGCTTTTCTTTTCTATTTCATAAAATCAAAGTCTAATTTTCGGATTTAACATGTAACCCTATTTTATATGACTCCTACGACTTGAAAAACAAGTCAAAACCTACTAAAATTACCCCTAAGCTATATAGTAACATAATAGGACTAAAAAATAACAAAATATCTCCTAAATCTATTCTTAAACATCAAAATACTACCTATCTAATAATAATTTCGAAAATACAAAGAAAATATAAAAGATAAGTAAATAATAATTTCAGAATCTGCCGTCGACACCTGTTGCTGACTACTATGCGTTGTGAGGTAGTTGGGTTTGACACTTTTCGTGATTTGTATCGTGACGATCCGTATTTTCAGGAGGTGTGGGAAAAATGTTAATACACTGTTGGTGTTTGACATCACAATATAAAGTAATTGTTAATGCAATGATACCCTTCATTAAAATTCTAAAGGTCAAACTAAGCAACAAAAGTGATTTATAAGTAATGAGTGTCCACAAAGTTCACAGTGATTGAAACACATAATGAAACATGATAGGTTTAACGGTCTCGAACCGATTCGATCTACAACGATTTGGCTCGTTTTGGTTTGGTTTGGTTTGGAGGTGGCAGACTGCAAGCTGAACCAAACCGTGTGATTTGTTAATTTTTCAAACCGAGCTAAACCACTCATGTCTAAAAGCCGAACTAAACTGTGTGGTTTGGTTCGGTTCGGTTCCAAACCGCGGCACAGTTTGATTCGATTCGATTTCAAACCGCGGTTTGAACCAAATTACTGACAGCCCTAATTGAGATGATGGAGAAGTTAGTTTTCACATCAACATTCGATAGAATTTCAACACCATATTTGCTAAATCATCATTACATTAAAAAAATAACATCGTTAGTTAAAAAAGAATTTAATTGCATTATTTGATAACACTTTAAAAAGTATGTTGTATTTTTTAGACACTAATTAGTATTTTGCATTATTTAATTCAAATAGGTAAAGTACGACAAGATATTTTGTCAACTTTGCTTCTTCAATAGTTTTGTTTTTACATTGAAATAAGATATTTTGTCAACTTTGCTTCTTCAATAGTTTTGTTTTTTACAGTGAAATAAGCAAGTCCAAAAGTCAATTGGGGCAGTTACATATGGTGACCAATTTAACCAGTGAATTATTGGAGCTCGTTTTTTTCTTCATTACCAAGTAGTGTTCTTCATTACCAAGTAAGTAAGGAGGCATCTAGTGGGCCACTTTAATTATATGAACTTTTTGCATTAAATTAATTTGCATTTCTTGTTCATGCATCCATCTAAACTTTCTAATCTTGATTCTTTTGGATAACTTTCTCTAAAATAACTTTACAAAGTTTATATATATATATAAATATATATATATATATATATATATATATATATATATATATATATATATATATATAGAGAGAGAGAGTAAAGGTGTTCAGGATACGTTGTTTTTTTTTTTTTTTTTAAGGGCGAAATGGAAAAGGAACAACTTAGTGATGACAAAATGGAAAATTTGGCCATCAAACCTGTTCATCAGATCGTAGATAGTGGAGGTATGATTTATAGTATATATATATATATATATATATATATATATATATATATATATATATATATATATATATATATATACATATATATATATATATATATGATGGAGACAAAATTGTAATCATCAAATAGAGAGATATATATATATTAACTCTCTCTCTCTCTCTCTCTCTCTCTTATTTAATACTAACTCTCTTTCTCTCTCTCTTATTTAATACTATCTCTCTCTCTTTCTGATAATTACAATTTTATCCCCATTATACATATGCTTGCTTTGAGGAATGGGGGACATTTTTGTCCTAAAAATAATTGATCATTTGTTAGGATACTCCAATGGTGGGTATCCTAACAAAACTCATATATATTGTTGGGCCCTACATTTTCAGTCAACATGTTTCAACTTGCATATAACAACTTGGTACTAACAACTTGAGTTGCTCTATTACATCTTGATCTACTGCAGGTTGAACCGTTGTTACGTTAACCCTATTTTTCAGGGAACGTGGCAAAAGCAATCGAAGACCAATTCAAAGACGTTTCTCCAGCAACAGATCGTTATCCCCTCCATCAACAAAATGGCGAAGATATCTCAACCGGATCAACCTATCTCCCGAGATTTTAGGCCCATTATTTTCTTTGTAAAATTAGCCGTTATTTGAGGTATAAAAGGGATAGAACACTATATTTTACACACACGACTTTCACTAGCTTAAGCTCCCTTCTATACGCTCATAGCTCTGTAATTCTCTCAATCTTTAGTAAACTTTTGGTCAAGGAAGGTACCAAAACCTCCCGGGGTTTTATGCCGGTGAACAAGTTGTTCAAGGGCTTTCCCTAGTCAACAAACAACTTGTGTCCATGTCTATTCAACTTGATAATCATTGTACATTGATTCATATCACTTTAGTCATTTTTCTTGTCACTCGAAACACTTGTTGAAATTTGACCAAAACAATTTGGCGCCGTCTGTGGGAAACTTTGATTATTTGCGTAGAAATGGCCAATCCGCCCGGTCCTGATCAAGGTGAGAGGAGTCGGCCGCTTCCTGTTTCCGGCACCCAAGGCAATCCATCTTTGAATGCGGAAGTCGTCAATTTGGAGATATTATCCAACATGGCCGATATGTTGAAGAAAGTGAATGATCGGTTGGATGGTCAGGAGCATACGAACGCCATGATATTCAATGCCATTGATAGCCTGCGTAAAGGGAAGCAAGTTGATACTCAAGTGTCTACTCCATTTTCACCTTTACTTCCCAGATCTTTGTTTGGTGCAGGTACAGGACCAAGCCATTTCGGAGATATCCCTATGTCGAATACTTTGCCAGCAGAAAGTACAATCGTGACGTCCATTCCAATTAAGCAACCAAGATTCAGCCTTCCAGCTAGTCAACCTGTGTTGTCATCTTGCTACACCTATACTACACCCTCAATGGGGCAAACAGGGAGTTTCTTTAATGCTTTTGATACTTCTGCATCTCAGTTTAATAACAATCCTCTTTTCGCAGAGAGTCAACTTGTTGAGGAAATGCAGACTATAAAGGATTTGCTTTGGAGCATACCTGGAGTCAATGTGCCATACCACCAAGTTTCTCCAACTTGCTATAATGAATCTCGTTTTGTGCCAACAATAGCTAGTGTGGAAATCCCAAAGAAATTTGCAGTCCCTCATATGAAGAAATATGATGGAAGCACTGATCCAGCAGAGCATGTGTTCTTTGTATCGAGTCAATGGATATTATAAGTATCCCCCTATTTTTAGAGAAGCATGTTTTTGCAGGGGTTTTGGCTCAACTTTGTCAGGATCAGCCTTAAAATGGCTAACAGGACTTCCTCTAAACTCTATTTCTTCTTATGCTCAACTTGTCAATATGTTTATCAATCAATTTTCATGCAATAAGGCATTTGACAAGTTGACTAGTGACCTTTATAGAATTGTCTGGCAATGTACCTAACGAAAGTCTTAAAGAATATTTGCACGGGTTTAACAAGGAGGCAAGTAACTATACCCAACTTGGACGTGTCCACAGCTACGTAAGCATTCCGTATTGGTTTGAAGAAGAGCTCTCTATTTTATAATGAGTTGGTGATGACTCATGAAACAACTTGAAGAAATCGAGAACCGAGCCTTGCCTTTCATCGATTGGAGGATGACGGCTGGCAATGGGGAAGTCAACTGGAAAAACCCCTACTCCTCTATTTGAGCCCTCTCGACGTAAAATCGGATTCCCATCACTATAAGTCCAACAGGGCAAACCCCGCTAAATCGAATCTTCTAAAGTTCATTTTGTAGATGATGATCAAGATGGGGATGATAATGATTATCCTAAAATTTATGAATCTTGCTTTTCGTGGACATTGCGGGAATCCTTTGCGCCATGGGAAATCTTGGAGATAAAGCAAGATGGCCCAAGAAGAATGATCAGCCAACAACTTGGAAGGACAAGTCTAAGTGGTGCGCATTTCATGAGGATTTTGGGCATACCACTGAGAATTGTTTTGCCTTGAGGAAGGAGATTGCTCATTTATTATCCAAGGGTCTTCTTAAGGATTTGTTGGGTAAGAAGAGGGTCAGAAGTGAGTCTAAAGAACCCGATTCGTGGAGCGATCCGGCACCCGAGAAAGTTGCACCGCCTCCAGCCACCAAGGTAGTAAATGTTATTTCAGGTGGATCCCATATTTGTGGAACAACTTACTCTGCAGCTAAGCGTCATGCCAAGAGTTCTAAGGAGGATCAGTCAGAATTGCCCTCAAGGCATCGTGACTTCACAGATGGTCAATTTATCTCCTTTGAGGATGAGGATAAGGACAACACGTTGGACCCTCATCATGATGGTCTAGTTGTTCAGGTGCAGATTGCTAATTGTGTGGTCAAGAGAATTCTGATCGATGGCGGTAGCTCAGTCAACATAATCTTCACTCATGCTCTTGAAGATATGGGCATTCCTTTATCTGAAGTTGTGAAGAATTCATCCGTGCTGGTAGGGTTCAGTGGTGAAATAAAGCAGACAGTCGGAGAGATCAAGTTGCCTATCTATTTGGAGGGTATGAATTCTATGAAAAGGTTCTGTGTGAATGAATGTTCTTCCTCGTAAAATGTCATTTTGGGGAGACCTTGGATCCACAACATGAAGGCCGTACCGTCAACTTATCACCAGTGCGTCAAGTTTCCAACACCTTGGGGCGTTGCCAAGTTGAAGGGAAATCAGCAAGTCTCTAAGGAATGTTACAAGGTTAATATGAAAGCAAGTTTGATTCCTCGTCAAGCGTAGCAATTAAAGAAAAAGGCCTAGGATGTTCTTGAAGCAGTGGAGCATGAGACGAAAAATGTTTCTGTTGATGAGTCGAATCCTGAGGCCCAAGTACAAGTTGGTATAGACCTTCCATCTGAAATTGAGGAGGAGCTGATTGAGTTCTTAAAAGGTCAGAAATGTTGTTTTGCATGGAAGCACGAGGACATGACAGGAATAAGCAAGGACATCATTACTCACAAGTTGAACATTGATCCAACCATCCGTCCTGTTCATCAGAAAAGAAGGAAGTTTGCTCAGGAGAGGAACGAGATCATAAAGGACGAAGTTGAGAGGCTTTTGAAGTCCAATATGATCAGAGAAGATCAATATCCAAGGTGGTTAGCCAATGTTGTGGTGGTAGAGAAGAGGAACGGGAAGTGCCGAGTATGCGTGGACTTCACAGACTTGAACAAGGCCTGCCCGAAGGATCCTTTCCCTCTTCCTCATATTGATTCTCTAGTTGATGAGACAGCTGGCCACGATATCTTGACGTTCATGGATGCGTCTTCAGGGTACCAACAAATTCAAATGGAGCCCTCGGACCAAGAAGATACGGCATTCATGACTCCGGAAGGTATATATTGTTACATTTCTATGCCATTTGGTCTTAAAAATGCAGGGGCAACTTATCAGAGGCTGGTGAACAAGATGTTCAAAGATCAACTTGGCAAGAAGATGGAAGTCTATATAGATGACATGGTATTAAAGTCCAAGCATATTGAAGATCATGTAGAACACCTTGCTGAGGCGTTCAACATCTTGAAAGCTTTCAACATGAAGCTCAATTCGGCAAAGTGCAACTTTGGTGTTAGAGCAGGTAAATTCTTGGGCTATATGGTAACTAAGAGAGGAATTGAAGCCAGTCCCGAGCAGATTAAAGCCATTCTCAACTTGGAATAGATTTATATCTAAATCATCTGATAAGTGCAGGTTATTCTACGAAGTATTAAGAAAGAATAAACTCTTCCAATGGACTGACCAACATGAGGCAGCTTTTAAACAACTTAAAGAATATTTGGTGACGTCACCTCTACTTGCCAAACCAGAACATGGTGAGCACCTTTATTTATATTTAGCTGTATCTGAAAATGCTGTTAGTGCAGTATTGGTGAAGGAAATCCAAGGTGAATAACATCCTGTTTACTATGTAAGTAAGTCTTTATTAGATGCTGAAACGAGGTACTCTCATCTTGAAAAATTAATATTAGCCTTAACTACTGCTGCTACAAAACTGCGTCATTATTTTGAAACACGTTCTATAACTGTTAGAACTAATTATCCTATGAGAAATGTGTTGAGAACTCCAGAGATGTCAGGCAGGTTGGCCAAGTGGTCAGTCAAGTTGAGCACCTATGACATTTCATATGAACCAAGAACAGCCATCAAATCTCAAGCCCTAGCCGATTTCATAGCTGACTTCAGTCCAAGTTTGCAGCCCGAGGTGGAACTGGAAGTACAACAACTTGAAGGTAAAACAATTCCTAGATTTTAGACACTGTTTACAGATGGAGCTTCAAATTCCAAAGGAATTGGCTTGGGAATAGTCCTGAAATCCCCTCAAGGTGATATCATACCTCAAGCTGTATCTTGTGAATTCAGCGCAACAAATAATGAAGCTGAGTATGAAGCTTTAATCATGGGTTTAACTACAGCTTAAAGTTTAAATATTACGCATATAAATGTATTTGTTGACTCCCAATTGCTAGCTAACCATTTTAATGGCAGTTATATGGCGAAACATTCCAAGATGAGTCTGTATCTCCAACATGTTAAGGCTTTAGCTTCAAAATTCCTATCATTCTCTTTGGAACAGGTCCCTAGAGAAGAGAATACAGAAGCAGACGCGTTAGCCAACTTGGGTTCAACTTGCAAATCGATGTTGCATGCTAATATCCCCATTATTTATGTTAAGTACCTGATAATAGACCAGTTGAGGAAACTCAAATGGTTACTCAACCTACTGGGGCACAAGATGCTAGACCTTCTTGGACCCAACCTATAATTGAGTTCCTTCAACTTGGAACTATTCCGCCAGACATTAAGAATGCTAGATCTTTTAAGATCCGTACTTCAACATTCGTTTTGATAGATAATGTTCTATTCAAGAAGTCTTTTGCAGGACACTATTTAAGGTGTGTCGATAGTGATCAAGTTGAACTGGTGCTAAAAGAGATCCATGAAGGAATATGTGGAAATCATTCTGGTGGGAAGGCATTAGCGTCAAAGGCCCTCAAGACAGGATATTATTGGCCAACCATGCGTCAAGATGCCATGAGCTATGTACAGAAGTGTGATGCCTGCCAAAGACAAAACAACATCTTGCATCAACCTGCTGAGCCTCTACATTCTATAGTCTCATCTTGGCCTTTCATGCAGTGGGGCATGGACATTGTGGGCAAGTTGCCTAAGGCTCCTGGAGGCAAAGTGTTCATGTTGGCATTAACCGATTATTTCTCAAAATGGATCGAGGCTGAAGCTTATGTACAAGTAAGGGACAAGGAGGTAATTTCATTTTTAAAGAAAAATATAATTAGCAGGTTTGGTGTGCCATCGGAGATTATATGTGACAACGGGTCGCAATTCATAAGTAAGAAGACCAGAGATTTTTGTACTCGCTAGGGCATCAAGTTGATCATGTCTACGCCTGTCCACCCTCAAGCCAATGGTCAAGCTAAGTCAAGCAACAAGTTGATCATCAACAACTTGAAGAAGCGCCTAGATCAAAAGAAGGGAAAGTGGGCTGAAGAGTTACCACTTATACTTTGGGCAGATAGGACCACTACAAAAGGGGCCACAGGTAGGACTCCATATTCTTTGGTATTTGGGGCAGAAGCTGTAATTCCAGTCGAGGTGACAATCCCAACAGCAAGGTATGGCTTATTAACTCAAGATGAAAATAACCTGTTGCTAACCCAAGATTTAGATACAATTGATGAGATCAGGGATTTAGCCAAGATAAGGATGGCAGCTTATCAACAACGGATTGCTAGATCATATAACAAGAATGTCAGAATAAGAAGATTCCAGGTTGGTGATTTAGTTTTGAGAAAAGTATTTCAAAATACAAGAGAATTGAATGCAGGTAAATTAGCTCCCAAGTGGGAAGGACCATATCTCATCGATGCGGAAGCTGGCAAAGGTGCGTATTGGTTTTCAACCCCAAGTGGAGACAGGATCCCTAGAAGTTGGAATGCCATTCATTTGAAGCTGTATTTTATGTAAGTCCAGTTATTTACAACTAGACTTCTCAGGTATGATCTATTTTTGTTGTCAAGTTCATTCACATGTTTCAAGTTATCAAGTTTTATTGAAAATCCTTACTAACTTAAGCATCAGAGGGGCGTTAGCTATGCTAACGCCCAACCCTAACATGAATTTGTTTTGCAAGGTATACAACTTAAACAAACGGAGTAGGCTCAACAAGTTGACACGCCAGTATGGCTGATACTTGTTGGGACCTAAAATTGGAGTAGGTCTAAGCATGTTAACACGCCTGTACGGCTCCAACATGTTTGGACCTAGGAAGAAGAATTTCAACATGTTGACACGCCAGTACGGCTGATACATGTTGAAACTCTAGCTGGAGAGGGATAGAACTTGTTGACACGCCAGGACGGATGATACTTGTTCTATCTCTTCAAAAGGTTACCTCTGATCAAAGGTACAATTTACATATGGTTAAAAGATTTTCATCTTTTCTAACGAATTAAGGTTTTGACACCTTCGTCTGGGCGCACGATTTCACACTTATTCAAGTTGTGAACTACTGGTTGTAACATTATCATGTTACCTTCGGCTTATAACATCAGCATGTTATCTAATGAACAAGCAAGTATTTTTGAAAAACCCAAAATACTTCTTTGAAACTTCAAAATGTTTTCAAAAGATTTTTTCAACTGAGGGACAAGTTGGATAAGCCAAACGGTCCCTTAAAACCTAAGAAAGCTTGGAGTACTAGACCAACCTAGTACCCCCAAATAAATTGTCTAGGCTCTTATGAGCCATTACATACCAAAATAAACTTGTCTTGGGGACAGACCCCCCATTTTTGAGCATACCAACGGAGGTATGGCGAATATAAGCAAAAATTGTTTTTTGTTCTTCCATCCAAAACTACTTACAACCTTTAAAATATTTTCAAACACTTTGGCATGCTGCCGCCGGTGGTACAGTTGACTCCTTCCCTTGATCATTTTCCTCAACTTGAGCTACCAATATGGTACTCAAAGCTTTATCAGTATCATCAACCAGAGTTTCGAGGGCCATTGAGTTTACTTCCTCTCCATCTGCTGGTTCTCCCATGTGCTCTTCTAAAATTCTTTTCTCCTCCTCCAAGTCCCAAGTTGGAGCTTGTCCGTTCTTGTATTCCTCCATCAGCTGAATTCTGGCCTCAAGCAATGTCTTGGTAGCATTGAATTTGAAGTCCCCCTTTGCGGCTTCAAGCTCCTTCATATGAGCTTCGTTCTCAGCACGAACAACTTCCACTTCCTTCCCCAAAGTCTCAAAATCCTCCTTCAATTTCTCCACCTCACCAACATACTTTTTCGCTTCCTTCTCCAACCTCTCTACTTCCCCAGCACTTTTGGTGGCTTCCTTCTTTGATTCCGCAGCTTCATAACTGCATCTTGCCGCCTTGATCTTCAGAGCATCCACCTGGTCCATAACAGGACTCATAATTTCCGAAACCTGTGTAAAAGAAATGTTAATACTCTATCAACTCTTTGGTAAGGTTCAAGGTCTCTTCGTTTTACCTTCTCAACAAAACTTGTTATCGCAGCTTTAAACCTCTCTCTTGTTGTCACCATATCCATATCATCACTAGCATCCGTGGCCTCAGCCTCCACCAATTTCCTCTTCTTTGCTTCCTCCTTCTTCTTGGACACATTCACATTAGAGCTAGATGCCACAGACTTGGGAGTGGGTGGCTTACTATCTTTCCTTGCAAAACTTTTTGCCCTAGCCTCAGCCAGTAGGTCTGCAGCACTCACAGTGCCTTTGGATCGAGTAGCTGCAAAAAAGGGATGTAGAATTAGGACAATTTAAAGGAATTAGAACAAATTGAAGATAGGCAAAGCTCTAAGATGCTAGATTAACCTGTGGACATCGTAGTAGGATCAGGTAGAGCTTCTTCAGGATTAGTTTCTCCTTCCGGGTCTGCAACAAACAAAACTGGCAATGCTTTGAAAGACCTCACTAGTGGATCCAACTCGTAAATCTTTTTCACATTCTCCTCTGTTTTATCTTTATGAGCGAAAAGCACGCTCAGCTTAGCAACTAAGTCAAAGGAAATTCAGGGAGTTAGTTAGCAGATTATTAAGAAGCATTATTAGAATAAGAAAAAATATCTATACTACCTTGAGACCTCCACTTGGAATTGGCACCCTCCTCTGACACCAGGGTGTTTTTCCTTGCGAAGAAAAATTTATTCTTCCACCCTTTATCAGCAGGATCGCATCGCTGTTATCATTCAAAAAAGGCTCTCCACCAGTCTTAACCCTAAATCCAAATCTCCCTAGGCCAAATCCCCTAAACTCAGTTGTGTAAGCAAACTCCTCTAAACCAACTTCCAACTCTGTTTCCGCACTTAACCTAACTAGGGTTTGAAGGCATCTCCAACCTTGTGACATGATTTGGGCATAGTTAAGTTTTGAAGAAGCAAAAAACCTAGTAATTAACTTTGGGAATGGAAATTTTAGGCCTATGACAAAGGGATATTCGGGAAAGCACACCCAATCGGGGGAATAGCATTCAGAGGTTAAGTCGGGATGGGTGAAAAGCTCGGTATCATACGACATTGCGTGGTTTCTCTTAATGATTTCTAAGTTGGCCGCAGGAATCAGACATTTTTCCTTATCCGGATTTTTCAACATATTTTGGGTTAAGAAACCCTCAGGCAAATCCTCATCGCTCTCGATTATATTCGCCACCTTCTTCCTCCCCATTTTACAACTTAAGCAAGAAATCAGAGAGGAAATTGAAAAGAAAATGAAAAACTCACCGGAGGTTCCTACTTGATTCTCTCTCCGATCTCCTTCCTTGGTTCTTCCTCTCGAAAATCTCTTTGAAAGCAACCCTTTTGATTCTATGAAAGGGAGAGTTGGGAAGGAGTCTTATTTATTAAAAGAGAAGTTGGCAGCGGTTAGGAGTCAAAACCATCATGACTTTTGCTTTGGAAAATTACTTAAACCGTCCCATCAAAACCTTTTCATTTAAAAACCGCCGTACTTCACCTCCGTTTTTGGCAAACTTTTTAAATATTTTTGTCTCTTTATATTCTGCATATTAAAATTTAAAAAGTTTGGGGGCAATTGTTGGGCCCTACATTTTCAGTCAACATGTTTCAACTTGGTACTAACAACTTGAGTTGCTCTATTACATCTTGATCTACTGCAGGTTGAACCGTTGTTACGTTAACCCTATTTTTCAGGGAACGTGGCAAAAGCAATCGAAGACCAATTCAAAGACGTTTCTCCAGCAACAGATCGTTATCCCCTCCATCAACAAAATGGCGAAGATATCTCAACCGGATCAACCTATCTCCCGAGATTTTAGGTCCATTATTTTCTTTGTAAAATTAGCCGTTATTTGAGGTATACAAGGGATAGAACACTATATTTTACACACACGACTTTTACTAGCTTAAGCTCCCTTCTATACGCTCATAGCTCTGTAATTTTCTCAATCTTTAGTAAACTTTTGGTCAAGGAAGGTACCAAAACCTCCCGGGGTTTTATGCCGGCGAACAAGTTGTTCAAGGGATTTCCCTAGTCAACAAACAACTTGTGTCCATTTCTATTCAACTTGATAATCATTGTACCTTGATTCATATCACTTTAGTCATTTTTCTTGTCACTCGAAACACTTGTTGAAATTTGATCAAAACATATATATATATATATATATATATATATATATATATATATATATATTGTGTACAAAATATTAGTTGGTTTTATCTAATCTTTTGTTTTTCAGGATAGGATTGACTATGGACTTTGAAATTTGGAGTATGATAGTGTTACTTTTATTATAATTGATTGCATATTAATTAGATTGAATTTTGATTAAAAAATTAAAAAATAATAATAATTTTAACAAAATAAAAAAATATTATAATTGATGATATTGTAAATGGTTCATCAATATCAATTTTTCAGAATGTTGATTAAATTTTCATAAAATTTTGATTCAAATTCACTCAAGTTGATCAGAAAAAAGTAAAGACTTATTGATGCTACCAAGCTAAATTGGTTGCACAGGGACTGAGCTTTGAACAGAAGCAATGAATACTTCGGCTGCTCCTCTTTGAATGGTCGAACAATCGCCTACACACAATCATAAACGTGAATTAAGCCGGGGGTGGCTCCGGCAAAACCCCTCCGACGTGAGAGTAAGATGAGTGGTTAACAAACTGATAATAATGGAAACTTAAAGAGAGAGAGAGTGTGTGTGTGTGTGAGAGAGAGAGAGAGAGAGAGAGAGAGAGAGAGAGAGAGAGAGAGAGAGAGAGAGAGAGAGCTTAGAGAAAGTATGTCCACTTACAAATGATTTTTTCCCTATAATTTATATCCTCCCATTTTCACCATGTGCAAGCTTATATACTCCCATGTAGCTTATATACTCCCATGCACCATGTGCCTTGTACATGGTGAATACTTGTTAATCATCCAAGCAAGATGCCAACCATCCCAAAGTTAGTGGAAAAACACTATCACCTTGTCACATCACACCATTTTGACGGTTATAATGGGGTACACACGTGTCAGTTCAAACAGTGTATACTGTCACCAGTCACGATTGTCGCCACGGCGACAATAGAAGGGAGAACGGCAAACTCTATATTGCCGCCAACTACACATCCAACAATAAGTGTTTCCCGCCGGACCACCTTGTCACTTCTAACTGCATTCATCTCGCCTATACTTTTCGCGGGTCCTTACCCTTACGTGTCAGCCTTCGAATGTCGCCACTATACTTGTCGCCACACTATTTCGGGCCTATCTAAATACATATATTATACGTGCTTGGCCCAGTTGGCCCATTTCGACACACTGGGCCTAATTTACTGTTCATAATTTACTGTTCAGGCATAATTCCATTTTTCACAATCACATCACTTATTTTGAGAAGAAATGGGTAAAGTTAGTAAGAAAAGATATCTGATAACCAGGTGAAATGGAGGAATATATTTTTTTTCCTAAAATAAAGTTGGAAATTATTGATATATACTATATATATGTATAGTTCATCTATATTATACTTTAATATTGTTCCAGATGATATAAATGAATTCTCCTGATGAATATTCACTACAAGGAAAAGCCAAATTAGAGACGGAAAATTAGAGATAGATGGAGTTTGTAGCTAATTTGGAACAGACCCAAAAATTAGAGACAGATTCAAAATCTGTCTCTAAAATTTAGAGACTGATTTTGAATCTATCTCCAATTTAGAGACGGATTCTGAATTCGTCTCCAATTTAGAGACAAATACAAAATCTATCTCTAAACTTTAGAGACGGATACAATATCTATCTCTAAATCAGAGACTGATTTTAATCCGTCTCTAATTTAGAGACACTTTTTTTAATCCGTCTCTAATTTATTAACAGATTCAACAACTGTCTCTAAAATTTAGAGATAAATTTTGTATATGTCTCTAAATTAGAGTCGGGTTCAAAACCTGTCTCTAATTTAGAGACATATTTAACATCTATGGCTAAAATAGATTTTTTTTCTCTATTTTAGGGTTTATGAATTATATATTTTCATTTCTTTAAATTTTTTTTTATATATAACTTTGTATAAAAAAATCACGACTAACTAACATCTCAAATAATTTTCTTAATCCAAAAAAAAAAGTATATGCTATTATCAGTCCCTTTTTTTATTTATTTTCATTTATTTAAAAATTCTTAACTTTTTTATGGTATGAATGAGATTTAGGGTTTAGGGGTTGAAAATTATTAATAAGTATTATTTATTTTTATTTTTTTAATATAGATAAATATTTTAGACTTTTTTTAGTACTGATTTTTTTTCAAAAAGTTATATAAAAAAAGTTAGAAATTAACTAAACAAATGATAATATAATAAAGATATGAGGGACGGACAATGTCTTTTAGGATATGGGGTATATACTATAGGGTTTAGAGTACATGGATTAAAAGTATTGTTTAGGGGTTGGGGTATATTACTAAAAATTCTTTTACATGGTGAAAGGTTTAGGGAATGGATGAGATTTAGGGTTTAGAGGTTGAAAATTATTAATAAGTATTATTTGCTCAACCCAAGGATTTCATTCAGCTTGGAAGAACTCGTGTTGAGTTTCTTAAATGTGGCCTCGGCTAGAGTAAGCTTGGCCTTGACTTTGTCCAGCTCCGCATCCTTCTTTGTGAGTTGAACTTCCAACCTAGTCAAGCCATCAGTCAGATTTTGAACTTCTTTGGACAGAGACACCACCTTTTTGTTCTCTTTCTTCCATTTGTCAATCAAATATTTACAAAGATCCTTAAGACCGCAAATGAGTTCATTCTTGCTGAACTCCTTACTCTGTTCACCCTCTTGTGAACTACATGCATCCATATTAACAGAACCCACAAAACAAACATCATTTATTAAATTAAAATTGGTATGCCTGTTGGATGATATCTCATGTGCTATCCTTGCTTGGATATCACTTGAGGTATCACTGTCAGTGTCCGAGTCACAATTTGTGACCACCATTGCTGTTTGATCTAAATCTTCTGATTGATTGGTCTCCTCATCTTCATTGTCACTAAGGGATACCCATAGGTTCTTACCTATCTTTCTTAGAGTGTTAGCACACTCGTTAGAGTAATGACCCCACCCAGAGCATGCGTGACATTAGATTGATTCAAGGTACTTCGGATCAGATCTAGATTGATCTGATGATGCTCTTCTTATGGGACCACTTTTCTGAGTAGATGGTAATGTCCTCTTCGGCATTAAATTGTACACCTTGGTTTGTTGCTCTTTAGCCTTAACATGCACATTTTCTTTGTTAAACTTTTGTAACATAGAATTATATTTTCTAGCAAGCAAGGCAACACTAGCATCTTCACCTAATTCCTCAAAAATTTCGTCATCCTCATCAGTTGATAAATTAGAGGATTGAACTTTTAAAGAAACACTCTTGCCTTTAGAAGCTTCACTTTGCTCAGCAAGGTTTGATTCAATTTTATTTTTAAATGCTCATTAAGGAATTGATGTCCATAGTAGAAATGTTATGAGCCTTTTCTATAGATGAAACCTTCATATTAAAACACTTAGGAAGAGTTCTAATAGCCTTTGAAACCAATTGTTTATTTATAAGAGGTTCACTTAAAAGTTGACACTCATTAGCTATGTCAAACAATTTTTCAAAATAAGAGGAAATGGTATCATTTTCACCCATTCTCAACCTTTCAAACTTGCTAGTAAGACCTCTACGTTTGTTTTCACGCACACTAGAATCACCTTCACAAAACCTTTGTAAAATATCCCAAGCTTCCTTAGATGTGGAACTATTTTGGACAAGTTTAAAAATGTGCATGTCAACCCACTCAAAAATAGTATTAAGAGCTTTCTCATTGTAGTTAGCAAGGACAATCTCTTCATTAGTCCACTCACCTTCAGATTTAACTTGAATGTCACCATCCTCATCAGGAGGTAACAGTTGAAGAGTATATTCATTAACTACAGATCACCAAGCTCAAAGATCAATTGATTTAATATGCGAGCGAAGATGGATTTTACAATATGCATAATTCGAACCATTTAAAACAGGAAGACGTTTTTGGTTTGGATTTGCAGGATCAAAAGCCATGATACCTAGACCAAGCACTTAGTATCATCAAGTGACCTGCTCTGATACCAATTGAAATTGTCACGGCCTGAATCACAAGTAATATCCAAGGTGATAACAGCACCAACGATAGTACTTGGGATAGCACACACACACTTCGAAAGTAAAAACAATTTTGTAAATGAGATTGCAGCGGAATAATAACACCAAAATTGTTATTCTCAAGTTATATAAATTATATAACATGAGGATGGCTCTTAGGCAAGACTTTATCACTTTAAAAAAAGAATTACACAAAGCCGAAAAGTGTTCCCTATGGCTAATACAAAATAAGCTCTATAGAACTAGAGATAAAGAACGAAATCCAATTCTAGCCAACACACAACTTGATACCAATGTAATCAAGTGCAAAATTACAAGGGATAAAGGATGAAATGAACCAAACAAAGAACTTTATCTCTTTATGCTTTGAAGGTGTGTAAAATTGACATATCTTCAAATGAATCATTCCAAGCATATTTATAGTCTTCAATTACTTGAAGGCTACTCAAATAATTAGCCTTGGGTCTGTCTTGGACGTTGAAGAGAGTGGGGAAGTGGTTGGTGTGTTCCTCAATTCAAGCGCCCACCTTCATCAATTATAGCAACCGTATGCTTGTTCTCCAAGTCCATGCTTCAACACCTTATACTCTCAATCTTTCTCAATCTTGTACTCTCTTTGAATCAGCAACAACCATCTTGACTAAGTCTTCACACGTTTTTAATGTTTGTTGACATAGTAACTCTTGAAAAGATTTATGCATAAAACGTCATTTATGCATAAACCATTTTTTTCCAAATTCCTCACGTTTCTAGCTCATACTCCAATCATATTGCTACCTGAAATATGAACATATAATATATACTATACAGATTATATTAGCACATTAGTACATAAATTAATAATCAAAAAATTTATAACTATATAAATTCCAGTACAAGAAATCATCTGAGATATCATTTGAAATTTGGGAAATCATTCGGGATATCACCTGCGTTTTACACTAACACTCTCTTTATTCTTATATGGTATCAGAGCATTAAGATCCATAGAAGGACTTCTCCACCAAAACATAGCTTCTGCCACCAACTACAAAAACCCCCACCACCCTCGGCTCAAAACCCTTTTGACCGAAACCCTAAACCTTTTTGTAATTCAACCCCCTCAGCTCAAAAACCTTTTGACGGAAACCCTAAACATTTTTGTAATTTAACCCCCTCGGTTAAAAAATCCTTTTGGCCGAAACCCCAATTTTTTTTTTTTGCTATTCAATCCCATCGGCTCAAAATCCCTTTTTGATCGAAACCCTATATTATTTTCTTGTATTAAAAACCCTCGGCCTAGCCGAAACCTATTCCCCCTACTTCAAAACCCCCTCAGCCTAGCCGAAACCAATTCCCCTAAACTTTTGTAATTCAACCCCCTCGGCTAAAAAAACCTCCTAAATTCCTCTCACACGTGAAGGGTGAAACCCCTACTTGTACAAGGTGACTCCACGTGCTCGTCTCACACGTGAGGGGTAAAACTCCTACTTGTACAAGGTGACTCCACGTGCATAACCCCTACTTCAATGTTGGGTTTTATGGGTCCATGTGCAGTGGAATTAGCATCTAAATAACACAAAACCCAAGAGCCCTAAGATCTGTTCTATACAATTAAATTGAATTCCTATGAGATATTATTTACCAACCTTTGGTTTAACCAATTCATTCTAGTTGTGTGTGACCCCATAGGATTATAGTATGTTGGCAATGAGCCTGATTATATCGACCCTCATAAAACATAAGCGGACTCTAGCAAGCCATTATGTCTACCCAATTAATATAACATAAGAGTTCACGTTTCCAATGGTACACTTCCATTTCTCCCTTTGTCTCATGATGTTATATTGAACACAAGTCATGGTCCACGTCAACTTGCATTTGTTCAATGCTTTCTCGATACTAAGTATAATGATAATCCAATCGCATTGGGGTATGGCCATACACTTTCATCATTATCACTCATCGAGGGGCCCAAGCAAAACATCTCTCTTTTGAGGGACAAATTCCATCTTGACTTATCATCCTTCCCATCATGAATCCAATCATGCCAAAGATAGCTTTTATAAATATCGTGTAAAGATATCGTTTGACTAAAATCAAACATGATTTTCATCATATGTAAGGTCATGATAATCTCAGGTCTAGGGACTAAATGAAGTGACCATATGAGATTTAATTATGACATTTGACCATGACATAAATCTTATACGGGTCAAGTCCAGTCACTTGTTCACTAACAAGTACCCATGATTTTAATGTGCATCTCTATGCATATAATCATCATATGGTTATCCATTAACAATTATACTAATTATTCACTTAATAATTAGGGACAGAGATTATTACAATAAATATGCAAAATATATAATAATCAAATAATAAACTTTCTCTATAATCAAGGATAAAGATGATACATATCGGTTTAAGTTTAAACATAACTAAAGCCTAGGGCATTACACCAATAATCTCCCACTTGCACTAGGCTCCATCTATGTATCGAATACCCATGGAACTAACATGACCATCATGCTTCTGCCTGTGCGAGGGTCTTTGTAAGTGAATCCCTAATGTTATCATCGGTTGATACTTTGCATATCTTAATGTCTTCTCATTCTAATGAATTCTTGAAAAACGTCTAAGTGAGTGTTTGGATCGCTGTTGTGACCTCGGTTCCATTGTTTGCACAAATGGCACCACAATTGTCACAACAAAAGTTTCACCGATTAGTGATACTTGGAACATTTCCAAAACACTAATGAACTTTTGATCCAAACTGCCTCTTTTAGCCACATCATATGTTGCTAAAATTCGGCCTTAGTAGTAGAATTGGCTACGATTTTCTTCTTGGAACTTTTCCAACCAAAACCGCACCTCCAATAAGCATAAACACAGATCCTAATTGCGATTTTAAATTAACTTTGTCAGTTTGAAAGCTATCATCTATGTAACTCTTACAACAAGGTTAACTTCCAACTTTTCAAATACCAAGAACGTATCCTTAGTTCTTCTTAAGTACTTAAGGATCGTCTTAACTGCCATCCAATGGTTCTCAACAGGATCAGATTGGCATCGACTCATCATGCTTAGAGCATACGAGAAAACCGTTTGACATCCATTTGTCATATCACATAGTCATAACATGCGATTATGGCAATTGAAATTCTAATAGACAAGAATTGTAATTGGCCAAAAGGTTTCAACATAGTCAGTACTATGAATTTTCCTAAATCCCATTGCTACAATCCTTAGTCATGAAAGTATACACCTTCCCATCCATGTCGGTCTTGAAGACCTACTTGCATCCTTTAGTTTTTACACCTTCAGGTAGCTCAATCAAGTTCCAAACTTTATCATCAATCATGGATTGTAATTCGGATTCCATGGTTCCTAACCATTTATCCAAATTAGGAGTGGACATCGCCTCAAGATAGGAAGTAGGATCGTCATTCTCAATGACTTCCACTTTATTACTTTCCGATACGAGAAATCAATATTTCTCGGGTTCGGATTGTAACCTATCCGATCTACGATGGACTTGTGCATCTTGAACCGGTTTCACAATTCCTTGTGAACTTGGTTCCGTCTCTACTCTTGGATCCATGTCATTTTCAGGTTCTTGAACCTTTTCAAGATTAATTTTACTCCCACTAGATTCTTTATTGAGAAACTATTTCTCAAGAAACGAATCGTATAGAGCAACAAACATTTTGTTCTCTTTGCGGTTGTAAGATTAATTTCCGAAAATAACCTTTGTCAGATTTAGGTGCTAACTTATCGGAGACAAGTCTCTTCATATAAGTTTTGCAAACCCAAATCTTCATGAAAGACAAACTAAGTTTTCTTCCATGTCACATCACATGTGGGGCCTTAGGAACCGATTTAGCAAGGACTCAATTCTGTGTAACTGCATTATTTCTAATGCATATCCTCAAAAGGTAATAGGAAAGTCAACTTGACACATCATCGAATGAACCATGTCCTACAAGGTTCAATTCCTCCTCTCAGACACACCATACAATGTGGTATTCCGGGTGGAGTCAACTCTGAAACGATTTCACAGTTTTTGAGATAATTGTCAAACTCTTGGCTCAAACATTCACCACCTCGATCTAATCAAAGTACTTTAATAATTTTACCAAGATTGTTTTGTACTTCATCTTGAAATGTTCGAAACATCTCAAACGATTCACCTTTGGACTTCATCAGATAGACAGTCATATCTAGATAAGTCATCGGTGAATGTGATGAAACACCAAAATCCTCCCCTAGTAATGCTGCTTAATAGTCCACATACATCTCATGTATAATGACCAATAAGTCACTAGCCCTCCCACTATTCTAAGTGTAGGGTGGTTTGGTCAATAATCCGAATAAACAAGATCCACATTTCTCAAATAATTCAGAGTCATATGAGTCTAAAAGTCCATATTAATGGAGCTTAGATATATGTTTCTTATTTATCTGACCAAGCCGGCAATGCCATATGAACGCGTTGTTCATATTATTCGGTTTAGATTTCCCTTTTATATTATAGATATCTTCAATATTATTTTGTTTCTTATCATCAAGGATATGAAGACCATTCAATGACATATGCAATACAATAAGGCATATCATTAAATAAATATAAAACCTTTTATTCTCAATAAGAAAATTATATTCTTCATCATCCATATAAGAAACGAAAATAATACTCCTACCCAAATTCGAAACTTAGTAACATTTGTTCGAAAGAAGTACTAGTTCATTAGGTAAATTGACTTCATAAGTCCCTATGACTAATGCGGCAACTCTTGCTTCATTCACACGCATAGGTTTAATTTACCTTCTTTGAGTAGCTTTCTATTCTTTATTCCTTGCACATTTAAACAAATGTGGGATCCATGTCCGGTATCATATACCCAAGAACAAGAAGTCGAAAGGAAAATATCTATCATATAGATACTTGAAGTAGTAGCAATCATATTGCCCTTCTTCACCTTTTAGGCCTTCCTAATAAGCCTTGAAACTTTGCTTCCAATGACCAATCTCATTGTAATGGTAGCAAACTGCATCCTTTTGAGACACTTTTGGGTTTAGCCTGTTCGGCTTTGGCAACTTTTGCCCTAGGTTTAGCAACCTTTGCTTTACCTTCTTTGCCTTCCTTTATGAACCCCTTTCTTGTGTTAACCATTACCATTCTTGCGGATTGCTCCTTTTTGCATCTCATACATTAAGAGCCTTCACCACAACATACATCTTTTGCATAGCTTGCACTTGTAACATTTCCTTTTGCGTTGTGCTAAAACAAAAGTAACTTCCATGTGTTCAAGGTTCTTCATAAAAGCCTTCAGACATGGTGGCAAGTATAAGGCAAACAACATCATAGAAATCATCTCTATGTTTCTTATGTTGCTCCTTATCTGCCCTTTGCAACATTTGCATTGAGTTCAGCAGGAATGGATTCGTCAAGAACGTACAATTTTGCTTAAGAAACATTCTTAGGCTTCTGATCCAATCAGAATTATCTGTACCATTCCTTTCGAACTTTGTCCTTCATAAGGACAAATCGCAATTTATTGTGTAATGCTACTTCTACAACAAAATATGCAAACTATATGAACACATATCAATTATCAACACATTTATCATCTAAGAGCAAATCATGTATTTCACAAATACTCCCACTAAATTATACACCTTCCAATGCAAATAAGCATAATATACATTTAGTGGGCTAAGATCCAACTTTA
The DNA here is from genome assembly GCA_022495995.1 of Adenophora triphylla var. japonica. Classification (NCBI taxonomy): domain Eukaryota; kingdom Viridiplantae; phylum Streptophyta; class Magnoliopsida; order Asterales; family Campanulaceae; genus Adenophora; species Adenophora triphylla. The sequence goes on from JAFEMH010003996.1 coordinate 23,808, forward strand.
ATTTAATCTCAAGTACGCTATGGCGCACCGCTCAAGATTAAAATTAATTAGGTATAAAACATCAATCATATCGTATATGACTCTTAGATATTTTATGAGATTTATTTAAGACAACATATGTCTAAGCATATTTTAATCTCATCTTATGCCTTGGGTCCAAAACCATTTTGATAACCCAATTAAGTTCATCCACTTTAAACGTATAGGAACCAGCATTTTCGCATCTTGCTCGCACAACGAATAGAATCAAAGTACCTCGCTATGGCGAGCCCACCCAAAACTATCCGAGTGGTCTCAAGTGTTTTAATCATGGATTGGCATAAAGAACTTAAAAGTTAAATGAAGGTTCTTTAAAGCAGATTATAAGCATATCAACAAAGATATTCATAATGTACACCAGGTAAGTTCCCAGAAAAATAGGTGAGCCACAAAGACTACTTAAGTACCAAATCTTTCCTTCGACAGAAATTTTCTAGAGATGTACAATTACAATATCAGCTTGATTGCAACATAATCAATACTTTATGTTTTGGTAGAAAAAACAATAGAGTAGAATCTTAACTATGTTTAGTGTGTGGATTGAATAATAAGGAGGGAACTATGGAATTCGATTATATGGAACAAGAAAATGAAAAACGAGACAATGACAACGCGATTTGTTAACGAGGAAAACCTTGGAGGTGATAACCTCTTTGGAAAAAACCCCGGGAGTTAGGTCTCCAACCTTAAAGGTTCCACTATAATGATCACAATTACAACTTCGGAAGATAATGGAGAGGATTACAAGAGTTTGTGTGTAAAGTGTGTGCGTATGAGCATGAGTGTCATTTTCCGTCTCCATTTCCCCTTAAATACAAGTAACTAAGAAAGAGTCAAATATGGTTCCTACAATCTCGGCATTGTGGTTTATCTTTTCAACCTCCGTGAGACCAAGTCGCCCTAGCCGTTTGAAGGTCTGTTGAACGTGCTTGAAGGTTGTTTCCGCATTCCTCTCTTAATTACTGAAAAATAAGAATAATAATATTAGGAAATATTGGACAAGTAAATATTTAAAACAATACTTACAGTGTAATGACATCTCGTTATGCAGGATCAACTGAAGATGTCGTCATGTCAAAAAATGCCCACAACAATTTGTCCCCAAAAACATTTGACTATGTAGGCAACTGAAGAGGCAAAATGTTTTTCCTTTTGAATTAATGACCCAACTGTTACTCTGCCTGATGGGACGTTCTTGGGAGACGTGGCGATGAAATGAACGGTTGGGGAGAGAGTTAATTTTGAAAAGGGATTCTTTTTTCCTTTTTATTAACCGCTTGAGAAAACTTATCTTCTCAAATCTTCTTTTCACCTCCTTTGGCCCACGGCGCCGTTCGCTTTCAAGGTAAAATCACTCCATCTCTGACCTTCTTCCTTTGTTTATTCTTCTCTTTTTGCTTTGTCAACCATGGGTAAAACCAGGATGTCTGCTTCCAAACCCAAGAAAGCGTCATCCCCACAAGGTCCCGTAGAGATTAATCTCGACGACTTTGTTTGCGCAAATCTTCTCACTAAACCTGCTGAAGAAACTTGTTTGTTTAATGATTCTCAAATAGAGACCATAAAACAACAATGTTGTTTCCCAAGTGGTGTAATTTTTCATCCTTTTTCCATAAAACTTAGGTCTGACCATGTTTCTCCCAAATGGATCTGCTTCTTCGAATATCCCTTCTTGCTAGGGTTTAGCTACCCTTTCCCACGGTTGGTTACTGAGTTCTTTCTAAAAACTCAACTGGCTTATGCTCAACTTATGCCAATGGCTTGGCGAGTATTTGCTTTTGTTCTTAAAGTAAACCGAGAAAACGGACTAGACTTAGGGCTCCCTGAAATTGCCCATTCCTATGATCTTCAACTTTTTGGTTCCAAACGGTACCTATTTAGAAAGAAGTCAGGTAGAAATCCTTTGATGAGCAGCACATCCTCCAGTGATAGGGGATGGAAGAATAGGTTTTTCTTTGTTGATAGGACGTCAATCGGTGAGAAGGATGAGATGTCGAAGCAATGGAACCAGGGAGGTACTTAAATTCTTACTCTTGTGATTTCCTGTTCTTGAGACAAACTGAATTGTAATTGTTTTTGCTTTCATGTAGATATTGATTGGGGAGAGTTATTTCCGCCTGCAAAAGATACTTTAGCAAAAATCGAAGAGTTTTTCAATCTCCCTCTCGATAAGAGATCTCCCAAAGGTTTGCTGGAAGTTTCGTCGACTGTCCCAGAGGATATAAAGGCTTCAACTTCTGTAATAATGTCTACTGGTAAGCTTGGCATCCTGTTACCTTTGATAACTGTCATTAATTTGATGTGTTATTTGTTATTGACAATATCTCTATGTCCATGCAGTCTCCAAACCGATAGCTTCAGGGTCTGACTTTGATCTGGAGGATATCGAGGCCTTGCTTTCTGAGCCCATTGTCAAGACTGAAAAGAAACCTCCACCCGCTCCTAAGAAGAGTCCTATTCTTGATGAAAGCGCTGGGATTGGTTCTAGGGTGAGGAAAAGAAAAGCTGGCCAAGAGGAAGTGATCGAGGTTGGAGACTCTTTTGATGGACTGTCAGCGGGGGAGTTCAAGAAGAGATTTATGAGCCTGGCATCTGGGGTGAGACATCATTAATTGAATATTTAATAGTTTCAAAGGTTGTGATAACTTTTAGTAATATCAGGATGTTATTTTTCAGACTGTAGGATACGTGGAGGAGTTGGCAAAAGAAGTTGAATTGGTGAAGAAGAAATCCAAAGCGGATATTGCTTTGGTCAAGAAGGAGAAGTTGGTATCTGATAATAAAGTGAAGGAATGTGAGAAGATAATAGAGCAACTAAGCAAATCGCTGGGAGAACAAGAGCAGATAGCTAAGGACTTGTTGAATAGTTTGGCGAAAAGTGAAGATGATCACAACAAGGAGATAGCAGAGGTGAGGAATTCTTGTAAACTGGCTGCAGTGAAGACTGTTTCTCAATGCAAGGTGAAAATGATGAAGGAATACCAAGAAGGAAAGGCTGGTGCCTGGGATATTCACAGGGAATGTGCCTATCTATCCAAGTTAACAGGTGAGGTGGGGGACGAGGGCGAGGTGTCATCAAGTCCATATGAAACAATTGTCCAGGATGCACCAACAGTTGGAGAAGTGACACCCGGTACAACACCTGCGGCAGAAGCCACCTAAACAAAAAAGAAGGTAAAAACAATTTGGTTCTTTGGTATTTTGTTGATGATTACTGGGGCGGAGTCCCTTAAGACAATTTTTATTTTGGTTTGGTTTGTAATAGGTCCTTAAGGGCCAAAGACAATCTTTTTTAAGTGTTGGGTTGGTTCAACACTTTCGCACTTTTACTTTGGTGGTTTGGATACATTATGGTTATTTTAGTTTAGTTATGGTCTAATGGTTTTCAAGCACGTCAAGGCTTGTTTCTTTTTTTGGATAATTTTTCGTATGTTTTTCACATATGGTGACATGATAGTATGTCAGAATAATAGGTATTTAGGATGACATGTAGATGTCATAAACCGTAGATACTTAGATGACACGTATATGCCATAAACCGTAGATACTTAGATGACACGAATATGCCATAACCATAAGAATAATGCTTAAGATCAATCATCTAACTGAGTGGGAATGGGTAAGCTATATGAGTTTACCCATATAGGCCCACCCCACACCTCAATTAGTGAGATAACTTGCGCTCCAGGCGAAGGTGTGGTAACCTAACTTCTTTAGAAAGAGGTAATTAACTCTTTAAACCTTAGAAGGGATTGTGTACCTTTACTTGAGAAGAGATGGCCAGTCTCTAACGGAGGAGGAATCGTTGTTCTTTGCATGCTTTCGATATGTCCCCATGTAAATGTGTCAATACCTCATAAGATAGAAACACGTTAAAAACGGACGCCAACTAAGGTTGACGTCTCTCACAAAGCATGTTAGAGACATCTTATCATGTAAATAATTAAAAAGATACATAGGAGAAAAGAATTAAAATACGATTCATACCTGGAAAGATGAGTTCATGGGAAGTCATATTTAAATGTAATACCTTTTGAGATGAATGGCGTTCCAACTTCGGGGTATCATTTGGCCATCCAAGGTTGCAAGGCGATATGCTCCTTTTCCGGCTTGTGCATCTATCAAGTAGGGTCCCTCCCATTTTGGGGCGAGCTTGCCTGCATTGGACTCCTTGGTATTTTGGAATGCCTTTCGTAGGACTAAGTCTCCTACTTGAAACCTTCTGACCCTGACGTTTTTATTGTATGATCGGGCTACCCTTTGCTGATATGCTGCCATGCGAACTTTGGCCATATCCCTTAGCTCGTCCACAGTATCCAGGGAATGTATCAAGATGTCTTTATTATTTTCAGATGTCAGCAAGCTGTATCTTGCCGTAGGTACAAGGACTTCTGCTGGAATAACAGATTCAGTTCCAAATACAAGTGAATAGGGGGTTTGACCAGTAGCATTCTTAGATGTCGTCCTGTCAGCCCATAGGACCATTGGTAATTCTTCTGCCCAACGTCCTTTTTTCTGGTTTAGTCTCTTTTTTAAGTTGCTGATTATTATTTTGTTGCTAGACTCTGCCTGTCCATTGGCTTGAGGGTGAACAGGCGAAGACGTTACCATCTTAACACCCCAAGCTGTCAAGAAATCTTGGGTCCTCTTGCTGATGAACTGAGAGCCGTTGTCACAAATTATTTCTGATGGAATTCCAAATCGGCTAAATATGTTCCTTTTGATAAAAGATATTACTTCTTTATCACGAACTTGCACATATGCCTCAGCCTCTACCCACTTAGAAAAGTAGTCTGTCATGGCCAAAAGAAATACTCGTCCCCCTGGTGCTCTGGGAAGTTTTCCTACAATGTCCATTCCCCAAACCATAAACGGCCAAGGTGACAGGATAGGATGTAGCAATTCAGCTGGCTGGTGCAGGATGTCCCCATGTCGCTGACAGGAATCGCATTTCTTTGCGTAGTCAATGGCGTCTTTTCTCATTGTGGGCCAGAAATAGCCCAACCTTAGAGCTTTAGTATGTAAACTTCTGCCCCCGGTATGATTTCCACAATCTCCTTCATGCAGCTCCTTGAGAACCTGATGGGCTCTATCTGCTTCTAGACACCTTAAGTAGTGACCTGCAGCAGATTTTCTAAACAAGAGATTATCAATAAGTACATATTTAGATACTCTTACCCTGAAGGCTCTCGCATTCTTCTCCTCAACTGGGATCGTATCATCTAAGAGATACTTGATAATAGGGGCTGTCCAAGAGGTTGATGCAGGAGAGGAAGGTATGTCAACATCTAGGACGAACATCTCGAGATTGTCAATTGCTGGGATGTCAACATGCACGATTGGGATATTGGTTTGTGAGAAGCTTTTGAAGGCCGAACCCAAATTTGCCAAAGCATCAGCTTGAGAATTTTCTTCTCGCGGGATTTGTTCCAAGGAAAATGTTTTGAATTTGGCCGAAATAATTTTTACAATTTCCAAATATGTCGTCATTTTAGCATTTTTCGCGACGTAGGACCCATTGTATTGATTAACAATTAGTAATGAATCCATGAACACCCGGATATGCTTGACATCTAAGTCTTGGGCTGCTGTTAAACCTGCGATAAGTGCCTCGTACTCTGCTTCATTGTTGGTAGCCTTGAAGCTGCAACTGATAGATTGTGGTATTATGTCCCCTTGTGGCGATTTTAGTACAACTCCAAGACCTGTACCTCTCATGTTGGAAGCACCGTCCGTGTAGAGAGTCCAAATTTTTAGAATGTCATCATCTTGAAGTTGCTGTACTTCCAATTCCACCTCTTGTTGTAGGGTTGGATCGAAATCGCCCACAAAATCTGCCAGGGCTTGAGATTTTATTGCAGTTCTAGGCTCGTACTTGATGTCGTATGTGCTTAATGTACAGACCATTTCGCCATTCGACCTGACATCTCTGGTTTTCTCATGACATTCTTAATAGGATAGTTAGTGCGTACAATAATAGTATGTGTTTCAAAATAGTGCCTTAATTTAACAGAAGCAGTTATCAAAGCTAAAATTAATTTTTGTAAATGAGAATACCTGGTCTCAGCATCTAAGAGTGTCTTACTTATATAGTAGATGGGTTGCTGATTGCCATCTCGTTCTGTTATCAAGACTGCACTTACAGCGCCTTCGGATACTGCTAGGTAGATGTAAAGATGTTCTTCTATCTGAGGTTTGGCCAATAAGGGAGGTGTCGACAAGTAAGTTTTGAGTTCCTGAAAAGCTTTTTCATGTTGGTCCTCCCATTGAAACTTTTTGTTCTTTCTTAAGATGTCGTAGAAAGGTTTGCATCGGTCTGAGGATTTTGAAATGAATCTAGTGAGTGCGGCAATTTTTCCTGTTAGTCTTTGGACGTCCTTGACAGATTGAGGTGATGACAGGTTGAGAATGGCGCGTATTTGTTCTGGGGCGGCTTCAATGCCTCTTTTAGTGACCATATAGCCCAAAAACTTGCCGGCTTTCATTCCGAAGTTGCATTTAGCTGGATTAAGTTTCATATTGAAACAATCCAAGATGTCAAAGGCTTGAGAGAGATTGCTAATGTGGTCCTCGGCCTTCTTAGACTTAACAACCATGTCGTCGATGTATACCTCCATTGTGTCCCCAATCTGATCCTTAAACATCTTGTTGACGAGCCTTTGATACGTTGCACCTGCATTTTTTAGTCCAAAAGGCATGGCAATATAACAATAAATACCTGAGGGGGTTATGAAGGCGGTGTCTTCTTGGTCGATGGTTCCATCTGAATTTGTTGAAATCCTGAGGACGCGTCCATGAATGTGAGGAGTTCGTGACCTGAGGTGGCATCAACTAATGAATCTATGTGCGGCAAAGGGAAAGGATCTTTTGGGCAGGCCTTATTTAAGTCGGTGAAGTCGACGCAAACTCGCCATTTCCCGTTTCTCTTCTCTACCACAACCACATTTGCCAACCATCTTGGATAATCGACCTCTCGTATCATGTTGGCTTTGAGTAAGCGCTCTACCTCCTCCTTGATGATCCGATTTCTGGTTTCTGCAAACTTTCTACGTTTCGGTGCACCGGTTTGAAGTTGGAATCTATGTTAAGTTTGTGAGTGATGACATCTTTGCTAATGCCGGTCATGTCATCATGTTTCCAAGCGAAACTTTTTATTCTGCTTCTTAATAGGTTCACAAGCTTCTCCTCTATATCTGACGATATGTCAGTGCCAATAAGTACTTTGATGTCCGGGTTGGAAGGATCTAACAATACTTCTTTCACATCATCCTCCCTAGCTTCCAGGACTTCACGTACTTTCTTCGGTAATTGCTATGCTTGTTTTGGAGATGTAGACGCCTTCATTGAAGTTTTGTAACATTCCTTGGCCACCGTTGATCACTGTAAATCTTAGCGACACCCCAAGGTGTTGGAAACTTCACACATTGATGGTAAGTGGAGGGTACGGCCTTCATTCCATGAATCCACGGTCTTCCAAGAATTACATTGTAAGATGTTGCGCAATCAATTACACAAAACCGTTCCACGGTGTTGAGGCCCTTTGAGTATATTGGAAGCTTTATCTCCCCACTGTTTCTTTGACTTCGCCACTGAAGCCTACCAAGACCGAAGATTTTTTGACAATCTCCGATTCCGGATGTTCATTTCTTTAAGGGTACCCAACATAATAAGATTGACGGAGCTGCCCCCATCTACCAGATACGTCGTATGGTACAGCCTGGCGATCTGCAAGGAAATGACCAGACCGTCATGATGGGGTTCCAGCAAGTTATCACGATCACTTTCATCAAAGACAATTGGGTCCGGGCAAGGTATCGACATCCCTGGCCGTCTCTGGCTTTTCATCTTTTGACTCCTTAGCATGTCGTTTTGCGGCGGTAATAGGATGTTCCACATATTTCTGAGCCTCCACTAATGAAGTTGATCACCTTTGTTGATGCCTGGGAGAAACTGGTCTTTCAGCTTCATGAGGAGCTTCTGTACTTTCAGCTTTCTTCTTTTCGGATCCCAACAGCTCCTTAAGATGTCCTTTCGAGAGCAAGTAACTGATCTCCTTTCTTAATGCGATGCAGCCTTTCGCAACATGCCCAAAGTCTTCATGGTAAGCACACCATTTTGATTTGTCACGCCATCCTGTGGTTTTGTCCGTTTTCTTTGGCCATCTGGCTTTGTCTCCCAGGTTGCCCATTGCGCAAAGTACACCTGAAATATCAACAGAAAAACAATAATCAGAAATGTTAGGCACATTATCATTATCTTCATCCTCACCGTCTATTGAATTAATTTTGCTAGTGTCAATTCTCGGATAAGGATTGGGACGGTTGTTTCTGCGATGGGACGATTCAGCTCTTTCTATCGGGATGGTCATATGTCGACGTCTTGGATGATGACTTTGATCTTCGCAGCTCATCTTCCTCCAGCCTTATGAATCTCAATGCCCCGCTCCCGACTTCCTCCAGCCGCTTACAAGGAGTCATTACCAAATCTTGGTAATACTGCGAATCTTTCTTCAACCCCATTTTGAATGCTTCTGTGGCTGTCGACATGTCAAGATTGGGAATTTCCAGCACCTCTTTATTGAACCGGTGGACGTAATCCTTTAGGGTTTCATTAGGCTGCTGAGTTACATTGTAAAGGTCACTTGTCAACCTTTCAAATTGTCGACTGCATGAGAATTGGTTATAGAACATGTTGATGAGCTGGGCGTATGAACCAATTGAACCTAGGGGTTGCCTAATCAACCATTTGAGAGCTGGTCCAGATAAGGTGGATCCAAATCCCCTGCATAAGCAAGCCTCCCGGAATTGAAGTGGAATATGGATTATGTCCATCTTTTCTTGATAGTGTGCCACGTGCTCCTCTGGGTCCGTGGTGCCGTCGTACAACTTCATAGATGGTACACTGAAGCGCTTCGGTATGTCGACATTTGCAATTGCTGGGACAAACCGAGACTGATTGTAGCAGTTTTGCGTTACTGGTTGAATTGGAGGAGTCACACCTGGTACGTTCATTACTAATTCTCTGAGATCCAGCATCTGTTTAGCTAGTGGGTTTCCTGCAAAAGGGTCAGCCATAGGAATACGATTGAAATTATTATTATTGAAAAGATTATTAAGCAAACCAGAGTTGTCCGTAGTAGTCGTGACAGCAGTGCTGTCTATAAATGGGATGAATGGAGTGAATCCTGCAGAAGATGGTGTCAAAGGGGTGTCCTCGGGCAAAGATGTTGACATCATGAAAGATGTCAGCGGAGGAGGATTGCCCATTGGAATGAATTCATTCTGAAATGTAGATCCTCCGGAGTTGTCAAAGTTGAGAACCCTTGCGCGCAGTGGTGATATGTTTTCAAGCCGAGATGCTATGAGTTGTTGGTCTTTCTGCATCTTAATCATGGAATTGGTCAACACCTTCGAATTGTTATCTTGCTGGTCCAACCTTTGATTCAACCTGGTTAGGATACTCCGGATGTCAGCATCTGCATTGGAAGAGGTCGCCCCCTTTTGTGGAGTCTTCGTAGGTTGAGTTGGCTGAGATCCGGTGCGAGGAGGCGGTGGTAACAAGCCGGTTCTACCTCCCGATGTGGGAACAACGGTGGGACCTTTGCCGGCGGTGGACACATTGGTGGGTGCGTACATAGTGAATTCGATTAGGAAATGTTTCAAATAACCGATAAACCACGAGGCCCCTCGGTGGGCGCCAAATTGTTTTGGTAGAAAAAACAATAGAGTAGAATCTTAACTATGTTTAGTGTGTGGATTGAATAATAAGGAGGGAACTATGGAATTCGATTATATGGAACAAGAAAATGAAAAACGAGACAATGACAACGCGATTTGTTAACGAGGAAAACCTTGGAGGTGATAACCTCTTTGGAAAAACCCCGGGAGTTAGGTCTCCAACCTTAAAGGTTCCACTATAATGATCACAATTACAACTTCGGAAGATAATGGAGAGGATTACAAGAGTTTGTGTGTAAAGTGTGTGCGTATGAGCATGAGTGTCATTTTCCGTCTCCATTTCCCCTTAAATACAAGTAACTAAGAAAGAGTCAAATATGGTTCCTACAATCTCGGCATTGTGGTTTATCTTTTCAACCTCCGTGAGACCAAGTCGCCCTAGCCGTTTGAAGGTCTGTTGAACGTGCTTGAAGGTTGTTTCCGCATTCCTCTCTTAATTACTGAAAAATAAGAATAATAATATTAGGAAATATTGGACAAGTAAATATTTAAAACAATACTTACAGTGTAATGACATCTCGTTATGCAGGATCAACTGAAGATGTCGTCATGTCAAAAAATGCCCACAACACTTTATATACTGACTTGTTTCTCACAAACAATCAGATTTCTTCAAATTTTGCGTAAACTGACTTGTTTCTCATAAACAATCAGACAACCAAATTTTAATGTTTCAATTTAAACATTCAGAAAATTATAATTCAATGTTTCAACTAAACATCTAACAAAGTTCTTAACACATAAGAACACATAATTCATGCATCGCAATGATTAATAAAAATCATATTTTAATTAACTAAGCATGCATAAACCTTGAATTAATCTAGCATAGTCCTATAAATTTAATTTTCAAAAATTTACAGCAACCAGATTAAAACAGAAACATATCAGATTGTAAACATATTCACAGATTAGCAGAAAAACTTAACAAACTGATTCTGCCCAGAATTGGCAAGATCTGTCGCGTGACAGAAGCTTCCTGAAGGCCAGATCTGTCGCACGACCAGACGAGCCTATCTGATTTCCCATGGCCAACTCTGTCGCGTGACATTGAGTTGCCATGGCCAACTCTGTCGGGTGACAAGAGATTCCAGACTAGCAGATTTCTCCAAACTTCAATCAATTTCAATCATAAAGCAATTAAATCATATAAAACAACCTTTTAACAGATTTAATTCAATATGAACAGAAAACGATTTTGGCATATTGTTTCAAAAGCAATAAAACTATCGCATACAAAACATGCAAGAAACATATAAACAATTTATATCACTTTTCTAGCATGTTAATTCAAAATTAACCATACGAACGAGGCTCTGATGCCACTGTTGGGTTTTATGGGTCCATGCGCAGCGGAATTAGCATCTAAATATCACAAAACCCAAGAGCCCTAAGATCCGTTCTATACAATTAAATTGAATTCCTATGAGATAGAATTTACCAACCTTAATTGCTTTTTGTTCTTGAGCTATCGAACAATCTATCGATGTGATTTTGAATCACTAACTTCGATCTTCAAAAACCTTGAATCTTCAGATTAGAACTCTAGGCCTTGATCATCGTACGAGCGAAGACCCTCTAGTAGTATTCACACCTTTGAATGAACCAAGAACGGTTCTTGAGGATTGCTAGATCCTTAAACCAATGGATGAAATTGAGAAACCCTTTTATGATTTTTCCTTAGAAAATTCGACTAGACAATTAGGGTTCACAGACCTTATATTTATACTACGTTAATATTAGTATTTATTTCCTAATCGTATTAGGAAACAGTCTGTAAACCGCCTTAGTGGCAAGTTATGTCGCGCGGCGACATTTGCCAGTTGGCAAGGTCCGTCGCACGACCCAGTATGCCATATGCAGGAACTCTCAATCATTTCTTCCTTTGGTTTAACCAATTCATTCTAGTTGTGTGTGACCCCATAGGATTATAGTATGTTGGCAATGAGCCTGATTATATCGACCCTCATAAAACATAAGCGGACTCTAGCAAGCCATTATGTCTACCCAATTAATATAACGTAAGAGTTCACATTTCCAATGGCACACTTCCATTTCTCCCTTTGTCTCACGATGTTTTATTGAACACAAGTCATGGTCCACGTCAACTTGCATTTGTTAAATGCTTTCTCGATACTAAGTATAATGATAATCCAATCGCATTGGGGTATGGCCATACACTTTCATCATTATCACTCATCGAGGGGCCCAAGCAAAACATCTCTCTTTCGAGGGACAAATTCCATCTTGACTTATCATCCTTTCCATCATGAATCCAATCATGCCAAAGATAGCCTTTATAAATATCGTGTTAAGATATCGTTTAACTAAAATCAAACATGATTTTCATCATATGTAAGGTCATGATAATCTCAGGTCTAGGGACTAAATGAAGTGACCATATGAGTTTTAATTATGACATTTGACCATGACATAAATCTCATACGGGTCAAGTCCAGTCACTTGTTTACTAACAAGTACCCATAATTTTAATGTGCATCTCTATGCATATAATCATCATATGATTATCCATTAACAATTATACTAATTATTCAATTAATAATTAGGGACAGAGATTATTACAATAAATATGCAAAATATATAATAATCAAATAATAAACTTTCTCTATAATCAAGGATAAAGATGATACATATCGGTCTAAGTTTAAACATTACTAAAGCCTAGGGCATTACACCAACATTCAAAACCCCCTCGGCAAAACCGAAAACCCCTCTCCACAACCCCACCGTCTTCGACGTAGTCATGCTCCAACCTATCACCACCTCGAATGCGAGGAACCTCATCTCATTAGAAATGACGTACATGTCCGGGAACACATCTTCAACTCGTCATCAAACCTGGTTCATCTCATCACTCTCCAAGATTGGACTTATCCAAGGAACGTCCATCTTGCGGGGGCATATTAGGAATATAATATCTTAATATTATATTCAAGTATATATTGTTATATATTAGATTAGGAAACACAATCTCTATATTAGATCAGGAAACACAATATTTGTATTAGATTAGAAACCTTCTCCTTCTAGGAAATTACCTCCTCATTGTAAGCCTATAAATATGTATCTCTAGCATCATAATCAATTGAGTCATTCAATACAATTCTTCTCTTTCAAGTTTTGATTGACTTCGTCTAACTCTCTTTATTCTTATACGATAAAGTACACATTTTTTTGAACGGTACCATATTAGGCTTTTCTAGGCATAAATGAATCATATTAGGCTTTTCTAGGTATAAATGATGAAAGGAATGCTGAGAAAGTATACTCTGTGATTATTGTTATACAATGAAAGATTGTTAGTCTTATCTGATAAATATTTACTATAATTAATTATAGTTTATGGTTAAATGAAGTGTTAATTTTATCTTATAAATTTAAAGGGTGTTGATTCTTGAATGGATGAAAAGGATGAGGTACTAAGAAGATTGCATCTATTCATATTAAATCAACTAATAAAGATATTTTTTTAATACTTGCTGTCACAATGTTTGGGTATATAGATTAGATAAAGTAGGATGGTATGACCTTTGAGTCCTCTTGCATAAGTAGGATGATGTTTCACTCTTGAAACTGTTAATTGGCTACAGAAATGAAGGGGGGTGCAATGCTCTCCAACTAGGTTTTTTTATAAATGAGGGTATAGAAGTCATTTTCTTTTTGTTTCCTTTTATTTCATTCAAAATCTCGAAAGCATGAGGAGAGAAAATTTTGTTTTTCCTTTCATTTCCTTCATATCTCGAAAGCACATCAGAAGTAATTTAATTTCACTTCCCTCACTTTCTTTTCTCTTTTTTCCCTCCCCTCACTTTCTTTTCTCTTCATTAAAAACTCGAAAGCGGACTCTTAGCCGAAAATATTGTAGATCTAATCGGAATAATGTAGATCTGGCCGGAGATATTGTAGATCTAGAAAGCCCTCGGATCTGATACTTCCATTGAAGAAGCATCTAAAATGATGGAATAAATCTACACCGATCGTGACGGATTCATCAATCTCGAAAAGTTCGCCGGATTCCTAAAGTGGAGCAATAACAACGTTGACGACGGCGTGAAGGAGGTGTTTCAGATGTACGATCTGAACAGAGACAGGTTGATCTCGTCATCTGAGTTGCATTAGATCTTGACTCATAGACGGAGAAAGTGAAGCAGGAGCTGATGGATTGGCGACGACATGTGCGAGGTCGGGGAAATGAGCGCCGGAGAGGGAGACGGTGGCCGGAGGTAGGTGAGGAGCCGAGGAAGTTTGCCGGCCGGAGAAAGAGGAGATAGAGAGAGTGTGTGATTGACTGTGTGTGTGTGTGTGTGTATTTTTTGGTATAAGTGTGAGAGGAGGGAGGGGAGGGGTGGGTTTTGTTTGAGGGGTAAGGATAGTTTTGGTATTTAGGAGTTTTATTAGAAGTGTATACAGAATTATAATATCAGGAGAATTTCCTACTTGGAATTTACAAAAAGGTCTCCTTAAAAATGAATAAAATATGGGAAGGGAGGCAGTAGAGAAAATTTTCCAAATATATATCAAATTTGACTTGTTAATTTTTTTTATTTTTTTTAATCCCAATCTCCCAAAATCGAAACCTTAGGCTCCGTTTGTTTGTCGTAAAACATTTTTCGGAAAACGTTTTTTCAATTTTTCGGTGTTTGGTAAGCACCGAATAATGGAAAAAATGTTTCCCCCTTTTCACCGTAAAATGACTTACGGATTTTTTCTAAGTAAAACATTTTCCGAAAAATGGTAACACCCTCACACACCTAACCTTTCATACACCCCCACATTACCCACCTCACTCACCAACACCACCCCCACCCCCACTCACCACCACCACCCATTGGCCCCCACCCCACCCCTACCCCCTGCCCCCCCTCCGGGTAAAAAAAATTAATCATTTAAAATTTATTTTTAACAACTCTCCACCTCACTCCACTTACCACCACCACCCCTGCCCCTCACCCCAATCGGGTCGAAAAAAATTTAATCATTTAAATTGATTTTTAACAACTCCGCACCCCACTCAACTCACCACCACCACCCCTGCCCCCACCCCCCGTCGGGTAAAAAAAAATAATCATTTAAAATTTATTTTTAACAACTCCCCACCCCACTCCACTCACCACCACCACCCCTGCCTTCTCAAATATCTCAAATTGTGTTTTTATCGAAAAATATTTTCATTAAACACATGAAATTTTTTTCGAAAAATATTTTCCTTATCAAACAGCCGAAAACATGTTTATCTCATTTTTCGGATAACATTTTACAGGAAATTCATTTTCCGAAAAATATTTTACAAGAAATCATTTTCCGCAAGTTATTTTACGCGAAATAAATAGAACCTTATTCTTTGTTTCTTATTCGTTCTGTAATTCGGTTCTTCTCCTTTTGCTTTCCCATGCTTTGTTTTGTCTCGTATTTCGCATTTATTAATAGCCAATTTATCACTTAATAATTGTGAAATTATAAATTTAATTTCTCATATTTGTTTTTAGAATTTTGTCAATTTGGTTTCTGTTGGGTTTGATATCATCTAACTTGTGAACAAATTAGGAGATTAAACAAGAAATTTAGGAATTATTGTTACAACACTGAGGGAGCGACCGCGCGGCCACAGAGGGAGCGATCGCGCTAAGTTTCTGGACAAATTGGGCGGTCACGCGCCTTACGTCAATGTCAGTCAACTAAGTTGGGCCTTTTGATGGGGCGATCGCGCCCAAGCTCCTATACAGACAGGGCGATCGCGCCCTCTAAATGGGGCGATCGCTCCCTTATCCATTTTGGGTCTGAACAACGGCAGATTTTTTTTCATGGTTAGAATCAGGTAGTATAAATAACCCTATTGCCTAGCAGTATTTTGTATGTAATTCCTAATGTGATATATATCAATAATTCTAGGTGTTATAAGGGTTTTCTTGCGCATATGTTTCTCTAGATCTAGGGTTTGCACAATTGTGAATTCTTGTGACAAAAAATTAGTGCATTAGATTAGAGATTGTATTCAGTGATTGCCAATTGATAATAATATTCTTGCCCTCTACCGGTTGACGTAGAAAAGTTGGTGAATAACGTATATCGTTGTGTTGTGTGATTTATTTATTTTATGTCTTATACATAGATCTGTTATAACAAACTGGTATCAAAGCCAGTCAGGTTGATAAAGGTCTAGGGGTTTTTCGGTGCAGAAAAATATGGGTTCAGGAATCGAATCACCAGTTGACAAGTTCAATGGGAAGAATAGTTTTTATCTTTGGCAAATCAAGATGAAGGCCTTATTGAGAGACAAGGGTTTGTGGGCTCCGGTGGTTGCTGCAATTAGGGATCGATTCAAAGGGAAAAGCAGTAGCAGCTTCCATATGTGATGTCGCGGATGCAACAACAGAGATTTCGGGGAAGGAAGCAGTAAATCTGATCGCGTTAGATGAAATGGCCCACTCTAAAATCATCAGGTGTTTGGATGATAACGTTTTAGCGGATATTGCTGATACTGATTTCGGAGGTGCCTTATGGCTTGTATTGGACGACATGTATCTGACACGATCATTGACCAACAAGCTATAAATGAAGCAGAAGTTGTAGTCTCTCCGAATGATGGAAGGTACGCCCATTAGGGATCACTTAAATCGGTTTACATCTTTATTACTTGAATTACATAATATTGATGTTAAAATTGAAGATGAGGATGACGATTTTATCTTGTTGGTCTCCTTACCACTGGCATATGAGGGATTTGTAGATTCATACATAAATGGTAAGGATGTGGTTACTTTGGAAGAGGTTAAAAATAATCTCAAAACCAGAGATCTGCACCGCAAGGCGAGCAGTATATCTACAAAATCTCAGTCATCGAGATTGGTTATAGAAAGCAATAGGGGCCAAGGAAGGAGAAACAAGGGTTCTTATAAAATAGGTCCAAAATCTGAAGATGTCTGCAGTTACTACAAGGAAAGGGGCATTGGAAATGGGAATGTCCCAAGCTAAATAAGAGCGAGCAATTTGGGTCAACTACAATTATAGAAGATGAAGGTGAGGAGGATTATGCTCTAGTAACCGAAGAAGACAAAGGTATGAAGTATACATGAATTTTTTATTATGGGGCTTCTTATTACGTATGTTCGTGCAGAGAATGGTTTGCAACGTATGAGGAGACGGAAGGGGTTGATATTTATATTGCTAATGGTTTTGTCTGCAAGGTAGTTGGCATGGGTTCTATCAAGGTGTGAACTTCGGGTTGTAATTTTTGTATGTTGAACAAGGTTAGGCATGTTCCTGAAGTAACGAAGAATCTGATATCGCTCAATCTGCTAGACAAGATGGGATACAGTTTCAAAGGTGAAGGTGGAGAAGTAAATGTCTGCAGGGGTTCGAACGTAATTATGAAAGGTTTAAAACAAGGTTTCTTGTACGTCCTTAAAGGTTCTACGATTTTGGGTTCGGGTGCCGAGCATCGTACTACAGAGGGTATGATAGAGAGACATCTGAAGGAAGCATGTTGCATGGCTTTGTATGGGGTGGTTGACAAACAGGTGGATCAACAAATTACTCAAGGTGGAGTTGAACTGGGTAAGCCATGGTTAGTAAGTCTACACACACAATTGGGAAGCGAGGAAATGGTATGTATCGTTTAGGATTCTACTTATATGGCTGTTTCATCTGTTTGGGTTGGCGAGATCCAATGTCGATTGAATTTGCTAATTGTCAGCTGGGGCAATTTGAGTGCCTACTGCAGTGCATATTTGGGTGTCTTGGAGACACGTTGGTGTGCTCGACGAAGCACAATTTAGGTGTTAAGGTAGGGGCAAAATTTGGTGTGCGACATAACACATCTGAGGCAGAGGGAAGTTTTGGTTTTGTGATCGGGAGGTTAGATGTCAAGGTGGAGATTTGTTGGGTTTTATACCATCTAACTTGGGAACAAATTAGGGGATTAAACAAGCAATTTTGGAATTCCTGTGACAACACTGAGGGACCTACCACGCGGCCATAGAGAGAGCGACTGTGCCAAGTTTCCGGACAACTAGGCGGTCGCACGCGCCTTATGGGGCGATCGCGCCCAAGATCCTATACAGACGGGGCGATCGCGCACTCCAGGTGGGGCCATCGCGCACTTATCCATTTTGGGCCTGATCAGCGACAGATTTTTGCAGGGTTAGGAAACCCTGCAGAGTTAGGAATAGGCGGTATGAATAACTCCTATTTCCTAGCAGTTTTTTGTATGTAATTTCTAGTATAATAGAGATAAATAATTCCAAGTATTTCAAGGGTTTTCTTGCTCATCTGTTTCTCTAGATCGATCTAGGGTTTGCACAGTTTTGAATTCTTTTGACAAAAAATTCGTGTATTAAATTAGAGATTGTATTCGGTGATTGCCAGTTGATAATAATATTATTTCCCTCTGCCCGTGAACGTAGAAAAATTGGTGAATAACGTATATCGTTGTGTTGTGTGATTGATTTTTTTTTTTTACATAGATATGTTATAACAGTTTCAGATCTTATAACCAGAATGAAATTAAGGTTTATGTTACCAATCCTTATATGTCTCTTGTCTTATCTCCGTTTGTTGAGAGCTACTGTTTTTTTTTTCATTTGTTGAGAGCCATTGTATTTTCTCTGATTAATGAGAGCCTTTTGTTTTTTCTATTATGTTGTCATGTATTCAAGGTTGATGAATATTACAGTGCTTGTGAGGCTTGGTTGTCAACTTATCACTAACCCAGATGCGCTAATAACTATTGTGCTAAAAATGTAATCTTATCCGTGTATGAATTATATGACTGCTAATGTGAGGCAGTGTCCAATTTTTTTTATTTTTTTTGAGGGGCATATGCCCAACTCAAGATATTGTAAATAAAGAGATTCAATGGAAAATGGAAGATAGGCCTAAAGAAATCAGTCCAAGTATGGGATGATTTGTGGATACGATAAGTTAGAGATTGTTGGACGTGGTTTGTACCAAAGTTGTTTTTATTGTCAAATACTCCCTCCGTCTCAACAATTGCTTCATTTTTTTGGTTTGGCACGCATATTAAGAAAATGAGTTTGAAAACAAAATATTGTGAGTGTAATTTGAAAATAGAAGAGAGAATTAGTGGAGGGAATAGTAAATTTGAAAAGTATTGTGAGTGTAATAGTGAATTAGGAGAGAGAATGAGTGGAGGAATTAGTGAAGATTTTTTGTCAAAAAAAAAAAAGGTGAAACTTCTAACGAAACGACCTTTTAAATAGTTAGTGAAGCTTTTATGGGGACTTAGGGAGGAGTAATGTTTATTCTTTGATAATTTGTATTAAATGTAGTGCAAACACTTTGGCAGATATATTTTTATATTTTTATATTTTTGCTTGTACTCTCAACTTTCAAATTTGGGTTCTGAACTTTAGACTATCCCCATCAGTGACCCCGACCCAACCCAACCTCAAATAAAATATTAATTTCTCTCACTTCCATATACACACTCTCAACCTTATATAATTTATACTCCCATCAGTGACCTTGACCCAACCCAACCCAACCCAACATTTTAAAAATAAAATATTTATTTTTTCTTTACTTCAACTTACCTAAAATACTTATCATTTTATTTTTTTAAATAATGTATTAGTAATAATATTTTTAAAATTACCCGTACAATTATTTAAAATAATTACCCATACAATTATAAAAAAAAATTTATAAATTTTGATATACTTTTATTTTTTATTTTATATAAAATATATTAATTTTAAAAATATATTTAGATAAACACAAAATCAAAATAATTTGGTGAAAAAAAAAAAAACAAGAAAATGGTGACCCAACCTGACTCAACCGAAGGTTGGCCAGTTGCCCAAAGTCACAAAGTTTGATGACTTTCTATTTATTTTTTTTTCTTTTTGATTTTGTCCTTTATGGTGACCCTCCCTTGAGGGTCACCGATGTGAGTAGTCTTATGGATATTCAACTCATTCATATTTTTGATTGCCAATAAAGTATTTTATTCCCTTAAAAAATATTTTTTATTTGAAGCGAACTTGTTAACGTTTTAAATGAATAAATGTGTTATATTTATTTAAATATAAATATATTATACAATGATAAAACTGCACTAAATTTATTTTTTTATATATAAAACATTATATTTCGAAACAAGACTAAAAAATAAAATGTGACATTAATCATAAGACAAATGGAGCAATTAAGTTACTCCAACCAACCCAAAATCAGTGTCACTTTGACTTGTCAATCCTTAGAAAATATATTTTATTTCTTTATATATTGTTATATTGTTTGTATCATAATAAATTGTATTAAAATTATTTTCTTAATTAAAAATGCACTAATTATTTGAGACTATTAAAAAAATTACAACACTTATCTGAAAGTATTTCATTATTAGTAGTTGAGATTATTTATTGTAAATAAGATGGTGTTATATGTAGTAGTATTTACATATAATACTTGTCATCTCTCATATTGAGTTTGTATAGCAACCTTTCATTCATGGTATAAAGTCTTATTTTTTATTTTTTTGTCTTCTTGTGTCTTCTTTATTTCACATGGGATTACTAATAAAACTTGTGGAGCTAAATTTGGTAAATAATAGCTAAGTTTGAAGAGTTCTCATGAGCTTAATTGAACTTTCCTTTATTATGGGAAAATGTCAAGTATGGCTTAAAGTTTTGAATATTATATATATATATATATATATAAGAAAAAAGAAAGAAAGAAATTAATTATTTTAAATATTAATTAATCTTAATTCAGTGTGACTAGATTAGGAGAAAGGGAGTTGAATCAGTTTAAAATCTTTTCGGGTACGGGGTGTGACTCTTCGAATAGGCATCTGCTGAAGAAGAGTTGCACGGACATGCAAAAACATAGAGCACACCCGTGCAAGTATGGAGCGGCCGTGCCAAATTTGGTGACCCAGCTGTGCAAAGCATGGAGCGGCTGGGCAAATTTGTTGACTCGGCCGTGCACTGCTGAGGCACCAGTTCGGATAAGTTGTATCTTTTCAAGACCACAACACAAACTCTATAAATAGAGTTGCCTCCTCCGAAAAAAAAATATACAGAAAAATACTGATTTTTTTACTTCCTGAGTCTTTCTTCTTAACAAATCTATTCTTCGAGTAAAACAGTTAAAGCTTCGATTATTGTTCCCTAGTTATTCAAAGGAGTGTAACTTTGAATAAGAGTGCGTAGATTTTGTATCTTGGAGGAGAAATTCGTTGAGACCATTATACCATAGTGGGACGAATTAAATACCTTAAAGATATCATCTTTTGGTGTGCCTAACCTACTAATTCCTTACCCTTAATCGAGTCATATGCAACAATTTTAAGGTGTTTATTTTTCGTATAGATGAAGTCAGTTTTTATAAAGGGACAACTTCCCGAAGCAAATAAGTTAGAGAGGCTAAATGGGCTGAACTATAAGCGCGGGAGCTTGAAGATGGAATACCTTCTCACCATTGCAAAGGTATTCTATGTGCTATGTGATCCTTGTCCAAAGGAAAATGAAAATGATAAAGCAATCGAGGCACAGAAAACCGAGGATGCTGAAAAAGTGAAGAAATGGAAGGCGGATGACTTCATTTGCCGATTCACCACTCTGCAAGCATTGAACAATACGTTGTTCAACGTGTTTAAAATACACAAGACCGCCGCTGAAGTTTGGTTTGCAATCAAATGAAGGTACGTCAATGAAGATGCCGGTAATAAATCTTTTTTGGTCAATAAATTTGTTGAATACAAGATGGTAGATTCGAGGCCTGTCATTGATCAAGTTAACGAACTCAATGACATATCCATCGAATGTGCCGATGCGGGTGAATCCATTTCTGAGACATTTCAAGTTTCAACCATCATTGGTAAACTTCCACCTTTTTGAAAAGATTACCAAAAGAAATTGAAGCATAAGAAAAAGGCCATCTCTTTAGATGAACTTCTTCAAGGCATCCAAATTGAGACTGAAAGTCTCAAACGTGATGGCTCAATTTCTGGGAAGATTGATGGTGTAAACTATGTGAAAAATAAAAATGTTGTCGAAACTTTCAAGGGAAACCAAGGAAAATTCGAACGAAAAAACAACTTTAAAAATGATGGAAAGGGTAAAGCTAAGAAAAAGCGGAAGAGTTCTTGTTATGTTTGTGGAAAAATAAACCATTTGGCTAAGAACTGCTATTACCGCAAAGGGCAACAGAAAGAAGAATAAGCAAATGTAGTTGAGAGCAACTTCATTAGCATGCTTTTCGAAATCTGTCTAGTCAACAATGTCGACTCAGATTGGTGGGTTGATTCAGGGGCTACATGTCATGTAATTCCAAATCGAAGCTTGTTCAAAACATATGAAGAAGTGAAAGAGCCGAAAGCTGTTTATATGGGAAATGCTTCTACAAGCGAGGTCTTGGGCATAGGGACCATTATTCTCCCCCTCACTTCGAGAAATAGTCGAGAGGAAAAATCGATCCTTAATGAAGATGGTTAGTGCCATGATTATATATTCAAAATTACTATTGAGCTATTGGAGAGAGGCACTATTAAGTTCTGTTTACATTTGTAACAGAATTATGAATAAACATATGAAAACTCTATACAAATTATTTAATGGGCGTAAGCCTAATATTTCACATTTAAAGGTATGGGGTTATATTGCATATGTTTTAGTTGCAACTTTGAAAATAAATAAACTAGGGAGCAAAGCTGTGAAATCTATATTTATTGGTTATTCTTAAATAAGTAAAGCATATATAGATTTATGAGAATTAATGACAATCGTGTGTTTGAAGTTAAACATGCTATTTTTTATGAACATTTAAACATAAAAAGTGTAGACAAGGTAGATATAAATCATGAATTGTCAAAAGAACTTGAAGTAGAAAATGCATCAAGTTCACATATCGCTAATGATGAAAATTTTGACAACAATGAAAATGATGAAATAGTTGAGTTAAGGAGAAGCAAAAGACAAAGAATTGAAAAGAATCTTGATCCTGGCATGTTTACATATATGTTAGAAGAGGATCCTAAAACTTTTCAAGAAGCTATATCTATGTCTGATTCAGACTTGTGGAAAAGAGCCATGGATGACGAAATCAAATCTATACTTGATAATAAAACATGGACTCTAGTCGCTCCTCTTCCTAATACTAAACCTATTGGTTACAAGTGGGTTTTTGAAAAAGAAATTCAAACTTATGGTACTATTGATAAGTACAAAGCAAGATTAGTAGCCAAATGTTATAGTCAAAAAGAAGAAATTAACTATTTCGAAACATTTTCACCGGTCACTAAATTTACTTCAATTAGAACAATGTTTAATATAGCATCTGTCTTTGGACTAGAGGTTCATCAAATGGATGTTAAAACAACATTCTTAAATGGAGATTTAGATGAAGAGATTTACATACAATAGCCCGAGGGTTATATCTCTAAAGGAAAAGAACACAAAGTATGTAAATTAAAGAAATATCTATATGGACTTAAACAAGCACCAATTCAATGGTACAAGAAGTTTAAGCAAGAAATTCGAAAGTTTGGTTTTAAGAGTAGTAAAGTAGAAAGTTGTGTTTTTACTAAAGTTACTCTTAACTATAAGAGTAGGTCTGCTGAGAAACGCGTTTCTCCATAACTATGGAAAAACGTGTTTTTAATAGCCAGAAGCTTTGCATTTGATATCCAGAAAAAAAAACCCAAGGCCAAGACCAAAGCTTCTGGATATCCAGAAGCTTTGGGTTTGATATCCAGAAATTGTTAGGTGCATATCCAGAAGTATGTGAAATGTATATCCAGAAACTGTTAGGTGCATATCCAGAAATGTGTTAGGGCATATCCAGAAATTGCTATTGAAGGTTTTTGGATATCCAGAAACCTTCAAATGTATATCCAGAAACCATCAAATGAATATCCTGAAACATTTTGAAGGTTTCTGGATATTCATTTGAAGGTTTCTGGATATCACTTTCATAAGGTTCTGGATATCCAGTTCATTATCGCGCGACAAGTCAGGACCCGTTTCTTCATAACTTATGGAGAAACACGTTTCTCCCTAGATTTTGGCTAACTATAAAGTTGTTATAACTTTATATGTTGAAGACTTGCTAATATTTGGTTCTGATATTAATTGTATAAATGAAACAAAGAACTATTTAAAGCAAGTGTTTGACATGAAGGACTTAGGTCCCGTATATGTCATATTAGGGGTTAAGGTGATCAAAAAGGACAAAACTTACATATTAACTCAATCTCATTATATTGAGGAAATATTAAAGAAGTTTAATTATTTTGATTGCAAAATAAGTAAAAGTCCTATTGACCCTCATATGAAGTTAGTTTCAAATAAAAGTGAGGCCGTAAATCAAGGAGAATATGCCAAGATAATTGGTAGCATAATGTATATGGTTAATCATACAAGACCTGATCTTGCATGTGCAATTCTTAGTAGATTTACAAGTAATCCAAGTGAAGAACATTGGACAGAACTAAAAAGAGTACTAAGGTACTTAAAATTCACAATAACTATGGCTTACATTACAAGTGTAATTCAAATATACTTGAATGTTATAGTGATGCAAATTGGGCATCAGATGTAACCAACTCCAAATCAACGAGTGGTTGGTTATTTACCATTGGAGGAGCCATAGTTGCTTGGTCTTAAAAAAGACAAACATGTGTTGCTTTGTCTTTTATGGAATCTGAGTACATAGCCATGTCAATGGCTAGTAATGATTTAATATGGTTTAGAAGATTTCTAAGAACCATACCATTTATTGATTCTAAGAAAGGAGCCACAACTTTATATTGTGATAATCAAGCTGCCATATTCAATACAAAGAATGAGAGAATATCAAATCATAGCAAACACATTGCTATGAGATATAATCGTATTAGAGATATGGTTAAAAAGGGAAAGATAGCACTTGAGTATCTTCTTGCAAATCAGATGTTAGCTGATCCACTAACAAAATCTTTATCAGGGGATAAAATTACAAAGGTCATGAGAGATATGGGACTGTTACCGGTCGAAACAATGTCTTAAATGAAACCAACTTTATTTTAAGGTACAAGTCATAGATTTGTCACCTTATGTTTAAAGTTAAAAGGAAATTCAACATTAGACATTGGTGAAATGGAAACTTGAATACATTTCGAGTGCATAACTTAAAAATAGTGGGCGTGTCACTATTTGAAAGTTTCATATCTAACCTATGCACTTTCATATCTTAAAAATATGTTTAAGGTATTTAATTCATCCTACTATAGTGTAATGGTCTCAATGAATTTCATCTCCAGGATACAAAACCTACACACTCTTATTCAAAGTTACACTCCTTTGAATAACTAGGGAACAATAATCAAAACTTTAACTGTTTAAGAAGAAAGACTCAGGAAGTAATAAAATCAGTATTTTTCTGTATGTTTTTTTTTGGAGGAGGCAACTCTATTTATAGAGTTTGTGTTGTGGTCTTGAAAAGACACAACTTATCCGAACTGGTGCCTCAGCAGTGCACGGCTGAGTCAACAAATTTGCACGGCCGCTCCATGCTTTGCACGACCGAGTCACCAAAATTGGCATGGCCGCTCCATACTTGCACGGGCGTGCTTTATGTTTTTGCACGGATGTGCAACTCTTCTTCAGCAGATGCCTATTCAAAGAGTCACACCCGTACCTGAAAATATTTTAAACTGATTCAACTCCCTTTCTCCTAATCCAGTCACACAGAATTAAGACTAATTAATATTTAAAATAATTTCTTTCTTTTTTTCTTTATATATATATATATATATATATATATATATATATATATATGTATATATATATAATACTCAAAACTTTAAGTCATACTTGACATTCTCCCATAATAAAGGGAAACTCAAGTAAGCTCATGAGAACTCTTCAAACTTAGTTATTATATATCAAGTTTAGCTCTACAAGTTTTATTAGTAATCCCATGTCGGATAAAGAAGATACAATAAGACAAGAAATGAAAAATGAGACTTTTATACCATGAATGAAAGGTTGATATACAAACTCAATATGAGAGATGACAAGTATTATATGTGAATACTACTACATATAACAATCCCCCACTTATTTACATATAATGACACTAAACAATTTCAGCTTCTTTACATAACGAATACCCATTAAGTGGACGAGCCTTAAACTTTGTGGTTGAATGTGAAACCTTTAGGGAGACATATCCTCGTCATGTATGATTTCATGTTCCTTTTGATCTTGGCGGCACCTTGTAGATGGGCCTTATGCTTAATCCTGGTTTTCACAACTACTCTAAGAATTTTACCGGAGTAATCCATAAGGGCCCGTTTGGTTCGCGGAATTGAATATTCCGCCGATGGAATGGAATGGTCAATTCCGTTTGACCCATTCCATTGCCGTGTTTGGTTTAAATTTTTCATTCCTCCGGAATGGCTAATTCCATCAAAGGAAGGAATTGGTCATTCCCTCCATATATGGAAGGAATGTTCAATTTCATTGGCAATGGAATTGTAAATTTTTTTTTACCAAAATACCCCCAAACCCAAACCACCCCTACCCCTGCCTACCCACTCAGCCCCTGCCCTACCCCATCCCCACAATTTTTTTTAAAAAAGACCCCTGCCTACCCCCCCATCCAGCCCCTGCCCTACCACCCCCACCCCCACGAAAAAAACATTTTTTTTAAAAGACCCCTGCCTATCCCCCCCCCATCCAGCCCCTGCCCCCCCCCACTCCCACGAATTTTTTTTTAAAGATCCCTGCCTACCCCCCCACCCAGCCCCTGCCCTATCACCCCCACCTAACCCCCACCGCCCCCACGAAAAAAAAAAATTAAAAGACCCCCGCCTACCCCCCATCCAACCCCTGCCCTACCACCCCCACCTACTCCCGGCCCCCACGAAAAAAAAAATTTTTTTACTCATTTTGCATACCCCTATCTACCCCACCCACCCCCCACCCCAAAAAAAAAATTTAAAGAAGGGTAAATTGGATATTTTATATGCTTTCATTCCATTCCTATAATTTGTATTTTCAAACCAAACATGATTTGCCAAGGAATTGAATGATAATTTCATTCCATTCCGTGCCAACCAAACGGAGGGGTTTGACCAGTTTTTTTCCATTCCAATTCCTTCAGGAATTCAATTCCATTGACCATTCCATTCCTTCACTTTTTTTCCATCGAACCAAACGGCCCCTAAGAAGCGGCCTCTCACTTCTTTACTTGTATAGGTAGACTTATCGAGAATGTCCACAAAGCATTCTACGAAAGCTATAAGTCTATTAAGGAATTTTTATCCATCCTAATCTTGTTGTGGTAATGAAAGTGCATAGGTCAGATATGAAACTTTCAAATAGAGACACCCCCACTATTTTTAAGTTATGCACTTGAAATGTATCCAAGTTTCCATTTCTCCAATGTCTAATATTGAATTTCCTTTTAACTTTAAACATAAGGTGACAAATCTATGACTTATACCTTAAGATAAAGTTGGTTTCAATTAAGACATTGTTTCGATCGGTAACAGTCACATATCTCTCATGACCTTTTGTAATTTTATCCCCTGATAAAGATTTTGTTAGTGGATCAACTAACATCTGATTTATAGGAAGATACTCAAGTGCTATCTTTTCCTTTTTAACTATATCTCTAATATGATTATATCTAATAGCAATGTGTTTGCTATGATTGATATTCTCTCATTCTTTGCATTGAATATGACAGCTTGATTATCACAATACAAAGTTGTGGCTCCTTTCATAGAATCAATAAATCGTATGGTTCTTAGAAATCTTCTAAACCATATTAAATCTTTACTAGCCATTGACATGGCTATGTACTCAGATTCCATAGAAGACAAAGCAACACATGTTTGTCTTTTTTAAGACCAAGCAACTATGGCTCCTCCAATGGTAAATAACCAACCACTCATTGATTTGGAGTTGGTTACATCTGATGCCCAATTTGCATCACTATAACATTCAAGTATAGTTGAATTACACTTGTAATGTAAGCCATAGTTATTGTGAATTTTAAATACCTTAGTACTCTTTTTAGTTCTGTCCAATATTCTCCACTTGGATTACTTGTAAATCTACTAAGAATTGCACATGCAAGATCAGGTCTTGTATGATTAACCACATACATTATGCTATCAATTATCTTGGCATATTCTCCTTGATTTACGGCCTCGCTTTTATTTGAAACTAACTTCATATGAGGATCAATAGGACTTTTACTTATTTTGCAATCAAAATAATTAAACTTCTTTAATATTTCCTCAATGTGATGAGATTGAGTTAATATGTAAGTTTTGTCCTTTTTGATCACCTTAACCCCTAATATGACATATACGGGACATAAGTCCTTCATGTCAAACACTTGCTTTAAATAGTTCTTTGTTTCATTTATACAATTAATTTCAGAACCAAATATTAGCAAGTCTTCAACATATAAAGTTATAACAACTTTATAGTTAAGAGTAACTTTATTAAAAACACAACTTTCTACTTTACTACTCTTAAAATTAAACTTTCGAATTTCTTGCTTAAACTTCTTGTACCATTGAATTGGTGCTTGTTTAATTCCATATAGATATTTCTTTAATTTACATACTTTGTATTCTTTTCCTTTAGAGATATAACCCTCGGGTTGTAGTATGTAAATCTCTTCATCTAAATCTCCATTTAAGAATGTTGTTTTAACATCCATTTTGATGAACCTCTAGTCCAAAGACAGATGCTATAGTAAACATTGTTCTAATTGATGTAAATTTAGTGACCGGTGAAAATGTTTCGAAATAGTCAATTTCTTCTTTTTGACTATAACATTTGGCTACTAATCTTGATTTGTACTTATCAATAGTATCATAAATTTTGAGTTTCTTTTTCAAAACCCACTTGCAACCAATAGGTTTAGTATTAGGAGGAGGAGCGACTAGAGTCCATGTTTCATTATCAAGTATAGATTTGATTTCGTCATCCATGGCTCTTTTCCACAAGTCTGAATCAGACATAGACATAGCTTCTTGAAAAATTTTAGGATCCTCTTCTAACATATATGTAAACATGCCAGGACCAAGATTCTTTTCAATTCTTTGTCTTTTGCTTCTCCTTAACTCAACTATTTCATCATTTTCATTGTTGTCTAAATTTTCATCATTAGCGATATGTGAACTTGATGCATTTTCTACTTCAAGTTCTTTTGACGATTCATGGTTTATATCTACCTTGTCTACACTTTTTATGTTTAAATGTTCATAAAAAATAGCATGCGTAGCTTCAAATACACGATTGTCATTAATTCTCATAAATCTATATGCTTTGCTTATTTAAGAATAACTAATAAATATAGATTTCACTGCTTTGCTCCCAAGTTTATTTCTTTTCAAAGTTGTATCTAAAACATATGCAATACAACCCCATACCTTTAAATGTGAAATATTAGACTTACGCCTAAATTATTTGTATGGAGTTTTCATATGTTTATTCACAATTCTGTTACAAATGTAAACAGAACTTAATAGTGCCTCTTCCCAATAGCTAATTGGTAATTTTGAATGTATAATCATGGCACTAACCATATCCATTAAGGATCGATTTTTCTCTTGGCTATTTCCTGAAGTTAGGGGGAGAATAATGGTCCCTATGCCCAAGACCTCGCTTGTAAAAGCATTTCCCATATAAACAGCTTTCGGCTCTTTCACTTCTTCATTTGTTTTGAACAAGCTTCGTTTTGGAGTTACATGACATGTAGCCCCTGAATCAATCCACCAATCTGAGTCGACATTTTTGACTAGACAGATTTCGAAAAGCATGCTAACGAAGTTGCACTCAATTACATTTACTTGTTCATCTTTCTGTTGCCCTTTGCGGTAATAGCAGTTCTTAGCCAAATAGTTTATTTTTCTACGAACATAACAAGAACTCTTCTGCTTTTTCTTAGCTTTACCCTTTCCATCATTTTTAAAGTTGTTTTTTCGTTTGAATTTTCCTTGGTTTCCCTTGAAAGTTTCGACAATATTTTTATTTTCCACATAGTTTACACCATCAATCTTTTCAGAAATTGAGCCATCACGTTTGAGACTTTCAGTCTCAATTTGGATGCCTTAACGAAGTTCATCTAAAGAGATGGCCTTTTTCTTATGCTTCAATTTCTTTTGGTAATCTTTCCAAGAAGGTGGAAGTTTACCAATGATGGTTGAAACTTGAAATGTCTCAGAAATGGGTTCACCCTCATCGGCACATTCGATGGATATGTCATTGATTTCGTTAACTTGATCAATGACAGGCCTCGAATCTACTATCTTGTATTCAACAAATTTATTGACCAAAAAAGATTTATTACCAGCATCTTCATTGACGTACCTTCGTTTGATTGCAAACCAAACTTCAGCGGCGGTCTTGTGTATTTGAAACACGTTGAACAACATGTTGTTCAATGCTTGCAGAATGGTGAATCGGCAAATGAAGTCATCCGCCTTCTATTTCTTCACTTTTTCAGCATCCTCGGTTTTCTGTGCCTCGGTTGCTTTATCATTTTCATTTTCCTTTGGACAAGGATCACATAGCACATAGAATACCTTTGCAATGGTGAGAAGGTATTCCATCTTCAAGCTCCAGCACTTGTAGTTCAGCCCATTTAGCCTCTCTAACTTATCTTCTTCGGGAAGTTGTCCCTTTATCAAAACTAACTCCATCTATACGAAAAATTAAAAGGATATGTCTTCTTAAAGGTTTCACATTCAACCATAAAGTTTAAGGCTCGTCCACTTAATGGGTATTCGTTATGTAAAGAAGCTGAAATTGTTTTGTGTCATTATATGCAAATAAGTAGGGAATTGTTATATGTAGTAGTATTCAAATATAATACTTGTCATCTCCCATA
The DNA here is from genome assembly GCA_022495995.1 of Adenophora triphylla var. japonica. Classification (NCBI taxonomy): domain Eukaryota; kingdom Viridiplantae; phylum Streptophyta; class Magnoliopsida; order Asterales; family Campanulaceae; genus Adenophora; species Adenophora triphylla. The sequence continues at coordinate 54,464 of JAFEMH010003996.1, forward strand.
TTGAGTTTGTATAGCAACCATTCATTCATGGTATAAAAGTCTCATTTTTCATTTCTTGTCTTCTTGTGTCTTTTTTATTCCACATAATAAAACTTGTGGAGCTAAACTTGGTATATAATAGCTAAGTTTTAAGAGTTCTCATGAACTTACTTGAGCATCCCTTTGTTATGGAAAAATGTCAGGTATGGCTTAAAGTTTTGAGTATTATATTATATTATATTATATATATATATATATATATATATATAAAGAAAGAAAGAAATTATTTTAAATATTAATTAGTCTTAATTCAGTGTGACTGGATTAAGAGAAAGGGAGTTGAATCAGTTTAAAATCTTTTCGGGTACGGGGTGTGATTCTTCGAATAGGCATCTGTTGAAGAAGAGTTGCACGGCCATGCAAAAACATAGAGCCCGTGCCAATTTTGGTGACCCGGCTGTGCAAAGCATGGAGCGGCCGTGCAAATTTGTTGACTCGGCCGTGCACTGCTGAGGCACCAGTTCGAATAAGTTGTGTCTTTTCAAGACCACAACACAAACTCTATAAATAGAGTTGCCTCCTCCGGAAAAAAAATATATACAGAAAAATACTGATTTTATTACTTCCTGAGTCTTTCTTCTTAACAAATCTGTTCTTCGAGTCAAACAGTTAAAGCTTCGATTATTGTTTCCTAGTTATTCAAAGGAGTGTAACTTTGAATAAGAGTGCGTAGGTTTTGTATCATGGAGGTGAAATTCGTTGAGACCATTACACCATAGTGGGACAAATTAAATACCTTAAAAATAACATCTTTTGGTGTGCCTAACCTACTGATTCCTTACCCACAATCGAATCATATACAACAGATGGAAAAGATGTAAGCTTTCCAAGCCATATATCTTCACATAACACTTTGATATGTGATGCACATAAAGTTTATCGATGTAAAATTTTTCAAATTTGACAAGCTCGGACCCTTTATATCGTGCCCAAGCTCGCTATGGTCCAAATGTAATATATGATGTGGCACATCTAATATCGTGCCTTCCTAATCCGCATTGACCGAGCCTACTCAGTACGTGTTGACCGCGGTCTTATTTCATACTCTCGGTTAATATCAAGTTTGTGGGACACGATTTCGTACGAGCTTAACACTAATCATGTCACTATCATATTAAATGTAGGCTCAGACGCCTATCACGAGCGTTAAGACGACGCACCAACTGTCGCCTGCCCCCATATCCTCGTACAATCAGAGACATCCCTTTACACTACTTTGTGCATTATTGTACGATCCAATCAGGCGCGAACATGTCTAATAGGTCAAGACAAATATTCTCAAATGCTGAGATCCATCCAACTGGTCTCTCTCTCTACTATATATATCATCACTTGTCTTCTATAGGGAAAGATAAATTAAATTGTCTTAATCCTAGCACACAAACACACTAAGACATTTCAAGTTTTATATCTCAATTATCAAATCTCAAATATTTTACTCTACACCCGATGACATACACACTAAGACATTTCAAGTTTTATATCTCAATTATCAAATCTCAAATATTTTACTCTACACCCGATGACATGAGCCGATATCAACCTCAACTTAATATCTAATGATACTTATTGTTTGTGTTATGATATAGATATATCAGTAATATAAAATCAGTGTTCATCCTTATGAGACCTCCAAAAGTTGTAGTGTGTTATCAAAATTAAGAGTTGTTTCTTTGTTCTAATTAATCACGAATTAATTGGATATCGGTGTGATGATTTGGTGAAGTGGGTCCCGCCCTAGTGCTTTTAAGGGTCAATTGGTGATTCATGATCCATTTCTTTTGATTTATTTAATGCCAAAAGCATGCAAATGAAAGAATTTGACATGCATGGCTATATATTAAGAAATTTAATTCGGCCAATGACAAAATGGCCCTCCTTTTAAATTGTAGGTTCAATTGATAGACAATAATCCAGCTTACCGACTTGTTGTACTTTAGAGGCAAAAACTATCGAGTCTCTAATCTAAATTCTAGTCAAATTTGATATTAAGATATGAAAAATAAAAAAAATGTGTGTAAAAGATTAAAAACTATTTCAAGAATGAATATATATATATATATTGAAAGTTTCGTGTAGCTAGAAAGCTTAAACACCTCAATAGTTTACGGATGATGTGAGTACAGATGTGACACACAATTGTTCACACATCCACAATTAAAGCAGTGGAATAAAAAGTAAAAAACAAGTATTATAAATGTTTACTGGTTTTGATCTCAGCAAATCAGGTTTACGCCCAAAAATTTTCACTATTAAAATTTTGATGTTTACAAAAACAAGTTCTAATCACCTTCTATGACATGAACAGACTCCCTTTCCCAAATGGATCATATTCTAGTCAGAAGTAAAACAAAGAACTTGACGAAAACCTAGGTGTGAGTTCGAATGTAAAACACAACCTTTACTCACAGCCTAAAATCACAACATTGAAAACGTGAATCATAACTGTGCATTGCCTCTCAAATTCACTCTGAAGCCGTGTCTTTTCTTTGTCCTGATCTCTTGTATTTATATGCACCTTGAGAAGATCTTCACGATTCCAACACCTTTTTTATGTGAGTTTTTCAATTCCTACAAGAAAATATAAAGCACACTCACAATGAAAGATATTTTGTTAGATAGGTTAGTCCTAATATAAATTTATGTACATAAATAAAAGATATTTACAATATTAGCAAATATCAATCTTCCATGAAAATATGTCGATGGTTCGAAATAGGAAACAACTTGTTTCCTAAAAACTTACTCTTTCATATATTTTTTCAAAAATATAAAATCCTCGTTATGAAAATTATTGGATAATTAATACTTATAATCATGATGTCATATACTGTATTGATACTTTTAAATGTGTTTATGTATTTTTACTACTCCTTTTTGTTCTTTAATGAATATCCATATCTTTGTTATTGGTCTAAAATAAAAATTAACGGGGATTCATATTAATTTGGAGTAGAGATAGTAATAAAAATGTTCTTTAAATGAATGTCCATATCTTAATAATAAGGTTACTACTTAATGGATACTTAAGATTGGTTTGAGCTTCAAGTCATCGAAATCAAAGGAGATTCACTCTCTGTAAGTCCTATGATCGAATATACCGTAAGCCCAGTGACAGTTTATCTATGATGGTGATGATGCCAAGCTATTCAGAGTCTTGAATGATTTTATGGATATCTGGCTGAAAATATTTGATGGTTGAGATATCTAGAACACAACACAGAAAAACACCGTTAAGGTCAAAGTTGGATATTAATCCAACTCAGACCCTCGGGTGTGAAAGTAAGAATACTGAGTAATATAAGGCTTGGAATACCTTGAGTGTATGTGAGTGTTTAGGGTTTAACAACAATATGACTTACAGTGTATATTTGAAACTTACCTTGTCCAAGGGGACAAAGGTCTTCTATTTATAGGCAATGAGGAGCTGCCCGCTGACGTAAGCCATGGGGTCAGCCCCAAGGGGCACTTTGGTATTTGACCGCATACACGTATCCGCATCTGATTGGGTCTGTCAGGGAAGAAGGATCCTCTGTCAGATGGGATGTCGCTGATGTGGACATGAGCCGTGTATTCGGCGCATCGCATTAATGGCAATAGTAGGCGCCTGTCTGAGCCGCATTGAATGTGATGGGAGTGAGCCGGCAACTTGCATGTCAGAGCCAGTAAGCTAACTTGCTCAGTAAGGTTTGCCATTAACCGGGAGGCAGGTGATATAACCGGGAGGCAGGTATGAGCCCGCGATCAACATCTTAGGCGCGGTCAAAGGTATTTGACGCGGCCACGGATGGAGCGGTCATATCTCCTGCGGTCACCAAGCCAGCGGTCAGAATCCCTCCGGTCTGAAGTAGGATGATGCGGGGAGGAGCGCGGTCTTGACCTCAGGGGCCTATCTGTCCGCGGTCTTGACTCCGACGGTCTAGGGAGTGCCACGTCACTGGTTCCTTGGACCAGACCGAGCATGGGCCCAATCCAGCTAGTCCGGGCTCATCAGTGGCCCCTAGCTCCGAGTGTGATTATTTATGGTCTAAGCGAAGAGCTACTAGTTGAGCTCGATTCTCGCAGATCGCTCCTCGAGCGGACACCAGTGTTGGTGTTTTTTGTTGGTTGTTGCTCTGCCTCCAGCGCATACAGGCACGTTCGGGAGGCACGTGGGGGAGATTCCAGGTGCCTTGAGTAATCTGCCTCCCGGTTCGCAAGTGGGCCCCTTGGCATATGAAAAGACAGAGAGTGACGGGTATGGAGGGTACGTGTCAGCCATCCAAGAGGCGTAATAAATGCTAACCGACGAAATTTTCGAAATTTCAAACGTTTGGCGTCGGTTCGAGGAAGGGTTTGTGGCTATTTAATACGGGTTAAACGGGTTAATCCGTATTGGTAGGCCCTATAAATACAAAACCCTTCTTCCGCAAACCCTTTTACCGTTTTCAAACCTTCAAACTGCTTTAGAGAGAGAAATTTCTGCTGCGTACTTGTGCTTTTCTTTCTTTCGAATCTACCTTCGAATCCACCCTCGTAAGTAATTTTTGCTTTTGTTTCTTCTTCATCTCCTTCTATTTCTTCTGGGTTTCAATGACTACCCGTGAATTTTGCCCCCGTCGTCCGTTAGAACTAGAGGATGGGAGTACTCCGGATACTTTTGCCATTTAAAAACGGACAGGGAGGGTTTTTAGGAAGGTAGCTCATGGCTGGCTTAGGCTATCTATGGATTGCTTTCAGTATTTCTGTGAGAAATCCCAATGGGGGCCTTTTGTCCCACCCCGGTTGTGGGAGGCCAAGAGGAAGATGATAAAAAGGAACGGTGATGTTTTGGTGTTGGGGAATACGAGTAGGTTAAGAAATTTTGTAATGGGAGTTTTGTGCAGGTTTCCTCGTGAGAGAGATCAGGCCTTGAACGTCGTTGAACTAGTGAGGAGAGCAATTCACGTTCCTGGAGAGATAGTTGACTGGGAGAAGGTTGAATTGATGGATCCTAATCAAATGAGTGAGGAGCGGGCACCGGGCTCTGAGGACCTGAGCGATCCCTTGGATATTCTCCCTTTGAGAACTATTTTCCCCGAACCTGCGATCAGGGCCCCTGATGTGCCTTTGGTCGAATTGAGTAGCAGTAAGGAACTTGAACCCCTGAATTTTAAGACGGACGGAGGCGAGGAGAGTGAGCCCGAGGTGGCCCCTGCCCGAGGTTCATCTACTGGTCTCTTTGGCTCGTCGAGCACGGAGACCGAGGATGATGACCGCGAAGAGGAGGATCGAATGGCTGCGGGCACCTCTAGGAAGGCAACAGAAGTTGTTGACGCCTTCGAGGAGGATTCCGAGGAGGTGGTTCCTGCCCGCGGCAGAGGTAAGAGACCTGCTGCTGAGGCAAATCCTGGTCGAGGCCGCAGGAGGAAGACCAAGGAGGTGGTTACTATAGACTGGGAAGAGGAGATATACTCAGTGTATAATGTTGATCCCAAGCAGTTCCGTGTCCGCACTCTTGGCCACGTTCAGAAAAAGGGGAAGGACGAGCTGCGGCCAGAAACTGTAGCAGATGTCCGTGAGGACAATAGGGCCTGCGTTTTCTATGGGGCTCAGTTCGAGAATGGCCTTAGACTTCCCCTTGACCCATTCATCTATTTTTTTCTTGAATTCAACAGATGTCTCCCAATGCACCTGACTCCCTATGCCATTAGGGAACTTGTCTCCTTTATAACTGTTTGCAGGGTTTTGGGCTACGAACCCTCCCTTTCTGGGCTTTATGCCTACTACCAAAACCAAATCAGCAATGGTAACCTGGATCTAAAGGCTAAGAACAACTCTGCCCGGACCTTTTCTGCCCCTTCAAATAAGTTTGACCAGTGGAACCAGAAGAACATTTTGGTCATAGAGTCTAGGTTTGGCTGGGCTTTCTCCAAACCTTCCAATCCTGTCCCGATGAAGGTGACCGCTGCTGCGTACCCCAATCCCGCTCAGTCCGATGCTTTTCGTATTGCCCTGGAGACACACATGGCCAACTATGTCTCCGATGGGGTGAAACTTGTTTATGATGTGGGCGCCATTGTGGACCATGAGCCCTTGTTAATCTATGCAGGGGTAGCCCCTCGAAGGGAGGGTAGCGACTATGCCCCTAAAGTAGAGATAGGGCCCCAGCCTCGTGACCCTGACTGGAGGGTGCACGAATTTTACCAGTTTGAGGCTGACTGTAAGACGTGCATGCTGGGCGCTGAATGCGAGCCTCCGGAATTGAAACAATTAAATTTTATACTCTCTTCCGCGATAAAAGGCTTAGTAGGCCTTCTGCCCGCATTTTTGAGTTTTCCTAACTCTGTATTCAAAATCTCTTGGATTTTTTGTGAGAGTCAGCCCTATTTCACTATGATCGCGTTTGTTTGGCCTTGTGGCAAATTTTGAGGCCTTAGCCCCGTTTGTCTATTTGGCTTTGTTAAACTCTTTTGATCACTCCCATCCATTTACACTTATGTTTCGAACTTGCGATCCGTGGTGTAAGCAAAAAAGTGCCAAGGCAAGCTACTTTTTATAGGGCATGTAGAGTGTGGCCGTGAGGCGATAGTCTACGCAATAGTAGGTAGGAGCATATTTAGCATATTGGCCCTTTAACCTATCGGCATCTGTATCCACGATTGGTGGTTCACGCGGTTTGACCCTTTATTCAAAACCTCTTGAGTTTTTTGTGAGGGTCTTGTGGCGATCATGTAAGCGGGCTCATATGTTGACCTTTGTCACATACAGGCATGCGAGTAATGGACCTAAAAAAGGCCTTCGTGCATTTAGTGGGTCCGGGCTTTGGCCTTTGTCCCCACTTGCATCTATATTCACTTTTTCTTGGTGGTATCACACGGGCAGGACAGAGTATCGTGCCCGCGATCGAGTATGGGCGTAATGGCCTTTGTACATATATAGGCGTGCGTATCTTAATGAATCTTTGCGCATCAGTAGGCAGGGGCTCATACGTTGGCCCTAGAACCTACTGGCATCCGCTTGCGGGCATCCACTTCAGCTTTTGAGGCTGGTGGGGATAGTGCTACAACAGTTTTGCACAAAAATTTGATGATAATTACATACTCATACATATAGTACCTCTATTCTCCCTCAAAAATTTACAAAGATTCAAAAGAAGTACTTTCTAAGGTGATCGTTATTCCAAGCTTGCTTGAGGGTTTTCCCTTCCTTTGTCCGCAACACGTAGGTACCCTCCTTGATTATTTGGGTGACCTCGTACGGACCTTCCCATTTCGGGGAGAGTTTGTTGAAACCAGGTTGGGTCCCTTAGACCTCCACATTTCTGAGTACCCAATCTCCAACTGAAAAGCTTCTCCTATTCACTCTTTTATCATGGTGCTTCTTCGCTTTTTGCTTGTAGTTCACCATTTTTTCATTTGCCCGCACTCTTTTTTCTTCGAGATCGTCCAGGTCACACCTTCAGTTTGCCTTGTTTTGAGACTCATCGAAGTATGTGACTCTGTACGAGGGTAGGGCTACCTCAACTGGAGCCATTGCCTCTGACCCATACGTGAGCGAGAAGGGAGTTTCTCCCGTTGATTTTCCGATCGTTGTGCGGACAACCCATAATGCGGTCTGGAGCTCGTCCAACCATCGTCCTCCTCGTCCTTCCAAATTTTTCTTTAAGGCGGTCAGGACTAATTTGTTTGCGGCCTTCGCTTGCCCGTTCCCCTGGGGATATGCAACTGCGGACTGGCGATGTTGTACCTTCATTCTCACACATTCAGCAGTGAATTTTGCAGAGAACTGAGTGCCATTGTCCAAAATTATTGCCCGTGGAACCCCAAATCGGCAATAGATGTGATCGTGGACAAAATTGATAGTATTCTCCTCGGAGATAGTGGCTAAGCCCTTTGCTTCCGTCCACTTGGTAAAATAATCCACGGCCACAACGGCATACTTAATGCTTCCTCGTGCAGTTGGGAATGGGCCAATTAGATCAATCCTCCACGTATCAAACGGCCACGATGGCACAACCAAAGTTTGCTCTGTTGATGGTAGTCTAGGGATGTCCGCGAATCGTTGGCACTTATCACACTTTCTTACGTACTCCTGCGCATCTCTTCTCATCGTAGACCAATAAAACCCCTAAAATTTGATCTTGTCTGAGAGAGTGCGAGCACCGGGATATCCGCCACAAACTCCTTCATGGACCTCATAGACTAAGTTGGTGACCATGTGAGTTTTGACGCATCTTAGCAAAGGCTTGGTGAAGGATCGTCGAAATAATACTCCGTCCAAGACGAGGTATTTCGCGGACACCTTTCCAATGGCTCTAGCCCTTGCTGGATCCTCGGGGAGGGTTTGTTTCTCGATGTAATCCTTGATCTCATCTACCCAGTCCCTTACTTGATCCTCAATGTTGTTTATTTGAATTCGATCTATAGCAGGTTTCTCCGTGAATTCTATCTGGCAATTTGTCTCCAAGTCCATGACTTCTTGATCGATTATTCTAGATAGGAGGTCAGCCTCCGTATTGTCTTATCTCATAACTTGGTTCAGCTCATAGTAGGTGAAATTTTTGATGAGGGTTTTTGCTAGACCACAGTACTGAGTTAGAACCGAGTTGATTGTGTCATACTCCCCCCTAATTTGATTTACTATGAGCTGTGAGTCACTATTGATATCAATATTCTGAACTCCCAAGTCCCTTGCCAATTCCATGCCCGCTTTAATCGGTTCATACTCAGCCTGATTGTTTGAAGCTTCGAATTTGAATCTCAAGGCTCTTTTGAATTTCTCCCCACAAGGTGCGATCAAGAGTATGCCCGCTCCACTAATTAACTTGCTCGCGGAACCGTCCACGAATAAAGTCCACACTTCTTCTGGACGTTCCTTGTGCTGTATGATCTCAGTGCTCGAGCTATCTTGGGCTTCCTCTGATTCTGCCCGCTTTCTTTTTCCTAGGTCGCTGTCCGCTAGTTTAAATGACGATTCTGCCACAAAATCAGCTAAGGCCTGCGCTTTGATTGTCCTTCTCGGGGAGTAGGTGATCTGGAACTCAGTGAGCTCGATAGACCAAGATAGCATTCTCCCCGAGGACTCTGGTTTGTGCAAAACCTTTCTAAGCGGGGCCTCAGTGAGTACAATTATAGGGTGTGTAGAAAAGTAAGCTCTATATTTAAATAACGCCCTTCTACGGCGGACAATGCCTTGGATACATAATAAACTGGTTTTTGGGAGTTATTATCCTCCCTTATAAGAACAACAGCTACTGCCAGATCAGTAACTGCTAAAAACAGAAAAAGCTCTTCCCCGGGCACCGGGCTGCTGAGAAGAGGGGGCTGCCCGAGGTATGTCTTAACTTCTTCAAAAGCTTGACGGTAGTCGTGACTCCATTCAAACTCATCAGCTTTCTTCTCCCCTTTTAGAGTTTTGAAGAAGGGGAGGCATCTCTCTGCTGACCGCGAGATGAAGCGGCCAAGTGCGGTGATGAGTCCGTTTAACTTTTGGACATCCTTCACGCATGCAGGAGGCCTCATGTCCAACAGCGCTTGAATTTTTTCGGGATTAGCTTCTATTCCCCGCTGGTTGACCATGAATCCAAGGAACTTGCCAGCCTTGACCCCAAAGGCATACTTTAGGGGGTTCTGTTTCATGTTATTGCGGCGCAAGTTTTTGAAGGTTTCCTCCACGTCGAGCTCGTGGGAGTTTTCCTTCGTCTTTATAACCATGTCATCAATGTAGGCCTCAAGGTTTCTGCCTAGTTGGTTCTTAAAGACAATATTCACCATTCGCTGATAGGTGGCTCCTGCATTCTTCACCCCGAAGGGCATCATTGTGTAACAGTTGGTCTTGCCCACAGCGATGAAAGCTACAGAGCGAACATCTTCAGGAGCCATCTGGATCTGATGGTAGCCGGAGTATGCGTCAATGAAGCTCAATACTCTGTGACCGGCTATTGAATCCACCAATCTGTCTATGCGAGGAAGAGGGAAGCAATCCTTGGAGCGCGCCTTGTTGAGATCGGTGAAATCAACACACATCCTCCATTTGTCGTTGGACTTTTTGACCATGACTACATTTGCTAGCCATTTGGGGTAGGAAATCTCCTTAATTATTCCCGCTTTGAGCAACTTTTCAACCTCTTCCTTGATTGCTATCTCCTTCTCCGGGGAGAAGTACCTTGACTTTTGGTGAATGTTCTTGAAGGATGGGTCATCATTGATTTTGTGGAGGATCACGTCCTCGTTGATTCCTTGCATATCCTCCACCCTCCAAGCGAACACATCAAAATTTGCTCGAAGGAATCCAATGAGGATCCTTCTCTGCTCGTGGTGAATTTCCAGCCCTACCTTAACAGTTTGCTCGTGGAAGTGGAAGTTGATAACCACCTCCTCGAGCTCGTCGTTAGGTCAAAGGTCACTGATTTCACGATTATGCAAGGATTCAATGACAATGGTTGGGGGTTGGCATGGGCTCCGGTCAGCGCTGCCATGGAATATATGACCTCGCGGTCAATCTTTCCCTCAATTCCCCAATCAATATAACCTCCCTCAATAGGGGCCAACTGTCTGGACTTTCTGCTCGTCTTGAGCTCTACCTTTGTTGTATGGAAGGAAAGCATGCCAATAGAAATGGGTGTCGGGATAAGTTCATGGGCTTTCCCTTTTTTCAATTTGTCCTCGCCCCCTTTCTGCGAGCAGGATGTCTGGCCTTTTTCCACCTTCCTCTTCTCCTCTAGTGCTCGGAGGAATCTCCCGGGTTGGTTCTTTATTGTGGCAACCCCGCCCGGGGTGTTAAATTTCACCCTTTGGTGGGGAACGGAAGCGACTATTCCTAATTCTGCCTGAGCAGTTACGCCGAGAATGGCATTGTATTGGGAAGGAAGATCGACCACCATGAAAGTAATTTTGGCCGTCTTCTGCATGGGTTTTTCCCCAATAGTCACTTCAAACACTATCGTCCCCTTTACCCCGACGGCGTGATTGGTGAACCCCTCGAGCATGCCCGCATATGGAGTCAGGTTAGCCTCGGTCATCCTCATGCCCACCAAAGTATGGTAGTAGAGTATATCCCTGGCCGCGCCTGTATCGATTAATACTCGGCCAGTGTTTGCCCGGATGATTTTCATTCTGATGGTGAGGGGTTGGGTAGAATGAAAGGGGGAGGAGGCAAGTTCACTCCTTTTGAACCCCACTTCCTGCTCGTCCTAGGGAGCCATTAGAGGGATCAAGAAAACCTTCTCTAAGGTTCTGATATGGAGGGAGAGCTGTTTGTTGGATGGAGGCTCCTCTCCAATGAAATTAATCTCATAGTCACCCAACTCATCATCATAAGTGTATCTCTCAACCCTCTCGGGGCCACGCGTGGTTCGTGCCCGCTGTTGATTATTATTATTGGGGGTATTGTTGTGGCCTCTAATCCATTTTGTTAGCTCCCCGTCATTGATCCTTTGCTGAATCATTCGCTTTAACTAGAAACAGTCCTCTGTGTCGTGCCCGTGATCGTTGTGATATTCACAGAATTTGGCCCTACTCCTCTCACTTGGTTTTCGGATCAATAGGGGAGGGGGGGAAATTCTGATGCTCTCATGATGACTGCCCGCGGCTCGGTCAGTGGGGTATAAACTGTTTCCTCCACCACCTTCCGAAGTTTGTCCGATCCACGGCCTCGGTTCTTTCCCTTATTATTAACGCGGGTAGGTTCCTGGTCTATGTCCTGGACTTGGCTAATTCTATCCTTTGTGGGCACGCGAGTAGGGGCCACATTGGGTTCCTCGGCTGAAGCAATGGCAGAGGCCCTCTCATAGATTTCCTCCACGCTTTTAGGCCGGTTGGAGGCAAAGTTCATCTTGAGGTATGAGGAGGCGAGGCCGTCCTCGAAGCAGAGTCGGATATCACCCTCTTCTAAATCCACAATCTGCTCGCTCATTTTTTGGAATCGAGAAATGTAGCTCTTGGTGGTCTCGTTCTCGGCTTCCTTGACTCGGACAAGATCTGTCTTTGGTCTAGCGGGCTCGCCTGCTTCGGCAAATGCGTTCAAGAAGAGGTTCCTGAACTGGCTGTAGGCTTGAATGGACCGGGGTTTGAGGGCCAGCATCCAGGACAAGGCCTTGCCCGTGAAAGTTGCAGCCAAGGCTTTGCACATCACAGACTCGTCCGTTGAGAATAGGGCCATATGTCCCTCAAACCGTCCCATATGGCTCTTGGCATTTTTAGAGCCATCGTATGTCTCCATTTGGGGGGGGGGCTTCCCCTTCTGAATGGGTGCCCGAGCAATTTTGTCGCTGAAGGCATCCATGGTGCGGCCACACCTCTGGGCTGTTTTTGGTGGGTCTCCCACATTTCGTTCATAAATTTGACAAATTTCGGGCTCTGATTGTCAACCTTCCATTTTTTGGCACGTGGAGTCACGGCCTTCTCCCTGGCCGGAGCCAAGGGTCTGGCTTGGGACTTCACACGGCGATTAGATTGTGCTTCTTCCCCAACTTCCTCGCTATCCTCCACATGCACCACACTGGGTCTGGGCACCTGACCGCGATTTAGAGCTGGTTCATCCCGTTTTGCCCCCTAGCTTGACTAGCAAGCGAGTTAGCAGGAGCTCGTTAGGAGAACCTTTGGGATCCTTCGGGGAGTGGCATTCCGCCATTTGCCTCCATTTCGAACAGGTCCATTTGTGCGTCATTGATGGCCATGGCCTCAGCGACCAGCTTGGACTTGGCGGCCAGGATCTCCTGCCTCTTCTGGATCTGCTCAGGGGAGAGAAGAGTGTTTGGGGAGGCAGTTTTTATAGGGTTGTGGGGAGTTTTTGGGCTGTTGTTTAGGAGGGCCTGGGCTTTTTCGGCTCGGGCTTCCTCCGCCAGTCTGTGTAAGGCCCTTTGAGCCGGGGAGAGGTTATTTTGGCTCTGAGAACCTTCCCCCATTCTCCGAAAAAACAGAGGTAGTTGCCTTATCCCTATTGATTTGGGAAGGGGTAGGCTGGTTATCCTCCTCCATGGTCAAATGACCAGCATTTTTCAAGATTCTAGACATACTTGAAAAAGAAAATGACTGAAAAGAAGAGCCTTTTGACATTCAGCTGTTTAGAACACGAGGGGTGTCTGAAAACAAAGATTGTACGAGAAACAAAATGAAAATATTTCCCGGCAATGGAACCACTGATGACGCCAACCTATTCAGGGTCTTGAACGATTTTATGAATATCTGGCTGGATATATTTGATGGTTGAGATACCTGAAACACAACACAGAAAAGCACCGTTAAGGTCAAAGTTGGATGTTAATCCAACTCAGGCCCTCAGGTGTGAGAGTAAGAATACTGAAATATAAGGCTTGGAATACCTTGAGTGTGTGTGAGTGTTTAGGGTTTAACAGCAATATGGCTTACAGTGTATATTTGGAACTTACCTTGTCCAAGGGGACAAAGTCTTCTATTTATAGGCAATGAGGAGCTACCCGCTGACGTAAGCTATGAGGTCAGTCCCAAGGGGCACTTTGGTATTTAACCGCATACACGTGTCCGCATCTGATTGGGTCTGTCAGGGAAGGAGGATCCTCTGTCAGAGGGGATGTCGCTGATGTGGACATGAGCCGTGTATTCGGCGCAGCGCATTAATGGCAATAGTAGGCGCCTGTCTGAGCCGTATTGAATGCGATGGAGTGGCCAGAACTTGCATGTCGAGCTTGAGTAAGCTAACTTGCTCAGTAAGGTTTGCCATTAACCGGGAGGCAGGTGATATAACTGGGAGGCAGGTATGAGCCTGCGGTCAACATCTTAGGCGCGGTCAAAGGTATTTGACGCGGGCACGGATGGAGCGGTCATACCTCCTGCGGTCACCAAGCCAGCGGCCAGGATCCCTCCGGTCTGGAGTAGGATGATGCAGGGAAGAGCGTGATCTTGGCCTCAGTGGCCTATCTGTCCGCGGTCTTGACTTCGGCGGTCTAGGGAGTGCCACGTCACTGGTTTCTTGGATCAGACCGAGCGTGGGCCCGATCCAGCTGGTCCGGGCTCATCAGTTGGGTTTAAGTCAATGATCATATCGACGTGTTATGAATTACGTGTTAATGGTCCTTGAGCCGACGGTCGGCGAGTTGAAGTCTCATTCTCATTTATATATATATATACAAAAATATCAACATACAATATAATGAGATTAACATGTATCTATCATTCAACATGTACTTATAATATGTCATAAGTCAATGAACTCATAATCTAGTGACATTGATTTGATGTTTATTTCAATACGAGAGGTTAGAATATCGAACTCCAGCTCCAGCAGCAACTGCAATTCTTTTTATAATTCAAGTGATTTTTTAGGTCATAAAATAAATATGTCAGAATGTTAGAATTATGTAAAGTTAGAACAAATTAACGGTATCGCAAACACTGAATTGTAAAGAAATGTAGCTAACCTTGATTAGGACTTATTATAAGGCATGACATGATCATTCTTTGTGGTTGTGGTGGGGAAATGGGGAATCCTTTCGGGGCTAGGGTTATATGCATGGGTCAAACTATATTCAATCACATTACTTACTATATAAAGGTCAACTAGATAATGTGCAGTATTTGTTCTGTTTGTGCAAAGGGACAAATGCTATTTATCAATATCATGGGCTTAAATAGAAGTGTCAATTTATCATAATATTTCATTAGCCCTATAATAAAATATACGGTCAACATTTTTAAGTAATACTATGTTTTAATAGTTTGTATATTTCTTGTATAATCTAGTGAATTGCACTAAATCACTTTCCTAAACACGACGTTAATTTTGAGAGAAACAAGATGAAAAATGCGAGATTCTGAAACAGAGGGAGTAAAATGTATGAATAAATATTTTCTTTTCCAAAAGATTATAAATTAATTGCGATAGATATTATGCAATACCAGCTAAAAATATCACTTCCTTCGTTTGTAAATGAATGTTCAAATTTTATTATAAGACATTTTGAAAATGTTACTTTTTATATATTTAAATAGCAAAGATGCATAAAAATTCATGTTTTTTACTTTCAAAACAATAAGTTTTGCAAGTATAAAAACATTCAGGGACAGTTTAAAAAAAAAAATCGTTTTGTGATAAAAAAAAAAAATTTAATATGGATATTCATTAAGAGAAAGAGAGATTCATGCAATATTCTAGCTCGGTAACCTTTAGATGAAATTGATTCGAGGAACTGGGTTACTAATTCTGTGTTATTGTATGGTTCTTTTGTATTATTTGCTTGTTTATTTCTCCATTATAATACCTATATTCCTAACATTTATTGTCCTTTTTTTGATGCATTATTCATACCAACAATATTCTTATCCTAGTACCTAAGAAAAGCAAAACAACAATCGAATCAAAACAAATTTGCAAAAAGAAAAAGTGTATAGTAATTAAAGGATTGATGAATATAAGATAGAATATAAGAAAAGACATCAATGGCTCTAACGAGCTAGACTTTAATCAACTTCATCTTCATTCTCAATTTACTGACAATGGAAGTGAAAGGATAGTAGACCTTCTTTATTTCTGAAAACAAACCGACCAAAGTGATTGAAAAATCGGGTTTTATCGTTGTTTTTTTCGCAATTTCCATTTTTAAAAAGTAATTCTCTTTTTGAATACTCCCTCCTTTCCAGTTTAGTGTGGATCAAAAATTGTGACACAAGAAATAAGGAAACGTATGAGAGAGAAATATGTGGAGGAGGTGTTTGTGAGTATGAAAAATTAAATAGGAGAGAGAATGAATGAGAGGAATAGTAAATTGATTGGTGTTGTGAGTGTAAAAGTAAAGTAGGAGAAAATGAGTGAGTAGAATAGTAAAGATTCTTTGCCATTTTTGATAGTTCACACTAATTTGAGACTGATCAAAAGAGAAATAAGTCCACACTAAATTGGAACGAAGGAAATATCCGCACTAAATTGAGAAGAAGGGAGTACGGCTTTTGCAATAATTAATAAAGTGGGTATTTCTAAATCTAGTAAGAATGTTTACCTAAGGTTAAGAACTCGTCAACTCTGTCTATTTCTATAGTAGCCCTATGGGCATAGGAAAGTAAATGCCACAATGTAGCTTGGATTATGTAGCTTGGATTTGTTGTGGTGGCTAAGAGCACGTATAATGCACACCAGACATTTTGTCGTGTGAGATAATTTTTTCGCTCACGATATTTTTTATAATTAATATAAAATTAAAATTAATTATTTTATTTATAAAATAATGATATAAATTATTATTAAAATTAGTTTTTTCTATTAGTCCAAATTACAAAATATAATTTCTTTTTTATTTTTATTCTATTATTGTAGTTGCATTTCTTTGTAAACAAACACTCATAAATAAATAACGATTGTGATATATAAAACGTTAAACACAAGAGAATAATTACCTAACATAGAATATACTTGGAATTGTTGATCATATGTGATTCCTTAGAAAGGGCACGTTTCAAATCCTCTTCTGAAGTTAGATAGACCATTACGTGCCTCGGATCCATCAATCCGATGATGAACAGACCTTTAAGCCGCCACATATTGGCAATGTGCTCCTGGATCACACGAAGGTGGGGACGACCTGCAGAAAACTTCAAAACAATAGTGAACTCTAGTTTCTTCTCCGCTACACTAATCTCTCTTGGTGTGATTAATACTACCGGCACATCATTCACTCTTGTTGCCGGCCTAGGAGGTAAAGAAACACCACCAAGAGGGGGTGTCAACACAGCATCCATTTTTGATGAAGAGGATGGGGGAGGTGCCGATCCTTTCACCGCCTCCGCATAGGATGGAGGAGGTGGAGGGGGATCCCCCGAGGTGATGTCCGGTGGCATAGCCGCCACCAGTGCCAACAGCTAGAGAGAATGTGTTTTTAGTGCGTGTGTGTGTTTTTTTTTTTTTTACCTAACATAGAATATACATACGAAAACAAAGCATAACAATTGTAGATAAAATGATAAATATAATATCAAAAGTTGTTGATATCATATTAATGATCAATCAAGTTTGCTTTGAGAGCTAGGTGTGTGATTTTTTTCTTTTGGAGATTACGTTTGCGTGCCATATATTCGGTAATAGTATTTTCAGCATGCAAATTTTCCGTCATCTATGTGAAATTATCGTCTTCCTCAATTCGAGTGGAGTTTATTTTCCTTTCCCCTTACTTTTAAGTTTGTCCGCCTAAAACTCACTCGATTCGTTATAGTTTCTATATCAATCTCGTTTATTTTCAACAATCATATCATGTAATATGTTGCAAGCTGTCATTATTTTACCATGAACTACCTCACTACAGGCGAGAGGCAGCTTACGAAGTATTGCAAACCAAGCTTGAAGCACCCCAAAGAAACACTTTACGTCTTTTCTACATGTCGTATCGTACATTGCGTTTACAGCATCTTACAACTTCTCGTACTTTTGGTTTGTACATATTATTTCATCTGTGCTTGCATTCATATAAGCACTGATAATAGCTTCATCTTCTGCGACTTTTTAGTCAATGGTTTCTTTTTACTTTTTTGGAGCTCCTCATGTTCGCCTTACAAGTACAACCTCTTCTTCTTCGCCTCCTTTACCTTTCTCTTGTGTTTTTTGAACAAATTCAATGTTTTGTGACTCTAAAGTTAAGCTTTAAAAGGGCATCGAGCCATAAGTTGTTTGGGTGTTTAGCGAAAAATTGAAATTAAGGGGTGAGTTTTGGAAGAAACTAAGAAGATTTGAGGTTTTAGAGTAGTTTTGAAAGTTGTTGTTAGGACCTAACTTTGATCAATGTCTCAGTTAGTTGGTTTTGATAAAGAAATATATATATAGAACAGGGTTTATATCAAAAGAGGAAATCTGTCATATTCATCTTTCAGTTTATCTGACAGCTGTGAGTCTGACAGTTATGATTCTACCTTATACTTTGATTACAATCAATCAATAACATGAATCATATTCCCCCTCTAAGATTTCAAGATCATCAAGTGCATCTCAATCCTTATTAGAGATCATCTCTGATAGTTAAGCCTTGGTATGATCTGACAGCTATGGCTTTTGTCCCTCGGGACATATCCATTACTCGTCTCATTCTTTGATGCCAAAATCTCAACCAAGATGGATATTGTATCCTCACAGCTATCAAGTTCACCTTTGAAGACCATTGAAGACCTTCTCGGAAGCTCTCACTCAAGCCGCCTCATGAAGACCTGCAAGTGGACAAGTAGGGCAAAGACCAGTCAAAGAGTCATTAATGAAGCTGCAACAGTCATATTCCAACGGCTACATTGAAGGCTATAAATAGAGGAGTTCATCCTCTACACAAAACACTCTTGAAAAATACTCTTTTTCACAGTCCATAAACCTCTCCCTTACATCCCTACACACAAATCCCTACACTCCAATCCCTACCCTTCAAACACTTTTCCAAACCAAAAACCTTCAGCCTGAAACCCCTGTTTCAACAACAAACAACCCTAGTGTGTTAATTCACAAATTCCAAATCCTAAGACTGTACTTTAGGTGTAGAAATAATTTGTAAACACTCAAGACTGTTTCTTGAGTGTATTAGTTGTTTTTTGTAAAATCTTGAGACTGTACTTCAAATTGTAAAAGCACTTAAGACTGTACTTTAAGTGTATCCCTAGTTGACTGTACTAATTAGGAAGAGGAAGTTCAAGAAACTTGCCTTATCAATCATTTGTAATTCTTGTTGATTAAGATTATAATAAATTGATCTCATTTGTCAAGATTGACAGTGGGGGTGGATGTAGGAGGAGTGAACTCTGAACCACTTTAAATTTTCTGTGTTATTATATTTCTGCAAACACATTCACACACTTGCATTATTTCTTTGTGTTCTTTGTCCTATCATTATTTCAAGCTTCACTTATTCCGCTGCACAATTCAACAAACATCTGACAGCTAAGTCATACCATAGCCATTTGTCGATCATCTCCGTATGGCAATCAAACAAGGGCCTTTCAATTGGTATCAGAGCATGTCTTCACATTCAAAAGTCTAACAACTTGTGAAGGATCCTCTTCAAACCCACCATGCCTCAACCAAGGAGAAATAATGAGAAAGACATCCCACACATTGATGATTGTGGATCTTTTGAGATCTATGCATCAAAAATAAAAACATACCTTGATGCAAACAGTATATGGAACTGGTATGTTCTAGAGAATGAAGTGTCCTACCCACCGCAAATTTGTATTGATGGAGGACCTAGTAAGATCAAATCCCCAGAAACATGGTCTGACCGAAAAGCAATTAATCGTGCAAACTTAAAAGTCAAAAACATTCTTCAAAAGAGTGTAAATGACTCACTAGCACAAGAAATTGCTAAGGAACCAAATGCCGACGAAGATGGACTCTCATTCAAACTAAGTTCACTAAACACACCGGTGTCGGGACACAAAATTTGTATAACTTGCTTAGGCAATTAGACAACTTCAAGTTCTATCCTGGAGAAAAAGTGAGCGGCTGCTCAACCAAGGTTTGAAAACCTTGTTAGATCTATTCCGACCATGGAAAAACCTTTGAACAACAAGATCTCTCGCCTCAAGATATATTCTAATCTCCCACAAGAATATGAAAATGTAGCATTACCTATTAGAGAAGGATCTGAATGGAGCACAATGACAGCTTGAACAGTATTTTGGAAAGCTTGAAGCTTATGAACTGGGAAGGTATGATAAAAATTCAACCAGCTTCCTACCATTTCACAAACTTTAGCCTTAATCAAGCTCAAGAAACTGTCCCACAAACCAATCACTCACCAAGACATTGAGACCATTGTCAACAATGCCCTTCAAAAGATAAACATCGGCTCCAAACCTGTCAAGAAACAGATCTCTCAAGAAGACATTCCAAGTCTCATATCCATGGCCGTCGAAATGCCATGAAATTTCAAAAGAAATCTTTTGACAAAAAATACAACCCTTCCACATCTAATTCTCAACAAGACAGCTACAAGAAGAAAATTGATTGCTTCAACTCTGGAAAGCAAGGACATTACTCATCTGATTGTCCTGAACCAAGGAAACCTAGGGACAATCAAACAGCTAAGAAATTGACTTACTCAAAAGAGATCATTCACGTTCCTGTGTGCAATCGCTTCAATTGTTCCAAAAATAAAAATGACAAAAACAAGGAGCAAGTTATGATAGTTGATTCATCAAAATTCAGTGATGAAGAGTATGTGTCAAGTGATGATTCTGACAATGAAGGAGAAGAGGCCATGCTATGCCTTATAGCTGAAGATGAGGAAGAATCAGACAATGAGGAAGAATCAGACCATGAGGAAGAAATGGAAGCACTTGTTGCTGCAGATGAACTGAAAGAGGTACATGATTTTAACTCTTTAAATATTGATGGTTTCAAACAATTAGTTTGCACTCTTTTAATTCAAACCAAAAAAACAAAAAACTAGCTTTGCTTCACTGGTCAATGAGAACCTTTCCCAAACCTCAACCATTGACACCCTCACAAAAACCAATTCTGAGCTTGAGAAAGCCTGTCAAGGGCTAAGAGATCAATGCTTCATGCTTGAAAAACAAAACATGGATCTGACAGCTGAGGCATCCAGTACTCAAGAAAACTGTCAAAGACTCATAATTCTTGAAAAAGAAAATGAGGCTCTTAAAAAGAAAATAGATTCATGGAACATGTCAAGCAAAGCATTATCCCTTTTCACCTACACCCAAAGACGTCCCAGTGACAAAACAGGGATTGGTGCTGATGATCATACACAAAAGGTGTACACTCCTCCCACTGGTGAAAAGGCCATTGAAAAAATGGTTCTAGAAAATCTAAGCTCACGCCTATCAAGTTCAAACCTATCCTGTTCAAACCAAAGGAAAATCAAAGGAAATCTTGATTGGTCCTGGTCAGTCAAAGGAAGGACCAAGTAAAATTCAAGAAAGCAAGCATATTTGGGTTCAAAAAGGGGCCAATATACAGGAAAAAGAAGTCAAGCTGCAAAAATGTGCTAGTCAGTCAAGTCCTAACAGACAGCCAAGGCTTGACAGACAGCCAAGGCCTGACAGACAACCAAAACCTTCCAATCAACAAAGAACTCCAAGGCAACAAAGATTCTATAACAAACATAGATACACCAAACAACAAAAACCTCAGTGGCAATACTCAAATGGAAGAAGTCATGCAAGTCAAAATGACTCTCCCAGATCATCCTATTCAAATAACTTTCAGTTTCAACCCCAATACAACAACCCAAACCACTTCTTCAATCCATCCCAATCCACTGTCCTTACACCTTACATGATGCAAATCATGTCATATTACCATACCCTAAACCAGTTCTTCAAAAAGGGATCAATGAACAAAGCTAGGGTTCCAAAGAAAAACTAATCCTTTGGACCCAAAAGAATAAAAAGGAGTACCATAAAACTTACTTTTTGTTTTGCAGGTATCCAGGAAAGGACTCTGGTATTTAGATAGTGGTTGTAGTAGACATATGACCTTCAATAAAGACTCGGTTGCAACAATATTCCCTAAAAATGGTCCAAATGTAACCTTTGGTGACAATTCCCAAGCTAAGGTCAAAGGATCAGGAAATCTTATTACAAAAGATATCATTTTTACAAATGTGTCTTATGTAGAGGGTCTCAAACACAATTTGATTAGCATCAGTCAAATCTGTGATAAGGGATATCATGTTGTTTGCACTAAGGATAAATGTACTGTTAAAGATAAAAGCAATAAAGTCATTCTCGATCGGATCAAGAAAAGGAAATCTCTATTGCTTAAACTTAGAGATTGTGGAATCCTCAAATGCTCACTGCCTTCTGTCATTTAGTCAATCAGATATGTCATGGCTTTGGCACAAAAGATTGGCTCACCTTAACCATAAAACCATCTTCAAGCTTGCAAA
This sequence comes from Adenophora triphylla var. japonica, assembly GCA_022495995.1. Taxonomy (NCBI): domain Eukaryota; kingdom Viridiplantae; phylum Streptophyta; class Magnoliopsida; order Asterales; family Campanulaceae; genus Adenophora; species Adenophora triphylla. Next base: position 76,311 of record JAFEMH010003996.1, read on the forward strand.
TTCAAATCTAGTCAGAGGTCTTCCAAAGATCCCATTCAAGAAGGACAAACTTTGCAAAGCATGCCAATGTGGGAAGCAAAAGAGATCTTCATTCAAGCCCAAGACCAGATTGGACACCTCAAGACCTATTGAACTACTTCATATGGATCTCTTTGGACCCATAAGGACTAGATCTTTAGGAGGAAAGAGATACTCCCTAGTTGTGGTTGATGACTACACTAGATTCACTTGGATCATTCTTCTTGAATCCAAAAGTGACACCCTTAGCTGTCTGACAAAGCTGTTCAATAAAATTCAAAATCAAAAAGGGACATCCATTGTCAAGATTAGATCTGATCATGGAAAAGAATTTGAGAACACAGGAGTAGAAGAATATTGTGATTCAAAAGGTATTGATCACAATTTTTCAGCCCCAAGAACACCCCAACAAAATGGTGTTGCTGAAAGGAAGAACAGAACAATTTGTGAGGCAAAGAAGAACAATGCCGTCGTAACACAATCTCCCAAAGTATTTTTGGGGTGAAGTCACTACTACCGCCATATGTTCAAAATAAAACACTAATCAACAAATTCCATAAGAAGACTCCATATGAATTATAGAATGACAAAGTTCCTACCATTTCCTACTTTCACAGTTTTGAAAGTAGATGCTTCATTCACAACAATGGCAAGAACAATTTGGACAAATTTGACTCCAAATGTGATGAAGGAATCTTTCTTGGATACTCTAACACAAGCAAAGCTTATAGAGTTTACAACAAAAGAAGACTTGTTGTGGAAGAATCAATTCATGTTGACTTTGATGAAAACAATGATCAAAGTGTAACTGAATTATGTGATTTTGATGAAGGTTTGGGAAACCTAGATAATCTCCCTGAAGCATCTCCCATTCTTGATTCAACTGTTCTCCATCATGAACAAGATTCATCAAATCTTCCATACATGGTTCCAAGAAATTCATCCGACAGCCCATCCCGCTGCATGTGCCCATGACCAATCCCACTCCCATCTTTAACCAATCCAGCCAACCAAATCAACAGCAATCACTCCCACTTCCAATCAAATTAATGAGGAAGAGAATATTCAAATAAATGGTCATCCTCGATCGACATCTCCCAAAATTCTTCCTTAGCTGACAGCCAACCCTTAGCTGACAGCCATCCAAATTCTTCATGTAATCCATCTACTAGCCACCTTCCATCTCCATTCAATAATCCTCTTTCTCCTCCCAAAACCAATGATGAATCCACCATTACTCACATCATTCCACCCAATAAAGACCTTTACATCAGCCTTCAAATTGATAAAACCCCGCCTGCATAACATTCCTTTTCTCATGAGTGCATTCATATCCCAAGTGGAACCAAAGAAAATAAATGAAGCACTCCAAGATGCTGACTGGATAGAAGCCATGGAGGAAGAATTAGAGCAGTTTGAAAGGAACAAAGTGTGGCAACTTGTTCCTAAACCAAGAAACCAAACTGTCATTGGAACAAGATGGGTTTTTAGAAATAAGATGAATGAAGAAGGTGTTGTAGTAAGAAACAAAGCTAGACTGGTTGCTCAAGGATACAGACAAGAAGAAGGTATTGACTATGATGAGACTTTTGCACCTGTTGCAAGACTTGAAGCTATAAGGCTATTCCTTGCCTATGCTTCATTCAAGAAGATGAAAGTATTCCAAATGGATGTCAAGAGTGCATTTCTGAATGGAGTCTTAAATGAAAAGGTTTTTGTATCTCAACCCCCTGGTTTTGAGCACCCAAAGTTTCCTGATCATGTATACAAATTGGACAAAGCATTGTATGGGCTTAAACAAGCACCAAGAGCTTGGTATGATACCCTATCTAGATATCTCCTTGGCAAAGGATTTACCAAGGGCCATATTGATAATAACACTTTGTTTATCAAGAAATATGGAGATGATCAGTTGCTCATCCAAGTCTATGTTGATGACATCATTTTTGGTTCATCAAATGAGGACTTGTGCACTGAATTTGGAGATATTATGAAAGACCAGTTTGAAATGAGTATGATTGGTGAGCTTACTTTCTTCTTGGGTCTTCAAGTCAAGCAAATGAAGGAAGTAATCTTCATTAACCAAGCTAAATACACAAGGGATATGATCAAGAAGTTTGACATGCAAACCGGCCTTCCCCGCCAAAAACCCCTTTGCCAACCACAACCAAACTCCATGCCGATCCGTATGGTCAAAGTGTAAATCCAACACTTTACAGTAAGTTACATTGGATCTCTCCTTTATGTAACACTTCAAGACCCGACATTATGTTTAGTGTCCGTCTCGTGCTAGATTTCAAGCAAATCCCAAGGAATCTCATCTCTCTCGTTGTCAAGATAATTTTGAGATATCTCAAAGGAACCCCGATTTTGGCTTGTGGTATCCCACCGAATCCCCATTCTCTCTAATTGGATTCACCGACTCGACTATGCCGGATGCAATCTAGATAGAAAATCCACAAGTGGTGGATGCCGCTTATTGGATCAAGAATTATTTCATGGTCAAGCAAAAAGCAAACCTCGCAGCCACCTCAACAAATCGAGGCCGAGTATATTGCTGCAGGCTTGTGTTGTTCTCAAATTCTCTATCTTAAAAGTCAACTTCAAGACTTTGGAATTGAATTATCCAACATTCCCATCTTCTCGTGACAACTCAAGTACTATTGCCATGACAAAAACCCCGTCCAACACTCAAAAACAAAGCATATTGAGGTCGACATCACTTCATCGTAGACCATGTTGAAAAAGGGAATATCAACCTTGCAAAAGTTTGTACCGAGGATAATGTCTCGATATTCTTACTAAAGCAATGGATGAAAAGAGATTTGAGCCGTTAAGAGCTATGCTTGGAATGATAAATATGCCAAAATAAAGAGTTGTTCTTCATAAATAAAAAGGAGGATTACATTCAGAGCAATGTCTCCACAATGAAGCCTCGATGCCTATTCCTCAAAACATCCCCGATAGCCATCCACCGATAGCTATCTATGCAAAAGTCATGAAAAACAAAAACAAAAAACAAAAACATAAAACAAACCATGAAATCCCTCTCTTTCATCCGCATTCACTCACCAAAAACTTCCTTAAAACCAAACAATCTCCGTAACCACTCTCCTCTTCAAATCTTCACCTTAGCCGTCAAACATTCTTAGGGAATGTCACTGCTTTCTCCGTATCCTCCTCCAAAGACTCATTCCTTCACACCTTGCCTCCCGTGTAGACTGCAAGGTCTGATGATACCTTTGCAACCATACCGGGTGCCTCTCCAGAAGGGATCAATTGAAGTGATCAATATTGAAGAGAAGGACTTGCTCTCCTTGGCCACCATTCTTCAACCGCATCATAAGGTTGAAGCAAACCCTCCATTGGTGTCACAAAGCTGAAATCTCCAGAATAAGATCCATTCCCAAAGCAACTACAAGTGGTTGGCTAGCTCTTGACTCTTCTCTCTCCACAAACTGAAACTCGGGCAGGCTAAAACAACCAATAACCTGGTTGAATAGGTATGATATTGTTGAAGAAGGAGATACATGCACTCCAAAGAAAGTTATCACCTCTCCCCTCCAACAATCCAACCCCGGAGAGAGTGAATCCTCGCCACAGAGTATACAGCCTTCTCGTGCTCAACCTTCTTCTTGACAGCCTAAGCCCCTCTCCATAGCCGTCTCGAGCCCTATCTTGCTTAACCAATTCCCCCAATGTATAAACCCTCTCTACCTTACTTTTTTTCCTTACCGGACTCACCCCGATCAACCTTGATAGTCTTTCCAAAAGCCTTATTCCCTCTCCCTCTCTACCGTCAATTTTCTCTCGATGCCTACCTCCTTGACACCATAGTCCCGATCTACTCTCACTCTCTTGTTCTTACCTCCGTCACTCACTCCCTCCGAACTTTCAACTACATTGAAGGACTCTCTCTCTATCTCCATTTCATCCCCCTCAAATCATCCTCACAATTCTTCCCAAAACCAACTATTTTGCTATTCGAGCCATATTTTTGGGATTAAACTTTGAGGAAAATCTACCCATTTGTGTTTATAAAACAATCGATAAGTTTCCTCCGAAATTGTCATTGTTTTATAGGCAAGTTTCCCCATAGCTATCTCGCATACCATCATCATTCAAACTAGACTTAACTCACAAAGTTTTTTTCTACAACTAGGTTAAAGCAACTTTTTTGGTGATTTGATCGTGTTAATTGCTCACAATTGTCACTTCCTTAGCCATCTCTTCACCTGCAAAATTCTTGAAAAAGAGAATGTTCTTCTTGTGCTCGTGGAAGTTAATGCCTCAACGTGGGGAAGGGCAAAATCACCGTTCATATGAACAAGCTACTAAACTTTGAAACCCCCAATGCCCATTAAAACCCACTCTCCACTCATTATTTGCCTCTCTCCTTTCGTAATCACCAAAACTCCTGTTTCATTAACCCTCTGTTTAAAATTCGTCTCTTTCCTTCACTAATCCTCCATCGTATTCCTTCAACCCTAATTCTTTTAACCATCAATGGCAGCATCAAAAGCAAGTTACCCAGATGCTCACAGTTACTTCATTAAACCTAGCTTCTATGATTCTGAAGTTGGGATACTCATCAAAGAACTTCTTGAGGTCAATGAATTGCTTAATTTCATGGGATCCAGACCTCCAATTTATGAAGAACTGTGCAGAGAAATTTACCTTGTGGGAAAGAGGAACAAGGAAAACAATTCAATAACTGCCACCATAGACAATGTTGAGATAACCATTACTCAAGAAATGGTCAGTGAAGTCTATGGGATCCCAAACAAAGAAGATGTCATGAAAAACATATGGGATAGAGGGTCGATAGATTGAAGATCGTATATGAGAAATTCTTTGGGGTTAAAGTTCATGACTTCAAGAGTGTACAGACAAGGCAATGGTGAAGGACAAAGCTGATATTTTCAAATCAACTCTTATGGATGTGGTCAACAAAGCCATTGATGGCAAGTAATCTTCATTTGATCAAATGGGATCAAATGAATGGAAGCAAATGCTGAGCCTAATGACCAAAGACACAAACTGGTGCATTGTTCTTCTCCACAACTTCCAAATTTGCCTCAACCTCCACTCTAAAATTCAAGAAGCAAGGTGGAAAGATGAACAACTTTAGATTCATGAGTGGAATTCTTGAAGTCCTAATTCCTAAGCTCAATCCTCCTCTACACAAGAAATGGCTGAAGACTGTGAAGCTGTCAGAGACAAAGTGCTTCAATGAAAGAACCTTTGTATTAAAACAAAAGAAAGGAGCTGTGATGAGAGCTGGAGATGATGTAAGCGCTAGTAGCTTTATTGAAACTCAAGAAAAACTGCAAGAAGAAACAAGAAAGAAGATTGAACACTGGAAGGACTTGATAGCATTGGCTACAAGTAGGAGAATAAAGGGGTGTACAATCCAATGTGAAGAAGACATGATTGTTGAAAAAGACTGTGGTATCTCATGGCAATAAAGGCAAAAACAAGGATGTTCAAGAAGCTGATAGTGAAAGAACCTTCTCTGACAGCCATGATAAGGATAATGAAGAAAGGGTGCCGTTGACAGTCATGGGGTTGACACCATGGGTCAAGTTAATGCCGGTGATGATAACATAGACCCTCAAGAGCTTCAGCAGCCATTGACTTATCCAAAACTCGCACAAAGGCAAACAACCTCTCGACAGCCTATCCCTACCAGCAAAGTGTACCACCGTATCCAAGGTACAATCCTCCTTATCCATTCCTTCTAAATCTTTGCCAAAGAAAAGAAAACCCGAAAAGAAAGCACCCAAGGCCAAGAAAACCAAAATAAATACCCCTTCCCTTTCTCCAAAATCCACTACTGTCACCCAAGAGTGGACAAGTCATCCACACCTAGCTCAGTCATCACCGCCCATAGAAGCTATCCTTAACCTCAAAGAACAATCAGAGAAGCAACCTTTAAGTGGGAACACCTGATGAAAATATCCCCTCTACCCAACCTCAACAGCTTAGCCAAAATCTTAAGAGCCATTGATGCTATTGAGTTGGATGGGAACCCCGATATCGAAAAGGCCGCTTCTCATTTTTCTTGATGATGTTCTAAGTAAAGAGGAGACAGTGATAGCCATAGATGAACTCGTGTCTAGGTTTATCAAGAAAAGAAGTGGACCAGAGAGTCATCCAAGAATCCAAAGGTGACACTATGGATGTAGATATCCAAACCATCCCTTCTATACCCGAGACCGAGCTTGTGAATGAACCCGCCCCAACCGTTGAAATTGATAGGGGAATCCCGATAAGACTACCGAGGTTATTCAAAGTCTCAAAAGGTTGGAGTTGAAATTGATCCCAATCTTGTCTCAAAGGGAGAAACAATCCTAAATGCATGCAAGGGACTTGTGTTTGATGGAACCCCAGAAAATGAGGCAGTCCTTGTAAATATTCTTGAGCAAAAGTTGACCAAGGGAGAAGTCAGAGCAGCCTTAAACCTCCTAAAATCCCAATTTTGTTTTGATCTCCTCAAGCAAAGTCTTGGTCAATCATCTGTTTCAATCCCAACTTTTTCAACCCATGCCTCTGCCCCTTCCAAGCCAATCTCTCAAATCCCTGAAAATGAATCTGTTGAAGCCTCCCCTCAGAGTCCAATCCTTGCTGGTCAAGGTCAAGATATGTCTGACAGTGATCCCTTCCCTAACAGTCCTGACAGCCCTCCAAGTCATTCCATTCCTCCCACTCTAAATCAAGCCTACCTTCCCAAGAAAGAACCTTGGATGCTTAGCTGTGGCATTGATTTCTCTATATCTTCCATCAAGGCTGCAAGGACAAGGTTAGCCCATGTAACTCATATCCCAGAAATTGCAAACCCCTTTACCTATCCAAAATCTTGGGAACTGTCAAGAAATGGTTTGATTATGGTGGCAAGAAATCTTGCAGGATTAGTATTCTTTGCCTATGAAGAGTGGAAAGTGTCAAGGACTTCATCAACCTCCAATTTTGTTCACCAAATCCCATCATTCCCAAAATTCATCACTCCCAATACACTTATTGATTGGGAAATTCTCTTCAGCCAACTTCTCTCTCCATCACTCAATTCTTGTCTCTTTATGCCAAAAGGTCTAGTTTTCATCTTGTGCATTGAGCTTGCAAAATCATTCTTTCTCTCTCTGTTTGAACAAAAGTGTGCCCTTATGCTTTTGATAAGCAAAATTGTCAATATCTTTCCCCCAACCCTAAATCCAGGCATTGAGCCCTATCTTTCACCCTTCATCTCTGTTGATCCCATTCTCTTCAACTCACCCAATGAAAACTCTCACTTCATGAAATTGATCTCTATTCCTGAGATCAAAGAGTTCGTAGAATCCATAGCCGTCGCCCAAAGCAGAGCCAATAATGTTATTGATCTTTCCTCGACTGATGATGATGATGATGATGATGATCCTTCAAGCCCATATCAAGACTCTCCCATAATAATTCCATCTTCTTCCATTTCCAACCCTCCTCAACAATCCTTTCATATGTCCCCTGTTCCTCAAGCCCCAGTTCATATGTCCCCTGTTCCTATACCAGATCCATCCCATGAGCCAAAGAAAAGCAAGAAAGCAAGGAACAAGAAGAAGCATTTGTGGGGCACAATGAGAATAAGAAATGATCAGATGCCTCTTACAAGGGCCCAACTGAAAGCAAAGGAAGATAAGTTCTTCAAATATGATGAGAGGATGACTTGGGAATGGAACAATGAGTTCTATTACAGAGGAGTTGAACCAGAAATGAGAAGAGAGCTGGAGGAAGAAAGAAATGAGCTCCTTTCAGCAAGGCAAGAAAGAGAAGAGTTCTATGATCAACTGGCTGATGACTGAACTGTACTATGTTGGAACATTTTTTTTAAACAATCTATTTTGTTTGGTTTAGTTTTTATGGCTGTAATATGTGAACTTCTCTCATCTTGAGATCAAATCCAAGTATTTCAATCTCATTCTGATTACTTGTGCATGATATGAATCCCTGAATTATTTCTTTCATTAGTATTATCTTATCATTAACTGTGAATACATGTTCTAAATAGATCTTCCTTTACCAAAAAGGGGGAAATTGTTAGGACCTAACTTTGATCAATGTCTCAGTTAGTTGGTTTTGATAAAGAAATATATATATAGAACAGGGTTTATATCAAAAGAGGAAATCTGTCATATTCATCTTTCAGTTTATCTCACAGCTGTGAGTCTGACAGTTATGATTCTACCTTATACTTTGGTTACAATCAATCAATAACACGAATCATATTCCCCCTCTAAGATTTCAAGATCATCAAGTGCATCTCAATCCTTATTAGAGATCATCTCTGATAGTTAAGCCTTGGTATGATCTCGACAGCCTATGGCTTCATTCCCTCGCATGCCCATTACTCTGTCTCATTCTTTGATGCCAAAATCTCAACCAAGATGGAACCCGTATCCTCACAGCTATCAAGTTCACCTTTGAAGACCATTCAAGACCTTCTCCGAAGCTCTCACCAAGCCACTCATGAAGACTCGCAAGTGGACAAGTAGGGCAAAGACCGCCAAAGAGTCATTAATGAAGCCGCAATCCATATTCCAACGGCTACATTGAAGGCTATAAATAGAGGAGTTCATCCTCTACACAAAACACTCTTGAAAAATACTCTTTTTCACAGTCCATAAACCTCTCCCTTACATCCCTACACACAAATCCCTACACTCCAATCCCTACCCTTCAAACACTTTTTCAAACCAAAAACCTTCAGCCTGAAACCCCTGTTTCAACAACAAACAAACCTAGTGTGTTAATTCACAAATTCCAAATCCTAAGACTGTACTTTAGGTGTAGAAATAATTTGTAAACACTCAAGACTGTTTCTTGAGTGTATTAGTTGTTTTTTGTAAAATCTTGAGACTGTACTTCAAGTTGTAAAAGCACTTAAGACTGTACTTTAAGTGTATCCCTAGTTGACTGTACTAATTAGGAAGAGGAAGTTCAAGGAACTTGCCTTATCAATCATTTGTAATTCTTGTTGATTAAGATTATAATAAAATTGATCTCACTTGTCAAGATTGACAGTGGGGGTGGATGTAGGAGGAGTGAACTCTGAACCACTTTAAATTTTCTGTGTTATTATATTTCTGCAAACACATTCACACACTTGCATTATTTCTTTGTGTTCTTTGTCCTATCATTATTTCAAGCTTCACTTATTCCGCTGCACAATTCAACAAACATCTGACAGCTAAGTCATACCATAGCTGTCTGATCATCTGCATATCAAACAAGGGCCTTTCAGTTGTTTTGACGGTAACTACTTATGAAATTTGGATCGATAGCCAACATATCTTCAAGCCAAGCTTGATTATAATCATATCCGAAATTGTTTCCGTATTTATCCATTGTAAAAAAACTAATTTTTTTTACATAAGCTTAGAGAGAGAAAGTAGGAAAAAAGAGGTTGGAATAGCCTATACAATTATTCTATTTTCGGTTCGCTCACAGTTTTGCTCAAAATGTGAGTGAAACAGTTTCGATAATGGGTTTGAGAAAAAATTCGCTCACGCATTACAACAGTTGAACCAATTTTTGCTCACCAGTTATAAAGGATTTCACTTGCTGACGAAAATTCGCTCATAGCAACAAACCTATTCAAATAATTAGGTACACACACATACATTAAAAAAAAATCGATAAATAATAAATATAATGTTATTCTAATAAAATAATTCCTTTTGTTAGTGTAATTTATTTTTTAGAACAATATACTGTATTAATTTTATTTTCATTTATTTTTAAGTTTTATGATTTCTTTGTTTTTTCGAAAGTTTATATAAATATTTCATTCGTCCCGTTTAAGTTTTTACTTTTCTTTTTTACCCGTTCTAGTTTAAAGTTTTAGTTTACTTTATTACATAAATAACAAAATATAAACAACCTTTTGGACTATCTTCTTCTTATATTGTTGACACATTTTTCATTGATTTTTTAATAGCCATTCAAAGTCAAGCTAATAAGTTTAAATTGTGATGAAAAAGAAAATACTCTCTCTGTCCCGAATTAAGAGTTATATCAAGTATTTGTACATTTATTAAGAAAACACTAATAGTCCAAGCACGGTTGCGGTTCAAAATCGCCGATTTCGAAAAAGGCCAAATCTAACCGGAACCTGGACTTATGGTTCGATTTCTCGAACCTGCGATTCAACGGTTTTGGTTTTTATTTTTTTATTTTTTTTGAATAGAAAAAGTTGTTTTAGAATTATTTTTATTACTGAAAATATTTGCAAAAAATTATATAAAAAAGATAGAAACAACTAAACAAATGAAAGTATGTAAAAGAATAGAAGAACGGACTACCCTTTGAATTTTTTATTTTTTTAATGACTAGGAAAATATATTTTAAACTTTTTTTATTACTGATTTTTTTTTACAAAAAGTTATATAAAAAAAGATAGAAAAAAAACTAAACAGATGAAAGTATATAAAATAAAAGAGGGGCGGACTACCCTTTAATTCTTTATAATTTTTTATTGATTAAGAAATAATATTTTAGACTTTTTTATCACTGAATTTTTTTGGCAAGAAGTAATAGAAAAAAAGATAGAAAAAAACTAAACAAATGAAAATATAAAAGAAAAGAGGGACAGACTATCCTTTAATTTATTTTATTATTTTAAATTTTTTTATTGACTAGTAAATAATATTTTAGACTTTTTTATTGTTGATTTTTTACAAAAAGTAATAGAAAAAAAAACTAAACAAATGAAAGTATATAAAAGAAAGAGGGACAGACTACCCTTTAATTTTTTTATTGACTAGAAAATAATATTTTAGACTTTTTTTATTACTGATTTTTTTTTTTTACAAAAAGGTATATAAAAATGTTAGAAAATTTAAACAAATGAAAGTATATAAAAGAAAAACTAAATCATAAATCTTATACACTAAACTTAAATTATATATCTAAATCTCGTATATATCTTTACCCTTAACCTTAAATCTAAATCATATACTGCATACCCAAATCCTAATTCATCTACCTAAATCTGATTTATACCCTATATCATAAATCTTAAATCTAAATCATATACTTAATATCCTAAAGCCTAATTTATCTACATTAACCATATACCCTACACAATATACTCTAAACCTTAAATCTAAATTATATACTTTATATCCCAAATCCTAATTTATCTACATAAATCTCATACATGTCATATATTCCAAATTTTAAATCTAAATCATATAATTTATACCCTAAATCATAATTCATCTACTTTAATCATATACCATATACTCCCTCCGTCCCGCTACAAATCGCACATTTTCCTTTTTGGGCGTCCCATTACAAACCGCACACTCCCAAAAAGGAAACTTTATATTAATAAAATATTCACCCTACTCCACTCATTCTCTCTCCTACATTATTTTAATACTCACAACACCATTATAATTTACTATTCCTTCCACTCATTCTCTCTCCTATTTTACTTTTACACTCACAACATTTTATTAAAATATCATATTCCTTAATTCCCGCACAAACAGTGTTAGTGCGGATATTAGCGGGACGGAGGGAGTACGATATACCCTAAACCTTAAGTCTAAACCATATACTACATACCCTAAATCCAATTAATCTACCTTAATATCATATACTCCCTCCGTCCCACTTCACTTGACACTAATTTTCATTTTGGTTCATCCCACTTCACTTGGCACTACCCAAAATGACAAACTTTTTATAATTTTATATTCACTCTACCCCACCACTCATTCTCTCTCTTCATTTTCCACCACTCAATTTATTCAACCAACACTACTATTTACCCCACTCATTCTCTCTCTTCATTTTCTACCACACATTTCTTTTATTTTATTCTTTTTTCTTAGTTATTGTGCCATTCATTTTGGTGCCAAGTGAACCGGGACGGAGGGAGTATGCCGTATGCCCCAAACCTTAAACCTAAATCATATACTCGATACGCCAAACCCTAATTAATATTCCCTCCATCCCAGTTCAATTGATACCAAATTTTTGGGCACACATATTAAAGAAAATTAAGAGAGAGAAAAAGTAGAAGAAAATGTTGTGAGTATGAAAAATTAAATAGGAGAGAGAATGAGTGGAAGGAATAGTGATTTGATTGGTGTTGTAAGACTACCCACAGTGGTTAATACCCCCTCCCCCATTTCATCTAACACTTTTTACACTTTTTCTCATCCACCTAATATTTCATCTACCCATTTCATTTAACCCCCTACAATAACTAACTTAAATTAAATTTCAACTCCCTCCAACTCATCATTCTATACCCCACCACTTTGAGTGTTTTTTTTTTGTCAAAACCAAATGAAACTTATATCAATTTGTAAGGAAAAAAAATGATGAATTTTGGTAAAAAAAAAATTAAAAAAAAATTAATTTACTTGGTGATAATTCAGCTCAAATTGAAAAATGAGTGTTTTTTTTTTGTGTCCAAATCAAATGAAACTTATATCAATTCGTAGAAAAAAATGATGAATTTTGGTGAATTTTTCTTTTTATTTTTAAATCATTTATTATGAGATAATTGAGATTAAATAATTGGGTGAAAAAATAATAAAGTACGAACCAATGGTTGGCTGACACATGGCAGCTTAAAAAAAAGGGAAAAGGGAAAAGGCGAACGCCACACGCGCCATCCCGGGCGGTGTGGCGCACTCGCCCAATTCGAGCCAATGGTTGGCTAACACCTGGCGGATTAAAAAAAAAATTATTCAACCGGGATGAAACTTTTCATTCCACTCATCCATTCAACCCACTTTCAACTACCCATTGGACTACCTCAGCTGAATGAATTTCATTTCATCCCTTGTTTCATTCTATCATTGTAGGTAGTATAAGTGTAAAAGTAAAATAGGAGAGAGAATGAGTGGGAAAATAGTAAAAATTTTCTTTCATTTTGGACAGTCTCTATTGAGCTGGAACGGATCAAAAAGAAAATAAGTGTTCATTGGACTGGGACGGATGGAGTATACTTTAATCTCATATATACCATATACCATAAACCTCAAATCTAAATCATATATTCTATACCCTAAACCCAATTTATCTACCTTAATCTCATATGTCATACTCCCTCCGTCCCACAATAAGTGACACAGTTACTGTTTCGCACGGAAATTAAGGAAAAAGTGAAAAGGTTGATGTGTAGTGAGTGTAGATAGTTGAGTAGGAGAGAGAATGAGCGGAGAGAATAGTAAATTATAATGGTGTTGTGAGTATTAAAATAATGTAGGTGAGAGAATGAGTGGAGGGAATAGTAAAGATTCTTTGCCATTTTAGAAAGTGTGACTTATCAGTGGGACGCCCAAAATAGCAAAGTGTGTCACTTGTTGTGGGACGGAGGGAGTATACCATAAACCTTAAATCTAAATTGTATACTTCATACACTAAACCCTAATTCTTTACATTAATTTCACATATACCCCTATACCCTAATACTTAAATCTAAATCATATACTTCATACCATAAATCCTAATTTATCTACATTATTCTCATATATACCCAATATCTTAAACCTTAAATCAAAATCATATAATCCATACCCTAAACCCTAATTCATCTACCTTAACCATATATCCCATACTCTAACACCCTACTCCACTCATTCTCTCTCCTACATTATTTTAATACTCACAACACCATTATAATTTACTATTCCCTCCACTCATTCTCTCTCCTATTCTACTTTTACACTCACAACATTTTATTAAAATATCATATTCCTTAATTCCCGCGCAAACAGTGTTAGTGCGGATATTAGCGGGATGGAGGGAGTACAGTATACCCTAAACCTTAAGTCTAAGCCATATACTACATACCCTAAATCCAATTAATCTACCTTAATATCATATACTCCCTCCGTCCCACTTCACTTGGCACTAATTTCCATTTTGGTTCATCCCACTTCACTTGGCACAACCCAAAATGGCAAACTTTTTATAATTTTATATTCACTCTACCCCACCACTCATTCTCTCTCTTCATTTTCCACCACTCAATTTATTCAACCAACACTACTATTTACCCCACCCATTCTCTCTCTTCATTTTCTACCACACATTTCTTTTATTTTATTCTTTTTTCTTAGTTATTGTGCCATTCATTTTGGTGCCAAGTGAACCGGGACGGAGGGAGTATGCCATATGCCCCAAACCTTAAACCTAAATCATATACTCGATACCCCAAACCCTAATTAATATTCCCTCCATCCCAGTCCAATTGATACCAAATTTTTGGGCACACAGATTAAAGAAAATTAAGAGAGAGAAAAAGTAGAAGAAAATGTTGTGAGTATGAAAAATTAAATAGGAGAGAGAATGAGTGGAAGGAATAGTGATTTGATTGGTGTTGTAAGACTACCCACAGTGGTTAATACCCCCTCCCCCATTTCATCTAACACTTTTTACACTTTTTCTCATCCACCTAATATTTCATCTACCCATTTCATTTAACCCCCTACAATAACTAACTTAAATTAAATTTCAACTCCCTCCAACTCATCATTTTATACCCCACCACTTTGAGTATTTTTTTTGTCAAAACCAAATGAAACTTATATCAATTTGTAGGGGAAAAAAATGATGAATTTTGGTAAAAAAAAAATTAAAAAAAAATTAATTTACTTGGTGATAATTCAGCTCAAATTGAAAAATGAGTGTTTTTTTTTTTGCGTCCAAATCAAATGAAACTTATATCAATTTGTAGGAAAAAATGATGAATTTTGGTGAATTTTTCTTTTTATTTTTAAATCATTTATTATGAAATAATTGAGATTAAATAATTGGGTGAAAAAATAATAAAGTCTGGACCAATGATTGGCTGACACTTGGCAGCTTAAAAAAAAAGGGAAAAGGGAAAAGGCGAACGCCACACGCGCCATCCCGGGCGGTGTGGCGCACTCGCCCAATTCGAGCCAATGGTTGGCTAACACCTGGCGGATTAAAAAAAAAATTCATTCAATCGGGATGAAACTTTTCATTCCACTCATCCATTCAACCCACTTTCAACTACCCATTGGACTACCTCAGCTGAATGAATTCCATTTCATCCCTTGTTTCATTCTACCATTGTAGGTAGTATAAGTGTAAAAGTAAAATAGGAGAGAGAATGAGTGGGAAAATAGTAAAAATTTCCTTTCATTTTGGACAGTCTCCATTGAGCTGGGACGGATCAAAAAGAAAATAAGTGTTCATTGGACTGGGACGGAAGGAGTATACTTTAATCTCATATATACCATATACCATAAACCTCAAATCTAAATCATATATTCTGTACCCTAAACCCAATTTATCTACCTTAATCTCATATGCCATACTCCCTCCGTCCCACAATAAGTGACACAGTTACTGTTTTGCACGGGAATTAAGAAAAAAGTGAAAAGGTTGATGTGTTGTGAGTGTAGATAGTTGAGTAGAAGAGAGAATGAGCGGATAGAATAGTAAATTATAATGGTGTTGTGAGTATTAAAATAATGTAGGAGAGAGAATGAGTGGAGGGAATAGTAAAGATTCTTTGCCATTTTAGAAAGTGTGACTTATCAGTGGGACGCCCAAAATAGCAAAGTGTGTCACTTGTTGTGGGACGGAGGGAGTATACCATAAACCTTAAATCTAAATCGTATACTTCATACACTAAACCCTAATTCTTTACATTAATTTCACATATACCCCTATACCCTAATACTTAAATCTAAATCATATACTCCATACCATAAATCCTAATTTATCTACTTTATTCTCATATATACCCAATACCTTAAACCTTAAATCAAAATCATATAATCCATACCCTAAACCCTAATTCATCTACCTTAACCATATATCCCATACTCTAACCCCCTAAATCATATACCTAAATCCCATATATACCTATAAACTGAACCACTCAATCTTATACCTATACTCATACATACATTTACCCTAAAACTTAAATAAATGGGAGTTAGTTTATGATTTGAGCTTGAGAATCAAAGAAATTAACGAATTTTGTTATAGAAAGTTAAGAGAGAGTTAAGGGGGTTTGTGTGAAAAAATTGTGAGGGGGAGGAAGTGGTATTTATAGTAGAGAATATATGTTAGAAAAATAAAAATATTTTTTATTTAACCATATACCCCATACTCTAATGGTTATATTCTGACATATCTGACGAAATTTTTGACGATTTTGACAAGGGTTCAACGGTTCCGGTTCATGCGGTTCGAAATCGTCGTTTCACGATTTTTCAAATGGAGAATCCGGAACCGAACTGTCAAACCATCGGTTACGGTTTCAACCGGTTCCGGTTCAAGACGATTACGATTCAAGGTGGTTAAACGGTTTCGGGATAGTTCCGATTTGGTCATCCATAACTAAGAAATGAGTAAGCATTGACAAGTGGATTGATGATATAATTGTACAAAATACTATTGATGATTCAAGTGAGCAAAAAATTGAGTGATAAGTATTGATTTTTTTGTAACTCCATAAAAAGAGGAGTGTATAAATGTCCAAAATACTATTCATTATTTATTATTTTAAAAATAAAGCAAAATGAAACTTTTATTATGAGACGTATCAAAAAGAAAAGTAGCACTCTTAATCTGACACGAATGGTTAAATATATAATCCCTCCGTCCCACTACAACCTTCCAGTTAATGTTTCACAAGAATTAAGAAAAAATGTAGTGAAGTAGGTGTTGTGAGCATGAAAATTGAGGTAGGAGAATAAAAGTGGGGTATAAAATAATAATTGAATTGTTGTTGTGAGTATGACATGTCGATCTCATTAATATAAAAATAATTAAACATTTCTATTTTAGAAAGTGTAGTTTGTAATATGATACCAAATGAGAAAAGTGTAAAGGTTGTAGTGCAATATGCAGTACTCCCTCCATCCCATAGCAATGGATACAAAAAAAAAAGGGCACACATATTAAAGAAAGGTAAGAGAGAGAAAAAGTGGAGAGAGAATGTTGTGAGTGTAAAAGTAAAATAGGAGAGAGAATGAGTGGGAGGAATAGTTAGTAGAGAGAATGTTGTGAGTGAAAAAGTAAAATAGGAGAGAGAATGAGTGGGGTAAATAGTGAAGATTCCTTTTCATTTTGGGTAAGTATCAATTGGTGTGGGACGGGCAAAAAGGAAATAAGTATCAATTGCTATGGGACGGAGGGAGTATTTACTAAAAAGGGGGCCTCAGACCGGCCCATTAAATCAAAGGGGATGGTCCATGCCAATTGCTGGACTTTATCTGCAAATATAATGGGCCAGACTGATCCAGATCGTTGGCCTTTGCAGAGTCGCTTAAACAGGCCGGCATCTGATCCATCCGCCCGTTGGGCATCAACCATACGTTGATAAGAACGGGACATCTGTCTCACCGCCACACACTCAAACACGCACATACACACACTAATAACCTAAAAATATCTCATATCGAAATTGCAATCGAAAACTGGAATTTTTCCCGAAATAATTCAATCGACCAATATGTTGAGGTATACTACCAAGAGATTTCTAGGGTTAGGGTTAGAGGAGCGATCTCCTGCGGTTGCGTCACGGGTGTTTCCCCGGTTCTACCACGAGAGGGTTGTGGACCATTACAATAACCCTCGCAACGTCGGGGCTTTTGAAAAGAATGATCCCAACGTTGGCACGGGCCTTGTTGGTGCACCGGCGTGCGGTGACGTGATGAAGCTCCAGATCAAGGTTGATGATGATGGCAAGATCACTGATGCTTGCTTTAAGACGTTCGGTTGCGGCTCCGCCATCGCCTCATCTTCTGTGGGTTAGTTTCTAGAAACCCTAGGCAATTTGTTTGGCCGGTGGTGTTATCGGTTGGTAATATATTAGGTTTATGAATTGGAAATAAGGTTGCTAGATTGCTTAAATTGGTTTTTGTTTCATGCTCAATGATTGAGACGAATATGAATTGGGATATTTGCTGCTGTGGGGTATTGAATTTAGAATTGGTTATATTCGACTTGTTCGGGCATAGTTGGATAGTTGATTAGGAACCAGGAAATTCTGATGTAGCTGTGGCGGTGATATTTTTTCTACAACTAATGCCTTAGGTTGTATTGTTCGAAGAATACAGTGGTTGTGGTTTGAGTCCTAATTTCCTTCATAAAGAAAAGTTTACCCCGATATAAGATTAGCGCTTTAATATTTAAGCTATGACTACCCATTGTTATTTCAAGTTTCTCCTACTTTGGAAAAGGAGAACTATATTGGTGCAAATAAGAAAGTTTCATGCTCCTGATCCAACTGTAAGAGATAACTTAATTCTTCTTTTGCTATATCATTTCGAAGTTTCATAATTATCTCGATCCAGGCTGAAATAGAAAAGCAATAGAAATGTGTGTTACTTATTTGCAGAGATACAAAATCGTGTCTACTTATCAAATTACTTGCACTGGTTTGTTTGACATCATATTTAACTTATGACAAGTGGCAATCAGAATCAGCTTCTGTTTGGTACTTCATGGTTGAACAAGCCGAAAATGAGTTTGCATCTCTTTATTGAAATCGATCATTTTGGCTTCTGTTTTCAACCACCTATGTTATCCTCGGGACCACTTGGTCAAACATTTTCTTATAGGGATAGGATGACATTGTGGCCTTTTAACAAATCCAGCCCTATATTATTCATATATACTGTATTTAATCAAAATTAAAAAATATGTAATTCCGTAAAGTTTATTAATATTTCAATATATCCCCAATATGCGTGTGTGTTCTGTTAGATAGATGTACTACTAGTTAGGCTTTTGACTAGTAGCAGGTTTTCCCTTAACTGTTTGCAGGCATTGGTGTCCTTGACCCTTATATAGGAGATATAGAGGCACATGAGCTCTGTTAGGCTGTTGCCTGTACGGGCGTGTGTTGTTTATTAATTTTTGTTAGGTCATTTTATATAATTATCTATGGATGAATTTATAAGTTGCATGATAGCTGTAGTCCTCTCATGCACAATGTCTTCTAGTTGAACCTTCTATTTTATTGGATTTATTTTGTATGTGTTATGCATCGAGGATGGTTCTCACTGTTGTTGTGTCCTGTTTTCAGCTACTGAGTGGGTGAAAGGAAAGCAAATGGAGGAGGTCCTGACTATCAAGAACACGTAAGTTTCCTTGGTCAATTTTGGATGATGCTTATTGTAATGCTCACTAATTACTGTGCACACTAGCATTTTGGTTGTTGAATTTTGTCATTTTCATTCTATTATTTCCTGAAAGTCAATGTCACTCCTGTAATGCATATTGATCCTGGAAGGTCTTAACTTTTTACAGCAGCTGATACTTCACCTAGAGTGTTGCTCTTTATGGTGGTTGTAGTATTTGTTAACTACCTCTCGATGTTTTGTTGGAAGGACAGAGAGATGAAGGTCTTCCCCTTGTGAATGCATCATGTTACTCATTTGCATTTTCTCGGGGATTCACTTATGTACTATAACATATAAACGTAATATGCACCTACGTATTCAGTTTTGAGTCTTTTCTAACATGAGGCGTCGTTGCATTTCTGCCTTAATTGAGCTGTTAAAGTGTGTCACGATGCATTAGCAATTAAACCATTTCACTCCGGCATTTTTGCATGTTTCATTCACGCCCATGAATAATATACGTTATCAAATGGATATTGATTATAGATATTCACAAGGAGCATTTTGGGGTTTTAGTTACGGACACTGTACAAGGGTCAAATTAGCATTTGCTCTAGAGAGATGTACTTAATTTGATAATGCTAGATGACATCATTGCAGCTTGAAATCCCTCCGTCCCAAATGAATGCTTAATTATTATTTTTTCAAATTCGCTTTTGATCAAGAATAAATTTGAACATTTTTTGGACATTCATTTTGGGATGTAGGGAGTAGCATCTTGTACCCTTAAGATCTGTCTCTGGTATAGCATGGAGGTCATTATTCTACTCTCCAAACAATTTAATGTTTCGAGGCTCATTGGGCACAGCAGTTTTCAGGTCTAAACAACTAATTGGAATATTTGATGCAGGGAAATTGCAAAGCATCTGTCTCTTCCTCCCGTCAAACTTCATTGCAGTATGCTTGCTGAGGATGCAATAAAGGCAGCTGTTAAAGATTATGAAGCAAAGCGTGCTAAGGCAAGTGTTAGTGTTCCTACAGGAAAGGCTGCTAAGACTTGATGAATTCTGCTGTGGAGAAAGGAGAATACTGTGTATGATGAAATTCAGCGCGTTTATGGTGCTCTGATATTCGTTTCTTTATAGGGGCTTGTCCCTTTCTCTTGTGTTTTGTTTGTTCAGTGCTATATGTTTTGTTTTCTCTTTTGTATGTGATAAAGGTCTGAACTTAAGAGACTTGTACTTTTAGGATGCAAGTGGTGTTGGAAAGAAACTATTGTAAATTTGCTAAGACAGACACCAGCTGCTTGTTTGTAAGGAGATGATTGTGTAAATTATACTCCCTTCATCCAGAATAAGGGTTTCACTTTTCTTTTTGGCATGTTCAGAGTAAGGTTCTTACTTTGATTTATTCCTAAAATGTACAATGAATGAAATTCACTTGCTATATTCACAATAACAACTCATTTATTCATAACCGTATATAGTTAAATTAAGAACCTTATTGAGGGACGGAGGGAATAGATTACAGATGATCAAAATTTGAGCCTTATTTGCATTGATGCACTTGAGTCTTTAATCATATAGATGTAGTAGGTAAGTGGAAATCAAACCTACTGCTATATTGCCTAGTATTGAAACTGGTCCTTGGAGAGAGAGAGATGAGAACCTGTTTGTAGAGAGAGAGAGACTACAAGTAGGAGAGGTTTAGTTTGGTCCCTCAAAAAGTAATGTGCAAACCACTTGTAATATGATCTGACCCCTAACCAAATCAATCCAAACCGGCTGAACCATTTTGAGATTATGAGACCTAACCATTATATTGAACCATATAATCAAATCGCAAGATTGTTATATTAACAATAAATATGTATGCTAACAGATCATTAAAAAAAAAATAAAAAATCTTACTGTACCAAAATAATTGTAGTTTCAACTTTGAACCACAGTTTGAATGTTGGTCTAATTTAACTATGTTGATTGAGATCATTTGAATTTGTTCGATTTGATTCGGTTTGAAATTTTGAACTTTTTCATAATTAAATTCGGCATGAATTTTTATTCATATCAATGACTAATGGTACAATCAGTTTGAGTTTATGGTTTATACATTTTTTTTTTAACAAACACAAAATTAATTGCATTTAAAGAAACAACTTGCATCGAGCAGGGAGCATTTAAGACATTTTGGAAACAAATTCATAAACTTATTGAATGTTCTCGTATTGCAATTATCGTCTCATTTGAGAAAAGCAGGATTGTGGTATAACATAAATTCAAGTTATCGCTATGAAGTGATGTTAGAGGTATGGTGTTTATAAATGCATTGAATTTGATTTTCAACTCATTGGATTCTCTATATGATGGTAGCCGAGACCCATTGTTGTGTGGGTGTGTTGTGAGATCGGCATGCAGACTCTCTTGTTCACATAAACTTGCACAGTTTATTCGATTCAACTCTCGCCCATCCCACTTAATAATGTTTATACATTTTGGTGTAAGTTAGATACTCTACTGATAATAAGTTATGATGATGATATTGAAGAAGAGATTCGTAATTGATGCAGAGAGTGTTGTAATACTCTTGATTTAAGATTTGAGGCAGCACTAAGAATCAGAAAGAATTTGATTGTTCGGAGATTGACCGAGATTTGTCATCCTGAAACAACAATGACCACTGAACCTGAAGTAAAAACCAATAATAAGGGTCGTCCTAAAGAGATGAATGCTAAGTACTACAAATCCACGAAGCGTGATCCTAGCATATTTGAGTAGTGGATGCCATATCCGACCAAGTTTTATTCGACCCCGATGCAAATCAATGTTCCCCGATGTTATCTGCAAAAGCCAAGTTACAAGTAACCTCAACGCTATTTATATTATTCAGTTAAATGTTATGATATGGAATTATAGTCATTTAAACTTATTTTACCTTTCTTGAATTTATCTTATAGCATGTGTGTCGAAAAAGTCAACATGCGAACCCATATCTTAATCAAATACTGCTTTACATGCATGGTTATATTGAGAAAATAATTGATGTGCGGGGTGATGGGAATTTTGGTTTCCGTTGTATCGTAGAGTTACTTGGACGTGGTTCAGATGATTGGTGGTGAGTTCGGACAACGTTATATCAAGAGGTTTATGAAAATCAAGAATTATATGCTCAGTTATTCATGGTCGAAGATAGGGTGGAGAAAGTCATGTTCAATCTCAACTGGTATGATGGTCCATGTGGAGAAACACATTGGTTTAACGCTCCAGAAGTTGGTTACGCTGTTACAAATGCATTCAACGTTCCTTTAGTGACTTTGAGTAACATATTGTCTTTGACCTTTCTTCCTTTACAAAAATCAATACCACACAAATTAAAACTGATTTGTATTGCATATGTCAACGGTAATCATTACATTCAGGCGAAGTTGAAGGAAGGATGTCCATTACCACCACTTTCGTACAAATGGTATGAAGAACGTTATATGGCTAGCCTATTATCATGAACGATCGGTACAAGTACCTGATATATCAACACATATAATTGATATTAAATGATGTAATTTATGATAATGTTATGATTTGTTTTACTACATTTCTTTAGGTAATTTTCATTTAAATTATATAATAAATATCCTAAATTAACTTTAAATTTATAAAATTTTACCAACTTTAAATTAACTTTCATATTACGGGGAACACATTGTTACGTCTCAACTTAAAAAATAGAAAAAATAGAAAAAAAAGAAAAAATAACTACATTTATTAAAGGTGTCGGCAGGTAATAGACGAACAGATTTTAAGGTGTTCGGCATGTACTGATCGATTTTTGGGATTGGTTCGGCAAGTACCGGTCGAACTTTTTTTTATTTAGATAAAAAATAATAAATTTGGCCTAACATTTAGGTAATTAACATTGTTTTAATCAGAGTTCTACAAAATAAATTCAAAAAATTTCCTTATTAGGGGTTTCGGCAGGTAGTGGCCGAACAGATTCAAGGTATTTAGCAGGTACTGGCCGATTTTTGGGATTGATTCCGCAAGTACCGGCCGAACTTTTGTTATTTAGGTAAAACAAATAAAAAAAATTGGCCTAACATTTAGGTAATTAACATTTTTTTAATCAGAGTTTTACAAAAAAAAATCAAAAATCAAAACATTTCCTTATTAGAGGTTTCGGCGGGTAGTGGCCGAACAGTTTCAAGGTATTCGGCAGGTACTGGCCGATTTTTGGGATTGGTTCGGCAAGTACCTAACGAACTTTTGTAATTTAGGTAAAATAAAAAAAATTGGGCTTTTATTTAGGTACTTAACATTGTTATGACCTGAGAATAATTGTTCAAACATAATACAAATATAATCACAATACCAACATAATACAAACATAATCAGATGAGAATAATTATGAAAAACATAATATAAATATAATCTGATGAAAATAATTGTTCAAACATAATACAAACATAATCGGATGAAAATAATTGTTCAAACATAATAAAAAAAAAACCAAATACAGAACTAAAAATAATTGTTCAAACATCACAATACCAACATAATACAAACATAACAAATTTAATGTCGTCTTCTAGTACCATGAGAAGTTGATGCCGTTTATGGGATTTGTGTTGCTTCGAGTGCTCTAAAGAAAGATGACTTCCATAGCCTCATGTGAACTAATTGAGTGATCTCCATCTGTCCATCTTTCAGCAATAGGTAACATCACATCCCGGACATTCATTATCATATGCCAAGAATTTGGGGCACCAACTTCAGTTGTCCTCCTGACAGCATGAGCTCTTTCAGCTATAGGGTGAACAATCGGATGAGAATAATTAGAGTACCATTGTAGATAATCATCGACAGTCTCTTGTGGTACTCGACATTTCCAAAATGAACGTCTATCAAGCAAATGCGATTTCCAAAAGGAGAATGATTGGGCAAAATGATCCACCCCACCAAAGACTTTTTATCTCATCTCGGCATCTCTAGTCCAAGTAGACTGCTTGGTATTGTTTGCACAAAGTCAAACTGTCTCAAAACCCGATCAGGAAGATTTGATTCCACGACATTTTCGTCAACTATAGCTCTTTGATATAGAACGACTTTGGGAAAAAGATATTGATTTCGGATATCTTCATACGTCATCCAAATCGCCTACAAATAAAAACATAAAAAAATAATATATTTCCATTTAAGAAAACAAAAATACATGATAAAAATTCTACATAAATATACTTACATCTGTGTCCTTTATTATGTCAATATGTTGCCTCTTAATTTTCATTGAGACAATTGTCGCTGGTTGAGCCCTTGGTGGTAGCCACTTCAGTGAGCGACAAATTGGATAGATAAGAGCTGTTAAAATCGTCATAAACGCAAGAAACCTCTCATAAACCCATGACTGCAATAAAGCTAAGCAACCGAAAATCTGATGGCAATTTCACCTTATTCCTTTTCCTAATTGTCGGTATAGATAAGCTAATGCTCCAGCTCCCCAAGCATATTCTCCAATTGCCCCGTCGTCTCTAAATAAATCTAAGTAACTCACACTAACACACGTCCCGATTTTATCCGCAAAAATTATGCACCCCAATAAGTATAAGAAATATGTCTTCACATCACACACAGATTTTTGGGGGTCTGAAGAGTACACATTAGGTGAGAACTTTGTTATCAACCATTTAAGATTCACCAGTGCTACTTTGAGAAGTATTCCATCTTTAGCCACTTTTTTTATCACTCTCAAAATCTCAACAACTTTATCAATTGGTGACTGGCTAGAATAAGCGGGACTCTCAAACAAAGGTTGACATGTAACCGAAAGCCCTGTAAGACAAGACAAATCCTCTAGAGTGATGGTCATCTCCCCAAATGGAATATGTAAACTATTAGTTTCCAGGTGCCATCGCTCCGCAAAAGCATTAATCAACGTCTTATCCATGTTGTCATAAGCTACACTTAGTAAGCACATAAAACCAGAATCACCAACAATATTTTGAAACGGCCCAATCAATTTCTCAAAATCAAACTTCCACTGTTTTAACTTTCCGATATGGTTAATACATTTCAAAGTATGATCATCTTTACCCTTCCATATGTATTTTGCCACACGTGTTTCATATGAAATGAGTAAAGTTTTGTACCTCGGGCCACCAGGAAATGAGATATCACCCCCACCCCACTCGATGTCATCCTCATTTGCATCCTCATTTTCATCTTCTGGTTCATCTTCTGTGTCACTGTCATTTTGAGGTTCAGGAACATTCATCTGAGGTGAAGTTTCCATATTATCCTCATCTTCATTATACACTGAATGTTTGCCTTCATACTGATACCCTTCTTCACTATACACTAAATGCCTGCCTTCATGTCTGTCTTCATATTAATACCCTTCTTCATAATAATTCTAAAAAAAAAAGCTTACTTTCCAAGTAAGATCTAACATCAATTTGTAAATCATATATGCACACATAAGTAATGCATTCATCTTATATAATTATGCCAAGAATAGGATTCATAACCTTACTATGCTTTTGACTAACACGTTAACACTCAATACAATTTCATATCATTACTTAAATGACATGACAAATAATATTTCAGATTGCTTATGTGTAATTTCACACACAATGAAACATGTAGACACTTATACTAAGAACTATCCACCAAAAATGTCTAATTGAGCATCATTTTATCCATTACGTCTTATGTGAGCTATAACATATTTCATACTTAACTTCCTTATTAGATACTACACAATACAAGTAACTCATATGTTTTCACAATATAGCACTTTACATCACATTTTCATCATTTTAATATCATAAAATGATATTTACAAGCTCAAACACATCAATATTATCATGAAATCCATGAAATCAAACACACCATCTCATATCATATTCTAATTTACTACAAAGTTCAGTTAGGAGTGGATGCAATATTCAAGAATTCGATCGGGTATGGATGACATTTTGAGGAATTTCGGTCATTACTGGCCGACCAGATCTCGAAATTCGGCCACCCATGGCCGAACCACCCTAAATCCAGATTTGAGCAAATTAAACCATAAGAATTCTCAAATTGAAACTATAACAACAAATATTTGAAGATGATGATGTCAAAAACGTTCGAATCAGCCCAAATCCAGCGGCAGGTTGTATCCTAAATGATTGAATATCCTGAAAAGAAGAACAAACACGTAAACTAAGCCGGTGATTCACCGACAAAGGCCCTCCGGCATGAGAGTAAGTATTTGTGTTTAGAGAGAGAAATCAATTGACAAAAGTTTGGAGTCAAAAGATGCGTTATCCAAATAATGGGAATTATGACTTGTATTATGCATAACATAGTAGAGTCCTTGTTGGATAAGAAAGCGTGTGAGATAAGGTTATAATCTTAGGAGGATTATAACTATTCACAGTCATTATTTTAGTAGAATTAGGCAACACATTTTGCATGTGCGCCTTGAAGGAGACCTCCTTGTCATATTTGGCCTGGTCGGCTTAAATGGAAGCTCATTTCCTTATTTTGTTGACAAACGAGGAGGGGCTCCTCGTCTTCAAAGGAGGCCTTGCTTGGCCTATATGATTATGCCTTTGTCGGCATGCAGTTTTGTTTGGCCTTAGTTATGATTCGCTCTGCTATGCATAGGTCGACATAGTGAGAATGATGAGGAAAGGTAGGAAAAATCCACTCCCTTTGTCGTACTTGAGACTTGTGTGGATTATATTTTGGACTCAATCCATTGGGCCTTACTCGACTTATTCTACGTTCGTACCTCAATTTATACCGTTCAGAAGAAATTAAACCATAGGAAGTAATTTTCAAATATAAATACAAAATTTAAACCAAAATTACCTTGTTTTTCAATATTTGACATTGTTGATTGAAGTTGAAAGAGTCTTCTTCTTATTCTTTCTTCTTTCTCTCTCAAAAATCCCAAAAATCTGATTTCTCTTTCTCTATCTCTAGTCACTCAAAGAGTGTTAGTGGATGTGGGTGATTAGGCGAGAGTTAATGGTTAATTAGCGTGGGTGAATGGGTGAGAGTTAATGGGTAATGGGTATAAAGGGAAAAAGATGGGTTTGTTTTAATTTTTTGGGAATGAATTTAAAGATACGGATTTATTTAACAATTTTACGGCCTATATAACAATTCTCGATAAGTTTTAGGGTTGATTGAGATTGTCCTTGCAATCTAAAAAAAAATAAAATAAATTAAAAACATGTTTTTTTTGATGTCACTAGTTTAAAAAATTTAAATTGTGATCAAAACGAAAGAAATATAATAGGTAGGTGATTAAATAGGTATTTGAATCGTTAAATTACTAATGCTTAATAATGCTTTTAAAGTTCACTAGTGAGTAACCCGTCGAAATTCGACGGGCATAATATAGTTTATTATTACTTATTGCTATAATTTGTAATTTCATTAGGTCATATTGTTTTGGTTTATTTAAATGAAATTACAGAGTATATGGGATGGATAAAGTATACTTCATATTAATGTTGTCGTTTAGGATGCAAATAATGCTTAAACCATGCTTTTCCTAATTGTTTTGGCTTAGACCATGGTGGTCATCGTACATAAGCAAGTGTAGCAACATCTTGTTCATTACAATTAGTCCAATAAATATTTAAGGAGAAAGAGCATGTGAAGCGTCAAAATTCACTAATTTTTTTTTTTTTTAAGTGAGGAGAGTGTTAAACAACATAAAAACCTGAAGGTGAACATCTATATCAAGAGAATATGAAAACCAACAAAAATGATTTGAAAAACACATACAGAAAAATATAGCACCTAATAATTATTTTTACATAATAATTCATGTTTTATTTTTACGGATCATTTTATCCCTTTGTGTTATTGCACCTAATAAATATTTTTACATAATAACACATAGATAAAAATATAGCACCTAATAAATATTTGTACATAATAACACATAGATAAAATTGACTTTTAACTATGTGTTATTGCAAGGCTTTTATCCCTCCAGTAGTAGCAGAATGTGTTAACATGCATATACAAGGGACTGAATAACTACATTTACGCATACATTCATTGAAAGCACTAATGACAGTGCAGCACCCACAAGTCACTTAAATTGGAAAGGATCTCCTTTCCATGCAATGCACTAACCGCACCCATTCCCACGCACGTACCCAACGCTTGAGGATGTTGAGCACTAATAACTAAATATGAAGATATTTTATTTCATCTAAAATCATAAAATCAAAAGAATAAAATTAAACATAAAAAATAAATTAAAGTAAAACGATCAAAGTAGCCGACTAAAAATCAAAAACTAAAAGAATAAATTAAAAAATTTACCTTTAAATGTTTAATCCCAAATCAGAGCCAAGTCAACATTATTTTATTCCCTAAAGTTGAACTTCCATTTGAAATTGGTCCAACGAAGAATGCTGAATTTAGAAGACGCAAAGCAAGCTGGAACTGGAAGCCTCTGCCTGGAACAATGCTTGGTCAAGCACAGCCGGAACAAAGCTTGGATCGACAACGCCGTCGTTTGATTGCCGCCGTTCTCCGATTGCGATTGGAACAAAATTTCTTCGATTCTCTCAAGCGGGTTTGTCAATTTGGCTAGGCTAGGCGATGATTGATGGAGACGGATTGTGATTTATGAAGCCAAATGGTATATGCCTCTCCGTCATTTTCTTTACCCGCCGACGAAAATTTCTCAATTTCAATAATTTCCCAACTCCTCCTTCTATCTCATCCTCTACCCTTTTAACATTTACTCCTAATCATATCAGATTTGATAATATCACTAAACTCAATCATGTTCTCCAACCGTTCGATGAAATGCTCCAAACGCAGCCTCGCCACTTTAATCAAACACTTAACCCATCTCGATTTCGGTCATTGTTAATATGAAACATTTTTCACCCGCCCTTTCTCTTTTGAATCAATTGCATATCTTTGTGTATTTCAGATTTGTATACCATCACCATACGGCTAAAGAAGAATCGGACGGAACTATGGCGGCGACATCTTCTTCTTCTTCGTCCGCGGTTCAAGCGCTACTGAGTTCATCAAGCGTATAAGGAGCCACGAAATTGCCTTGGCGAGAGATCAATAACCTTCCTTCCTCTCGGGCCATCTATCGAAGAATGGGAAGTTATATTTCCGCAGATCTGTCCAACGAGCAACGGCAATGAGCAAATACAACTTGACTCGGCAAAAGCTAAGCTCCAAAGCTCAATTCTCCCCGATAGAGCTATGTACGATTCATTCACATGACAATATTTCTTCGTGGAATTGTAATATCTTTTACCTCACTTGATCAAAGACAATGGATTTATGTCTAGGTCTCGATTGATACGGTGTATCTTTCAACGGATAGAATGTAATGCAACATGTTTCCTTATTCTTGGCTGCAGTTATTTTGATATTAGTTTGTAAGCTACACTTCTCAAGTACTTGGAATAAGGATTGTTTATTTGAAAGGTCTCTTACTCTCAAGTATTTGAAGACTTTCTGTCCTTGCCTCTTAATTCCCTGAACTTTGGTGGGTGGGAAGCCTTAACCCTGAAACTTGCTATGACCTTTCATATGTGAGTGGCCATGGAGTAACAACAATGCAAACAACTAACGAAAAGACAGTATGGAAAGAGAGTCTCAGCTTTGCACATTCAAAGCTTCCCAAATATGTTGAAAATTTACATGGCTCTTCCATCTCTTCACGTTGAACTGATTTCTTGTGGAAATGAAATCTCCTGGAATATCGATCCAACTTCATTACCACAATGTCTTCCAACTTCACCTTACTAACTTTCCTAGTGGGAGGTCAATTTATCGAGAACTGTAATTTTAGTTGCCCTTGAATAAATAATCTGAGTATTGCAGTCTCAGGTCTTCGACTGAGTAGTTGATATGCTTCTGTGCAGAGTATTTCCCCTCCCCGTATCGATCTTTAACATGGGGAGGGGAAGAACAGAATGGGGAGAGAGAGAGAGAGGAAGCTAGAAATTGAGAGTTTGGACATCTATTTTCACATACAACAAATTCTAGCTTATCACTTTCAAATATAATCTTCTACAAAGTGAACTGTTTGGGACATAATTAGGACAACTCGAGCGTAATCCCTAGCATATGAATCTAGGCTATAACAATAGTCGATAGGGTTCGGCATGCATTTGACTAATTATAATGGATAGAACCGATATATCTTCCATAATGACTCCATGAATACAACGGCTAGGAAAATTGACTTGCTCAAGGAGAAATCGAGACATACGAAATCTCCAGACCAACTTCACATAGTTAGCTTTCTATGTTGGAAGCAAGTCAGGTTCTTTCCAAAATAATGCATCAACCTCTTAAGCCTGAATAAATTGCATATTGCAGTCTCAAGGTCGTGGACCGAGTACTTGATATACTGATTTTCAGCAGAGTGTTTCCCCTCCCCGTAACACTCTTCAACTGCTCGAGAAAGGATGAGTAAGCTGGCACGAGCTTCTCCAATATCGACTTTCGAAGATCCACCACAAGCTGTGAGACTGGAACAACCAAGTATGCAGAATTCTTATGGGCTTTTGCAAATCCTTCATTGAAAGAGTTCAATCTTTTTGTCATCTTCTTAACCGTTGACGAAAATATTCCACTTCGTTCGCCCCTCAACTCGTAAACAATACAACATCTCGGTCAAAAGTCAACCTTAACCTGGCATAGTTTGCTAGACAATTTCTTCATTACCACAAGATATTTTGTTGCGTAGAATCACTTCCTCAGGGATATTTAGCTCATTTAATCATTGAAAAAACATAGCACCACTAAATATAATAGCAAAGGTCACAGAAACTTGAGCAAATATTTCAATGTTAGGAAACCAAAACCAAAAAGTCAGTATTGAGGTTAATGGGGGGGGGGGGGCATACAACATAATACTATTACATCAGATAATAATCAGAAACCAAAATTCATTCCAAGCCTAAATCTGGACGAATAAAATTAAGAACCATATAGCATCACGAATCATTAAATCTGAAAGCATCTGAAACATCCATAGGAAGAAAATAACGAACCACATAGCATCACCTCATTATAAATCCCTCTTGATTGAGCAACCGATAAAAACATTTATACTGCAAATAAGAGACACCAATTCTATTAAGCATATCGGACATACACTACTTTCAAAACTTGTTAATATTTATAGATTAAAATTACCTCACAACTTGTCGAAAATTTCTTTATACACTACATTAGTTGTGGTATCATGCGTCTGACCATCTTTATCACAAATTAGAACTTTGAGCCCCTTTTTACTGGTTACTCTAGAGATTGCTACATACAACTGACCGTGGCTGAATACAGGTCGAGGAAGGTATAGCCCCACGTGTGAAAGTGATTGTCCCTGACTCTTATTTATAGTCATAGCAAAGCAAACGACCAAAGGGAATTGTCTCCGTTGAAACTTCACGGGAAATTTTGTCAAATCGGATGGGCTCAAGATCATTCTAGGAATAAAAACCTTCATGCCAATATTTTTACCCGATGTCATTTTTGCTTCAACTACGTGCTTTCCGAGATTGGTGACAATCATTCTTGTTCCATTGCATAGCTCAGAAGCTTGATCAATATTCCTGAGCAACATGACCATACACCCAACTTTAAGCTTGATAAGGTGATTTGGCAATCCCGAGCATTTAATCGTATTAAGAAACTCTACAGAAAATACATCCTCGTGTCCTGTAATATCTCCATCCTCCTTACTGATGCTATCAGAACTCATATACTCAACCTCTTCACCGGGCAACAATGACATCACATATTCATTTATAGAATCAACTATTTCATTAGTTGGTGCCAATACAGCTCTATTCTGAAAGAATCCATCAAGACTGATATTCTGTAATATGTCGGGATACGTATATTGAACGATAGCTGGAATAGGATCAACTGCATCTCTTATAAGAATGTCATCCGGTATGTTAAGATCGGCTTCTCCGTCATTTTCCTCTCCGGCATCCCCATCCCCGACCCGTAATATCCATTCAGCGAAATCTCTAATCTCTAAAGCATCTGAAGAAGATGAGCCAGCCTACAGAATAGACAATATGATTGATATAAAACATTTTGATAAACAAATAATAGAAACATAAAATATTGATTTTTTATATGAAATGGGTTTACTCCGCAATCTCATGTTTTTGTCAATTTAAGGACCTCGCAGTAGTTCCAAAGTTTAGATGAACTAATTGTAGCATGCACAATATCATTTCGGTTTCCTTTGGGAACAACCGGCAATATTTGCCTAAAATCACCTCCTAATACAACAACTAATCCACCAAATGGCTTATCAGAGCATCGACCATCTGATGTGCGCATAATATCACTCAAGCTCCTATCAAGAGCTTCGAAAGTCTTGTGGGTCATTGGAGCCTCATCCCAAATTATGAGTTTTGTTTTCTTAAGAAGTCCACATACATCGAATCCGGCTTGATCTTACCGCAAGTTGAGCTTTCATCGACCCTGGATTGGTATCACAGAATGCAGGTGGCGATTACGCCTCTCGGAAGAAGCAAAGAAGCTATACCGCTAGAAGCCACTGGAAGAACTATATCCTTCCTGCTTCTTAAGGCCGAGCACAATGTCTTGTATATAAAAGTCTTTCCAGTCCCTCCATAACCATACAAAAAAAAACACTCCACCATTGCCATTGTCAACTGCAGTCATAATCTTATCATAAATAATTTTTTGCTCATCAGTCAAACACGTATATAATCTAGAGTGCTCAGCTTTCATCTCATCTACGTCGTATGACATTTCATCTAATATGAGCATATTCTCGGCATCACAAATGACTCGAATTGATTGGTTTAGGCATATCCTTATAATTTTGGAGAT
The DNA here is from genome assembly GCA_022495995.1 of Adenophora triphylla var. japonica. Taxonomy (NCBI): domain Eukaryota; kingdom Viridiplantae; phylum Streptophyta; class Magnoliopsida; order Asterales; family Campanulaceae; genus Adenophora; species Adenophora triphylla. Next base: position 109,303 of record JAFEMH010003996.1, read on the forward strand.
CGTCGCAATTGCAAGTAACTTATCAATTTGTTCCAATGCTAAATTTCTAAGTTGCTCTTCACTAAGTGTTAAACCTGTATATAAGGAATAGATTTAATTAAATATGATAATTAAAATGTAGTATAAAAAATAATAACATAATGAACATGATAAATTACAGGGACATCATAAGATATTTCATAAAATTATCGAATCCAATAAATTTGCGCATTTACCTGATTGTTGAAATTCTTTTGATGCTTGTAGATGATATCATCCGACAAAAGATGCCAAGTTTTATTCCATACATCTTGTGGCCTCGACATACTATTAGACAATAGTAGCATAGCGAATAGTCTTCTTAAGTAATCCGCTGAACCCGTTCACTCGGCTTCGTGATTCCATCAACGTATTCTTTGTCATCATCTAACAATCCTAGAGCATAACATGCTTTGCTTTGTAATCGCCGTGTACGATGTTGTTTACAGCTTTCAAATCATCGTAACATTTAGCACCAAGAACATGATTTAACATCAACCTCGAGTATAGTATATTTCACCCGAGAAAACAAGAATGATTAATAATTATAAGACAACAGATAGATGATCTAGATTGCGAAATAGTAAGAAAAGATAAATGAGAAAAAACAATAGTATGACTATAATAGATCTTATAGAACAATAAATAGCAGATATCACTTGAATCTATGACAGAGTTTTAATTGAATGGATAATAGACTCGATAACCTTAAGAATGCAATTAAATTTGAATGTTAGGTTTCTCTTTGCGTCTAATTGAATCGAAGATATATTTGGACAATTTTCATGCATTATGGTAATGGGTAATTTGTTGGGTTTCTAGATAGATACAAACTTGCTCATATATTATCATGTTATAAATGCATTTCAATCTAGCACATTCAAAGGCCATAGATGTACAAAAGGCTATTTGCGATGGTAATCAAATCGTGGATCTTTAGACTTGACCGGCCTTTCAAAATTGCATCGCTTAGATCTAACCCCGTAATGCATGAGTTGTGCGTAACAAAAATAAACTAATTGCAGGGAAGATGCTTAAATCAAGGATCACTACTCACCCATCTTACACAAACTAACTCACCCCAGCTTGTTGAAAAATGTGATTTTGGTGCTTCTTTATATCATGATTTTCATTCTGTTCGGTTAAGATAAGAATATAATGCTAACACATTTGACTCGACATGTGTTGGTGCCACTACCCTAATCTCCACCTTCAACAAAGAGCGGGAAAATCTTGCCTTGTACTTGGTCCCGCCTCTACCGGGACTACCCGATCGACCTCTTCATATACACCACACACACATATATTATATGTATACATGTAGTCAAATGTAACTATCATTATGGGACGTAGGGAGAACAATTCTTGATGTGCTTTAGATAATTATTTGAGAAATGTGTAGTAAAATGATCGGTATTCACTTAAACACAAATGAATGTAAAGCTCAAATTTTAAAGGATTACCTCCACTAACTTTGAGTTCAAATTATCCACTACAAAACCGTAAAAAGCATTTCACAATCTTTTCTTTGGACCAAGCCATTCCTTGCATGCAACAAATCTCTACTCCAAAACAAAAATCTGAGAAAGGTATAAAATTGCCACCATGACTTATCTCACCATTAATGATTTTTCATGATAAGGTAGTATCCGAATATGACATGTTAATAAAAATTATTTCAACAACTAAATCACAATTTAGCATTCTTTTTGCAACTTCAATCATATGCTTTTAAATTAAAAAAAGAATAAAAAATCAACTCAATCAATGAAGCTAACACATTAAACCACAAAAATTAGCATAAACTGATCATTACAAACAGATTAATTAAGTCAAAATATTACGTATACAATCGAGAAAGTTTGGTAGTTTCTATTGTTGTGAAGAGTTAGTCAGTATCATGCGAAAGATTACCCCATACATCAGTCAAATATTACGTATGAACATTTTTTTTGGGTTTTGTTTAGAATTGCGGAGCAAGATAACTGATTCCAATTGTACTAATTTCTTTGCAGCCTACCGCAATTTGTTGTCATTTGAATGTTGGATGTTTGGTGTTTTAAGCGGCCGTATGACTCGGACTGCATTATACTTAATGTACGCTATTTATGTGTTATACGGTAAGGATATTGCAATTGATGCTACTACAGGGAACCAAACCAAGGTTGCTGGTAATGTGTGTGAGGCGCCCGCCATCTCCCAAGCCAAGCGCCCGCCTCACGTGTTGACAATCAAGGCCGGCCCTACGGTGTGTGAGGCGCACGCCTCATCCAAGACGAAGCGACCGCCTCATGGCTCTGCCTCGGCAAGCTACTGACTTCCGTGCGCCCGCACCTGTCCATTGCACGCGCCCGCCTCGTGCTTTCTACGTGCCTGTTCAATTAGGAAGCCGCAATGACTTTCCAAAACTGTTGCATCAATAGAAATATCCTTAACATTATCCTTAACATTATTATTTACTCCCCTTTCGCTAAATAAATGTTCAATTTTCATCTGTGTGCTTGCCCCTTGAGCTATAGTGGCAGGAATGCTCTGAGTTTTTGCAAAGAATAAATAAAAATTCTCTCTCCCTCTCTCTCTCTCTCTCTATATATATATATATAGATATAGATATCTATCTCTCGTCTCTACATGTAATGGGAAGCTGGTTCGAGTTACAATCGCATTTTGGTGCATGTTCTTCATAATTTGTGGAATTCGGCAAATAAAATGCAATGTCAGCCTATGATAGAAAAGCTCTAATCATCAATGGCCAAAGAAGAATTCTCTTCTCGGCTCCATACATTACCTACGAAGACATGCGGTCGAAAAGAAGGACTAAGATATTTTATTCACTCAATTTCAAATGTATTTGAGTGCTTTCGAGTCACCGGTTCATTGAATGTGGAAAAAGCGATGAATTTGATGAATCAAGCAAAGTGACCATATTTCTATAAATTTTGTACAACTCGATTCATCAATTGTGTTCCATAAGCATTGCAACAAAGAAGAGTTACGGTGTTAATACATTCTATTCTTTTGATCAAGCTCACAAATGAAATACCCCCTCCATCCCAAATAAAAGAGTTGCTCTAAAGCTGAACCTTCAAATCTCCATATTTATATTTTATACAATTGTTTTTTTCCGAAGACATGGTGATTATCTAACACACATCCTAAAAATGCATTACTTTAGTATAATTCAAAATTAGTACAGAAAACAAAAGGAACAGTTTTGAAAATTCTGACCTGTCATATACAACTCTCTTTTTGGGAAGGGGAATTGATACATATCCCCATGTTTGTAGAAAACTTTATATACATATGATATATGTATGTATGCATGAATGGTAAAAAACAATAGTATAACTATAGTAGATATTATTCAACACAAAATTGTAGATATTACCTGAATTCATGGGGACATGAAAGATTCGTCCAATTGACATGCCTTTCTTTCTAGGACGCCATTCTCGCTTCGATTTATCCCAAACAAAATGTTGGGGATAAAAATGGTCTAGTGAGTAACCCGTCGAAATTCGACGGGCATATTAAAGTTTAATATTACTTACATAATATTAAATAATTTCAAGGACCAAAATGATCCTCCAAAAACTTGGGATGAACCACTATAGCCAGAATATAGTCGTCAACATTGGTCTGACTCTACAATAGCATTGATGGGGTGTCAATTATATTGTGGCTTCACATTGACACACATTTTCAGACTACATCTACAAATAAGATACCCATCAGAAATTAACCAGCTTAAGAAATGGTTATAGACAAACCATTTCAGTCCTTATTTCTCCAAACTCATCTCAAAATCCCCTTGATAGTGAACCTATCCTCAGCAACCACATTCAGCCACTGATCTCAAATAGATCATAGAAAATAAATGCATAAAACATGTAATCAAACAACAAAACTTCCCCAGACACGAGACAAACCATGGGCCATGTGAAAATCATATATGGCATAACCTAAACGGATAAGTTAAGCATAACAAAGTGTGTTTTCAGACAGATACAAAGCATAAGGATTAAGGAAGATACAATATATACAATCACCCATTCCTATGAATCAAGAATTCATGTAGCCATTGAGAGTGGAAGATTCTGGTTGGATTGGATTCGAAGCTTCTCCTTCCATAATAACTACACTGCAAGTGGGGTGAAGATGGCTATTAGTTATAAGAATCATAAAATGAAGAAATAGTTTACTGGTGTGAGACTTAGATTAAATCTAAAAAGAGGCTATCGACTTCCTGGTAAAAAGCATGTAATTCCTCTGTTTGTGTATACAACTCATTTATTTCATATTAAGTTTTCATACTTACAACATATCTCTTATACATTTCAAGGCTCATCAATAAATAAAATTCATTCGGTTAAGTTTGAATTGTACGAAGAGAGTGTATGTACGTGAATCTCAAAATTAACTGTACAATTTAAAAAGAATGGTATTCTTACTGTTCATGTTGTTACTCGTATGAAATGTTGGTCTCATCAAATGTCTTGGACCTGTGGATAACACAAAGGGATTGTAGTAATTGCATTTTAAAAAGGTAATATAATAATAACAAAAATAAAGAAAAAAAAAGTATATTTATGAAGACATTCTGAATGACAAAGTAATAAAAAAAAATGTAAGCAAGTATTACCCAGGGGTGTTTTTTTGTGATTCAATAATCACAGAATCTTTGTTAGTGGTTTTCAAAACTCCAGTAGTTTGGCCAGTTGGCATACCACGCCTCCTCAAATATTCCAATTTATCTGCAGCTAATTCATTACTCAAATTCGCATCACTGTTTGGATAAATGTTTTCATTTCCTTGTTGTCGAATGCCAGCAGCAGAGCAATCAACATCCAATCTTCTTTGGAGAGATTTTACACCCCCTAACCGAAATTGCATTTTAAAAAGGAAAATATAATACGTCCAAAAATAAAGAAGAAGAAGAAGAAGAAGCATAGTTATGAAGACATTCGAAATCACAAAAACCATAAAGCCAAAAATTAAAAGCAAGTAATACCTGGTAATGTTCGCGTTGTGTCTTTTTCATTTGTTGGAAAATTATTCTGTGATTCAATGATCACATAATCTTTGTTTCCTTTTGAAGTAGAGACTAAATTTTGCTGTGTAGTAACCTATCTTGACTTGTTAAATTGGTGCTAACTGAATTTGTTTATCATCTTTTCGAGGGACTTAAATTCACAGGATTGAGCAGTCTCTGCCACTCACTTCATCTCCTCCCATAATTTTGAAAATCCCAGTCAGGTAACAATTTCTTTTTATTCCTATTGCCTTCCTTCTGTATGATAAGGTGGAGGTTTGTGGTATAGATCATCTAACATATTTAAGGGTTACATGAGGTATAGATCATCTAGCATGAGGTATAGATCATCTAACATATTTTACAACTTGACCTCCTCCTAGGACCAATGGAATTATTATTAGCTCCAAGATGGTGAGTTAAAAATGTGGTACCAACAGCAACAGCAAAAGGTGGACAACAGGTTTTGTAGAGAAGTAATTGATACCAAGGTCCAAAAGTGATTTTTGAATATGTTTGATTACCATTATATAACTCATCAATTGAATTTGATAAGGATTAATACAAATTGAGTTATCCTACTGAATTTTGGATTTTACAAAAATACAAATACTTGGAGTGCAATAACCCAGAGGCCTCTACATGTACTTATATACTGATATACGGCCCTCCCAATATCCTCCTCCTAATCAATCAACCTCCCAATTACATGAAGCACCAAAATTTACGCATACAATCTTTGTGTCAATTGAATTCAGAGAAGGAGATTGAGAAACTTACCATAGGCATATATGTCAGAGAGAAGCACTCATGGCTATAAAAGAAAAAAGAAAAAGAAAAAACAGTGTTTAGAGAAAGGGGGGTAGGGGGTAAAGATTTCAAAGGTTTATGAGAGGATTTTTAGAGAGAAGGGATGAAGGGACCAGTGTTTACGATAGAGAAAGGGGGGTAGGGGGCGTTGGTTATGAGGGATTTTTAAAACACACCTTTTGAGTCTCCAAAACCGGCAAAGAATATGACTACTGTCTATTGGGAGCGGACGCTCCCCTTGGACAGAAACTGTGGATGAAATAGGCAACTTTGGGAGCAGGCGCTCCCTTCCTTTTGGAGCGGGCGCTCCCACGTTACAGTGGGTTTTTTTTTTTTTTTAAGCATAGCAGATTCACTATGTAACCAATGGTTACTAATGTTCAATCAGTAGCACAAAGATTTTCATGGGATTTCTTGCAGAGACTTTTTTTGATTTAAAAACTTTACCTTATACATATAAGGTAAAAATAACAATTCATATGGTTACAGAGAAGGAAAAAATAACAATTCCCCTAAGATGAATTGAATGAGTTCATTATATTTTATCTTCAATATTAATAGTCATTAGGGTTGCTTAGTTACACAGGATCATGACAACATTTGCATCCTAAACGACATCATAAGGATATGAGAACATGTAAATGATTTATCAAAAAATTATACAGAGAATGTAAAAATAACAAAAGAAAAAAATGAACACAATTGAACATTAGTACTGCAATTAAATTAGTGCTTACCTTGTGGTTGAAAATACAAAGCAATGAAGAAGATTTCTTCTTCTTCTTCCTCCCAAGCCTCCCTCTCCTATGCCGCCTCTCTCTATGTATCGTTCTATATCTCTCTATTGTTTAATGATATTCAAATACTATTGATTTATGAATTTTAAGGAAAAGATTTAAGGATATAAATTTAAAAATATTGATTTATTTTCAGTAAATATCCTTGTATATATCTATTAGAATGTAAAGTTGGTAGGGATATTATTTCTCTAGATAGAATTCGGAAATCATGGGATTAGTTAGCATGATTAGAGTCCCATTCCAAGTTGTATTGTTTGTATATACAACCCTTAGAATATTATTCCTTTATAAATATCCTTGTAAATATCCTTGTATATATTGATTTATTTTCAGTAAATATTCTTGTATATATTGATTTATTTTCAGTAAATATCCTTGTATATATTGATTTATTTTCAGTAAATCATGGGATCAGTAAATATCCTTGTATATACTCCCTCCGTTCCGGAACAATCTTCACACTTTCCCTTTTGGGCGTCCCAAAACTTACTTCACACATTTAAAACTTACCTAAAATGGAAAGGAATCTTTACTATTCCCTCCACTCATTCTCTCTCCTACATTATTTTAATACTCACAACACCATTATAATTTACTATTCTCTCCACTCATTCTCTCTCCTATTTTATTTTCACACTCACAACACTTTCAATATAATACTCCCTCCTTAAAACCAGTGCAAACAGTGTTTGTGAAGTAAGTTCCGGGACGGAGGGAGTATTGATTTATTTTCAGTAAATATCCTTGTAAATATCCTTGTATATATCTGATTTCAAATTCAAAAATCAAATTTGAGTTTGAATATACAGCCCTTATAATATTATTCCTTTATAATAATAGTTGGTAATTGTAACTTTGAATAGGATATCTCCTTATGCCTAAATTTATGTCAATATTTGAATATTAAATAAGATTATTTCTCTAGATATAATTCGTAAATCAAGGGATTAGTTAGCATGATTAGAGTCTCATTCCAAGTTTAATTGATCAATGAAAGTCAATTTTTCGAAATTCAAAGTATTGGCATAACATTTGAAAATCAGATTTAACATTCCAAATTCAAAATTTGAATTTGAAATTTGCTTTTTCAAATTTATTTTCGAATTTAGATGGATACAAAGAAAGTATTTCATACTCACACCACATGTGAACCTTGAAAAACTATACCAGTAACATATTGACAGCCATTTGTGAGACACCAAATCTTCACTCACATATGAACATGATTACTTGAACAGCTTTGGGTTATGATGTGAACATGATTACTTGAACATTGAAAAATTACTAATTAAGTTGCTTCAAAAGATATTCATCTCTAAGAACTGGTAGCTTCCATTGACCTTCCCGAAAGAAATGGGTATTACAACTGTTACTGAAGTATAACCCAGAAATCCAAAAACTGAAGCTAATTGTAAAGCCAAAAATTCATCATTTGAACAAAGAATACCGTGAGCAAAAGTAGGACATATTTAAATGGAAAATAACTTAAACATCCAGAAGGCAGCAAGAGCGAATCAGAAGAATTCCTGAGCTTTACTAACTGAGATGCAGATAATTGACCAATTTCTTCATCTGGGTATGGTCCAATTGGATCATGGATTCGATTTTGGGTGTTCTTGAATCCCATTTACTGAACAGTACTTGTAGTGCTCCATGGGCGATAATACTAATGAGAATAGTAGAAAAGGTATTAAAGAAATGGAGAGTTTATCTTTACAAACAGAGAGATTTTCGAGAGATTTGTTGCAGAGATTTATGGTAGTAAAGAATACCGACTTTCTATCTAAAAATAAAGAATTTCAAGGACCAAAGTGCAAAAAAATGGCTTAAATAAAAGAATATTGAGGACTGAATTGCAAAATATTGGCGAATCAGACTGTGACACGTGGCGCGACGAGGAGCTTGGGAATTCTTCTGCTTTAATATTATATATAGATTAATTTTTAACAATTTTGATTATTTTTTAAATAGTACACGTACGTTAATATATACTCCCTTTATTTCACGATAATACGCATATTTTTGCTTAGCACGAGAATTAAGGTAAAAAATGAAAAAAGTGATGTGTTGTGAATGTAGATGGTTGAGTAGGAGACAGAAAGTGAAGTAAGTGGGTAATTGTTGTGAGTAGAGACAAATAGATCTCATTTTCATTTTGATTTAAGACATTACAGATTATTGTGGAACGGTCAAAATGTGTCTTGCGTATTATCTTGGAGGGAGTATACGAGGATCATTTCAATACACGGAAGTTAATACGTAGTTTACATGGATATATGACAATAAACTCTCAAGAAAATTGAGGTGGAGAGCCCATCTTTACCGTCGACGTCATGGCTCTTGAATTGTCAGTATGAAATGCGAAGACCCGAAAGTCCACTCTTCAGTTTCCGCTCTATCAGTTCATCCAACTGACAAAGTGACATCAATCAAGCGTCCTTCATCTTTATTTCTGTTGGATCACTCAACTTCACACAATATCTTGTGAGTGATGTTTTCGTTCTATTACTTAAACGAAGATCTGGGTTGGTTCAATGGCGGTCACTCACCATTTTAACCCCTCTCCTCCTTCGTGGGTACTTTCGAATTTCTAAAGAGAGACGAGGGCAAATTTTCAATTTTGATTTGATTATTACCCGATTCAATCTTATCTTTAACTTTACCAACCCCACATTTATTTTCCCAACAAACAATATTATAATTATAATTATAATTGCAATTTCTTTTTATTTTTTTGATGTTTGTTTTTGTGAATGATGATTGGCTGTTTGTTTTTGAATTGACTGTAACAGGAAGTGGGTTCGGGGTTGGAAAGGTTATAGGTGGAGGGAAAGTTTGTTCTGGGTCAGTAATGGCTGGTCTAACAAAGGACCACCCACCTCTTGGAATTCACGACGATATAATTCATGATGAACACAAGCTCAAACACACGGACGTAGAGAGAGAAGGTGACACGGATAAAGACATGTCTCTGGCCATCGGAAGTTCGATTCACCGGTCAAGTTCCCGGCCACAGCTTGACCTTAGTGGTGCTGCCATTCAGGGTAATTTTGAAGAGAGGGATCCCACAATTTTGTTGCCCAATCAGTCTGATGATATCTCACATTTGGCTCTTGATATTGGAGGTGATTTTTTTTGTCAATGTACTGATAATTAGATGCTTTCAATTGATCAGGTATTTACTTTTATTCATTGGTAGAAAAATTTCCAGTTATTTGGCTGGATTCTGAAATGATGTGCTTGAGGCTTTGACAAAAATTTCCAGTTGTTTGGGTGAATTCTGAAAAAATGAGCTTGAGATTTTGACTTTTAGTTTTCAATTTTTTAATATTCCTTTTAGAATAATGGACATCATTTCTCTCCTTTCTTATGGCTATATTCTTACTCATGATAGTCATTTTTATTTGCACGCACACTATGTATGAGCATTTGACTGTATATTGAACTTTAATTCAAGAACGATATGAATGATTGTTGTGTGGTATGTAATGATGTTGCTTTGGATCAAATTAAACGGTGAAAAAATGATTTATGCACCTGACCCCAGAATGATTGGGGCTATGGCTGAGTTGCATTTGGGTTGAGTTGTCTCGTATTGCTCAATGGATAAATTTTCTTCTAATTCACACAGCTAAGTGAACCCGTCTGCAAATTTAAGGGGAAAAGAAAAAGACTTTAGATTAGCTATTTTCGCCTCATAAACTCAAGTAGAAATTTTTGCACTTAATTGTCTTGTTACCGACAAGTTAGTTGTTTCTTGACTTTAGAATTGCTCGAAACTAGATAGGGTCCCCATTAAGTGAGATAGTGGATTGAACCCTTAAGTCTCTTGGTTTTCATGGGTTGGGTTTCTCTTTGGGATTTACATTCCTTCATTCATTTGCTGCTGTGTTCTGTTGCTCTTCTTTTGTTCATTTGATATTTACTTTTCATTGCATCCATACAATATTACATGCACTAATGTATATGACCTGCTTATTTCAATTAACACTCGAGGACAATTATTCATGGGCTTGTCCAAGTAATGATAAGGAGGCTTTCTGGGTGGCAAGTCTAATATTCCCAGTCTTACTCTGAAATTTTTAATATTTTTTCCCTTCCAATTTTTGTCCATCAGGATCTCTCATTAAGCTGGTTTATTTTTCACGACATGAGGATCGTTTAGTCGGTGACCGGAGGAAGAAATCCATTAAGGACAAGTTTGGGGTTCCAAATGGTAGTCGAAGGAGCTACCCTATCCTTGGAGGGAGACTTCATTTTGTGAAGTTTGAGACACACAAGATCAATGAGTGCTTGGATTTTATTCACTCTAAGCAGCTGCACCATGGTGGTATAGCTTCTTTAGTTGGCTTTGAGTTATTTCATTTTACTGATTGAGAGTATGGAGCAACTCGTTATGTCCCATACTGGTTGCTGCTAATCATTTCGTAGTCCGAAATGTTTGCTTTAATTTTTTTAATTGTGCAAAACATTCAAAACCTTCCATTTGATCCCCTTTTTACTATTAATAGGTATGTATTCACGGTGGCAGTCTGAGCCTGCTGATAGTAACAATGCGGTGATCAAGGTAAACTTAGTGTGTGATTAACTTGACCTAATAAGTGGTTGATAGGTATGTATTCACGGTGCCATTAATTCCGTCAACTGATTAGATTCTGTGAGAAGGCTACAGGTGGTGGAGCGCACAAATTTTCTGATCTATTCAATGAAAAACTTGGTGTTAGCATAGACAAAGAAGATGAAATGAATTGCCTTGTGTCTGGTGCAAATTTTTTGCTAAAGGTGCAGTCCTCAACTCCCATTTGTACAACTTTTTTTGTCTATTAAAAACTTCTTATTATACTAGATCATTACTCTTGAATTTTCTTAAACATTGAAAAGACCTATTGAAAATTCTCTCTATTATCGAATTTCAATGCTGTGGTACTTGGTACCTCAATTTACATGGTTCACGTACACTTAACTTTTATGTATCCCTTCGTTTATTGTTTAATCCTGATAAGTGATCATTTCACAATGCTGAAAATGACCTTTCAAGTAGGCAATCCGTCATGAAGCTTTCACACACATGGATGGTCATAAAGAGTTTGTGCAGATTGATCATAATGAATTGTACCCTTATCTTCTCGTCAACATTGGATCTGGCGTTAGTATGATAAAAGTAAATACCTTATCTCTCTTTTCTTCTCCCATCTCTTTTAACACAATGTTGCTTATTCTGGCTTGCGAGTACGTGTAGTATGAACTTTTATGATATTGAGTTGGTTTAGGTTGATGGAGATGGAAAGTTTGAGCGGGTTAGCGGGACAAACGTAGGTGGTGGCACATATTGGGGATTGGGGAAGTTGTTAACAAAGTGCAAGAGGTTAGAAAGAGTTTCTTATTTCAGTTATCTCTTTTGCTTGTAGCTTTACAAATGGTGATCACAGTTTTCTGTTTCAGTTTTGATGAATTGCTAGAACTGAGTCAACGAGGCGATAATAGATCTATAGACATGCTTGTTGGGGATATTTATGGTGGCTTGGATTACTCTAAGGTACAGTTTCCTATGGCTTTGTTTTCCCTTATTAATTTTCTCTTTTGTTCTTTTCGCTTTTTGAAATCCTCACATGGAGTTTAAGAATAGATAAGCTGCAGTTAATACTGTTATTACACTTTTGTTTTGTGCGAAAATATGAATATTTTCTGTCATGCAGCAGATTTTCATGCGTTGTTTGAAGTAGCTTAGTTGTCCGTAATCTTACGATGTTTGCACAGATTGGCCTCTCGGCATCAACTATTGCTTCCAGTTTTGGTAAGGTGATCTCTGAAGACAAGGAGATTGAAGACTATAAACCTGAAGACATTTCCCTGTCTCTCTTGCGAATGATTTCTTACAACATCGGGCAGGTCAGTGCCTAATACTATTTGTCATACAGAAATTCACATTTAATACACTGAGCAACTTGGCGAAATGGTTTCTAATTCAGCCATCAAATGGCCTATGCACCAAAAAACGAGATAGGATGTGACAAGTGGTAAACTCAATTCTGTCAAATTCACACAGATTTTATATCATATAAAAGAGAACTTTCTGGAAGAGAAGCAAAAACTATAGAGTTAAAGCTCTTAAAATTGATGAGCTTACAACTACCTCATTTCATTTCCACCATCTGCATGTGACTTTTGATGTGCATATAGGTTTAGTAGGGGTGTAAGTGGTTCGGTTCAAACCGCGGTTTGAGACTGAACCGAACCATGCGGTTTTGTTCGGTTTGGTCTCAAAAATTGGCAAATCACATGGTTTGTGGTCTCAAAAATTGGCAAACCTACATTACATAAACTCGTTCTAACTCCCGTTTTGTATCTTATTCAATATTAATTTCATCATTTGTTATCTTCATTGTGACACGACACATAACTAACCAAGTTCTCTCCATGGTCGATAGTGTATAGTGTATTTTCTTCCTTCGGCCTCTCCTAACCAAATCAAACCACGGTTTGAGAGACCGTGAGACCGAACCGCCTGACCAAATAGCCAAACCAAACCACATACCAAACTACAAACCACTAGACTAAACCACCATACCGCATATATTAACTATATATTTGTATATTGATTAATATTTACAGTTAGATCATTAAAAACCCTACATTACATAGACTAGTCCTAACTCCCATTCTATATCTATTTCAATATTAATTTCATTATTTGTTATCTTAATTGCAACACAACACATAACTAACCAAGCTCTTTCCATGGTCGACAGTGTATAGTGTGTTTCTTCCTTCGACCTCTCTTTTCCTCTAGTCTCTTTTACTTCGACTTTCCTCTTCAACACCCGCATCTCTCGCTCCTCCTCCATGATCACGGATTATTTTTTTTTAAAAAAAACTCTACTGATAATGAGTTGCGGTCTGAATCGTGGTTTGAACTGTATTCTAAACCATGGTATGTATTGTGGGCTGAACCACCGTTTGGATTGCGGTTTGAACCGTGGTTTAAACCACATAATTGAACCGCGATTTGAACCAAACGGTAGCGGTTTGGTTCGGTCCGGTTTGAATTTTTCATGGTTCGCTCTAGTCTGAATTTTCCCAAATCGATGACTACTGGTTCGGTTTGTAATTGGCCAAAACCGAACCAAACCGAACAATTTACACCTCTAAGGTTTAGATTCAAAGATGTATCTTTTAAGAGAACTTTTGCATATATTGGCACTTGGGGCTGTGAAATTGCATTTTCTCACCCCCCCTTCTGCCCAGAGATGTTCATTGGTGTTAAGACACTATATTTATTTATGTATTAAACTACTCCATAATAGATTTTATATTTGTTCATATATTATGTTAAAACTCTGTTTGACAAACGCAAATGAATCTTGATCCTGGTAGTTAACATTGGCTTATTTCTTTCTCTTTGAAACACTCTTTCTTTGTTCCTTTCTATTTCCACCTGTGGATTTCTTCTTCTATGTGCTTGATATGTCTGCCTTTGATAATTAGAATGAGCGTATATATGTTATCTGGTTTTGATATTGCGATATGTCCTACTGTGTATTTGATTCCTTCCCCGTTATATTGTAGATAGCTTATCTAAACGCGCTGCGGTTTGGGCTTAATCGGATCTTTTTTGGAGGATTTTTTATACGAGGTCATGCGTATACCATGGATACAATCTCATTTGCTGTTCAGTTTTGGTAAAATTCTAGGAACCTCAAGTTTGGTTTCCCCGTGATTACTATCAATTTTCTGAGACTGATTGTTTCTTTAGTTACATTTTTTTACCTGATTTTCTTTGGGGACTCGTCCTTAATCTACTAAATTGTTATTATTCTCAGAAACATTTTATTTCACTTTTTCTTTTTTAGATTTGCATATAGTTTCATTCAATTGATATTTTAGGTCTCGTGGAGCTATGAAAGCAATGTTTTTGCGGCATGAAGGATTTTTGGGAGCTTTAGGTGCGTTTATGAGCTATGAAAAGCATGGTCTGGATGACTTGATGGTCCATCAGCTAGTGGAAAGGTTCCCTATGGGTGCGCCATACACTGGAGGAAAGATCCATGGTCCACCATTAGGAGATTTAAATGAAAAGGTTAGTATGATGTTGACTTTGCAGCAACATTATTTGAAATTGCATAATTATTTTATTTGTTAGCTGGGTATTGTGAGACTAGTGTGGAGTTGTGTACTTACATCTGGTTTAATCATGAAAAAGTAAGAAATTTGCTGAATATATTTAATATATAGGTCACATCTCCATTATTTAAATTCAAATATATTTTTGAAGTTTATAGTTTGTTACTATTTAGAAGTTCTTGACAATGTTAGATATTGAATATTCAGTACCAAGGACCTTGAAAATCACTTCGTAAGTTTTCATATGAATCCTTTGCAGTTTACTTACAACTTTATAAGTAATGGTGAAGGTAATTTTTTTAATGGTCTTTCTTAACCCCCACACAATAATTTTTCACCTTGGCATCAAAAGTAAGTACTTAGAAATATTTAAGTGTTTGAAGAGTTTCAGTAAGATCCTGATTACTATTTAGAGTTCTTTTGACTTCTGTTAATGTCTGACACAAAAACACACATTGGTTTTTCCTTATTGGGACCCTTTGGATCTCATTGTTTAAATTTGATTCCCCAATTGTGACTGAATTCCTTTTAAAGAGAATATGAATGAGCAAGCACACAATTATTGCCCCTCAGAATAAATTCTGTCTAACGGGATTAGATTCTTAAAGCAGATTTAGTATGTATTTATTGCACATGGGCTCTGATCTTGCTGGAGTAGCCAATTATAGAAAGGCAAAGGACCTTTATCAGTTGAAACATGCAAAAGAAAGTAGGTCATAGCTGATCAGCGTGTCAGTTCTGGAAATGAATTTCATTAACTCATTTAGACAGAGTGTAAGCGAGCTGCTATTAGCCTGCTCAAATCTTCTTGCATCATTTCTGAAAAATTCTTACGCTTTAGCTGTTCATTTACTTGCAGGAAAATCTTGTTGCTGTTGTAAAGGATTTTGACTTACATTAAATCTGATAGAATATATATGCATCTAATTGCAGATATCGTGGATGGAAAAGTTTGTACGGAAGGGTACTGAAATCACTGCCCCTGTTCCAATGGCCCCACCAGGAACCACTGGCCTCGGCGGCTTTGATGTTCCATCATCCAGAGGAGATACACTGCGTTCTGATGCTAGTAACTTGAATGTTGGCGTTCTCCATCTTGTACCCACATTGGAAGTGTTTCCGTTGCTGGCCAACCCAAAGAAGTATAAAAAAATAATTCCTACTTTTATCCTTTGTGCCATTTTTGACTCATGTTTGATCACGGGATGATACATATTGCAAATTGTTGATGATTTACCATTTATTACTAATGTATATTTTTCCTTGCTTGTCTACAGATATGAGCCTAACACCATCGATCTCGCAGATCCTAATGAGCTAGAGTGAGTTACTTGTTTTACACCACTATTTACTTGCCATAGAATAAGTGTTCTGCTTATAATGCATGCCAAATTTGTTGTAGGTATTGGTTTACTGTTCTGTCAGACCATTTGCCAGATCTTGTTGATAAGGTATTCTGTTGGAGCACAACGTGCTTCTCTTCCGCTCTCTTTGTCAAGGGTCTTTATTCACACTTACGCACATACATGGAAGGCAAATAGCATACATATCTCTAAATCCATTCAAATAATCGTTAAGTATTTGACATGAGTGGTGGAATATGGTACTTCATTGTTTGAACATGTCCTTCCAGTTGTATGGATGCTTGTTGAGATTATATAGGGTGAGTACTAAGTGTGAAATATGCAGGCAGTTGCAAGTGAAGGTGGAACTGATGATGCTAAGAGAAGAGGTGATGCATTTGGTCGCGCCTTTTCTGCCCACTTAGCGAGGTATCTTTATTAGCGATAAATTTATGTGTTCATCTTTTCCTTGATGTTTTCTTGCCAAGTATCTGTTGGATTTAGCAAAAGTACGTTGGAATTATGGCTGATCATTGGCAAACAGCCTTTAATGCTTTCCTGAAGGCTAAAACTATTTTCTGATGATGGATAGAATAATGAAACATTTACAAAAAAAAAAAAAAAGAAAGAAAAAAAAAAAAAAAGAAAGAGCATTACCTGTTTGTTTTTTTTGTGTTAAAAAAGGGAATATTTATCATATGTATGGATCATTTTGTTATTTTGCTTCAGTAATTTACTTCTTTCTTTAATAATTCTTTATAGTTCAGTGGTTAGGAGTCTTCTTTACATTGAAATAGGTCCCAAGTTCTACTTCTTTCTTTGACTTACAATCTCTACTTTGGAAAACAGGTTGAGGGAGGAGCCTGCTGCATATGGAAAGTTAGGGCTGGCCAATCTTTTGGAACTGAGGGAAGAGTGTTTGAGGGAGTTTAACTTTTTTGATGCCTATAGAAGTATAAAGCAGAGGTGTCCACAATGACGATGATCCTTTTTTATGCAACTTAACCTTGAACAAACACAAATATGTTAATTGCAAGAATATAGTTTAGGTTACCTTTAAAGTTCCAGTTACGGAATGAACTATAGATATGTGTTCCAACCAGAAATGCACTTGCAGGATACACGCACCTCCTGTGGCCTATTGGCTTCTGACTTTCATTTATTGCTGTATGTGATAGGGAAAATGAGGCATCACTTGCTGTTTTATCGGACCTTCTTATGGAGCTTGATAGCATGCCTGAGGTATCCATAACCTCCCCTCCCCCACACCCCTAAAGAGAAAAATGCATCTTTTGTGCTTGATCATTGACTATCCGTTTGCAGGAAACTAGACTTGATACACTGATTGAGGGTGTTCTTGCTGCAAACATATTTGATTGGGGATCACGTGCCTGTGTTGATCTTTACCACAAAGGAACAATCATCGAGATATATAGAATGAGTCGTAAAAAGATGCAAAGACCCTGGCGGGTAAGTGAGGCTTTCTTTGTAAAATGAATGTCCATTACAGTATTTGTGTGGAAATTTGGGGTTTAAATAAGCGATTTTGGGACTTTCTGTCTGTGTATATCAGGTGGATGATTTTGATGCTTTTAAAGAGAGAATCTTAGGGTCTGGGGACAAGAAACCTCCCAAACATAAAAGAGCTTTGCTCTTTGTGGACAACTCGGGTGCTGATGTTATCTTAGGAATGCTTCCCCTAGCAAGGGAACTGCTGCGACGCGGGACTGAGGTAAGTTGGCTCTCTTGTAGGGAAGCAGGTGAAATTTATTTCTTAGTACCCACCTAGAATTTTAAGGCGCACAACATCCACTCCAATCATAGAGTCCTGCATTCTATCAACAATATTCCACTCAAAGTCATGCTTGTAAAATGAAGCTATAATTTTTTCTGAGGTTTCATTTGTGTTTATCTTAAAAAAATGATGTACTCCCTCTGTCCCTAAATGAATGTCCAAATTTCATTTAGGAGACATTCTGGAAATGTTTATTTTTTGTACAATTAAATGGTAAAGATACATAAATATTCTTATTTTCCACTTCCAAACATTTAGTTTCGCAAGTGTAAAATGACTAGTGAAAAAAATTTGGTAAAAAAACAATTAGGGACAAATATATTTCCAAAAAAAGACATTCATTTTGGGACAAAATTTTCTTGAAAATGGACATTCATTTCGGGACAGAGGGGAGTAGCTTTATTTCACTTGAAGTTGTTCACTTGGATATCACTATTTCGCAGTCCGACTCCCCATGCTAAGTTCTCCCTCCGTACCTAAACGATCCAAATTTTTAAGGGACATTCTGAAATGTTTACTTTTTATACAATTAAATGGTAATGACGAATTAATATTCTTATTATCCACTTTCTAAACAATTAGTTTAGTAAGTTTAAAATGGCTAGTGAAAAAAATTGGTAAAAAAAAACATTTAGTGACAGTTTTTTTTTTCAAAAACGACATTCATTTTAGGACATTTTTTTTTTTAAATGGACATTCATTTTGGGACGGAGGGGTAGCTTGTGAATATTTTAAGAAATGATAGTCACAAGGAGAATATATCTGCAGGTTGTGCTCGTTGCAAACTCACTCCCTGCGTTGAATGATATAACTGCAATGGAGCTTCCTGAAATCGTAGCCGAAGCTGCCAAGGTCTGTTCAAATAACCATGTCATGATATTTCTCAATTTTTGCAAAATCCTTACATTTTCGAGACCTTTTGCTTGTATAACTGTAATCCATCCAGCACTGTGACATACTTCGAGGGGCTGCTGAAGCAGGAGGCCTACTTGTGGATGCAATGATCAACATTCAAGATGGTTCCAAAGATAATTCATCATCTGTAGTTCCTCTAATGGTTGTTGAGAATGGGTGTGGAAGCCCGTGCATTGATTTGCGCCAGGTCAGCTCGGAGCTAGCTGCTGCTGCTAGAGATGCTGATTTGGTACGGTCCTATCTTTCTTCTAGAAGTTTTTATGCTTTTTGGGTCCCGTATTTAACAAGATTGTCAGTCTATTATGTTATTTATTGCATATATTTGGGCAAGAGTTGTTCTCCCCCTCTAGAGCTGCTGTTTATGACTACTATAAGCGAAATATATAGTAATCCTTATGATTATTGTTTGTTGAATTGTAGGTGATTTTGGAAGGTATGGGGCGAGCGTTGCATACAAACTATAATGCTCAGTTCAAGTGCGATGCTTTGAAGGTAAAATTCATGTTGGCTATGTCATTTAAGACTACACTTGGAGGGTTTCAACAAATATATATATATATATATATATATATATATATATATATATATATATATATATATATATATATATATATATTTGCGGGGGTGGGGGTAGGGATTTTTTGTTTTATGCCACAGCACATATTTGTTATTACATCAAGCAAGATTATTGAATTGAATGATCTCTTTTTACAGCTTGCAATGGTAAAAAATCAGAGGCTTGCAGAAAAATTGATAAAGGGGAACATATACGACTGTGTCTGCAGATTTGAACCGGCTAGATGAAGAAGAGATTTACTTAAAATGTAGTTTTGTTTTATCATTCACAAGCAATAAATGTATCATAAAAACGTTACGCCTTCGCATGAGGTAGAATTTGTTTCAACACAACACTGTCTTTGTTCTTGTTACGTAGGCAACAACATTTTCCCCTCGGAAGAAACATAAACATGTATTTATTGTAAAGTAGACAATTGTATTTTCTAGCATAAACTTTGGATAATCATTTTGGGATGGAGGGAGTAACATTGGGGCAGAAGAGAAGGTAGGAGTAAAGGCTCTCTTTCCCTAGCAACTTGCGTACGTAGGAGAGGAGGTCAGAATGTGCTTTGTTATGTTTTTAGCCTTGTCAAGAAAACCACATCAGGAGCAGAGCCAACAGGCGGTTAGATATTTGCAAATAAGTTCTGACAAGCTGATAGGAGGAAGGTATCTTTGCGCTTGGGGCAATGACGCAGCTAGTGAGGTACTAACCGAGGCGCGTCAATTGCTGGTTGAAAACTATTTCCAAACCCCCTCTTTGGTCTTGGGTTCGTCCTGAGACCATCGAGAATTTCTTGAAGGGCTCCCTCTAACCCAGGTTTAAGCTCTACAATTCTTAGTTTTGAATATTAATTACCCAATATCCTTTCTAGGCTGATGGGTCCAAAATAATGTTCTTTCATTATATTAATTTATAGGGTTTCCAAATTGATTTTTCGGTTAAAATGTGTCTTGGGAATTAGATTGACAAATACCGAATATTAACCCCAATCAAGACTAGTTAAAGGGATGTGACCATTTTTTTGAGATTTGACTTAATGGAGAGCAAACTCCATTTCTCTTTGAAGCATTTGAAGTGCTCAATCCCATGAAAGCAGTTGCAACCAGGCTGATGATGTGCCTGGAATCTATCTTCAACGAAGATTGGGCTGCAGTATCAGGGCCAAGAACACGATCCCATGAAAGTTGTTGCTGGTGCTTACTCAAAATGCTTGCCAAAGCTCTTTTGAGATTGCTCTCGGAATTTCAAGTCTCAGCTGGAGGAAGACCCTATTGTGCACATGCACATGCGAAGAAACCTGTTCCTCTGAGATTGCTCTCCAGGATTTCAGGTCTTAATTGGATGATGATAATTTCAGAAACATGTTCAGAAGGCTGTTTCCGCCTTGTATATGTTTCCCTTTCTTCGAGATACTGATTTTCCAGCAGTGTGCTACCTCTTTTGATCCCTAAATTGGTGACAGTATCAATGAACAGAACACGGGTGGGGCGTGATCTTTTTCTGTCTAAATTAGTTAGTTAACGAATAATTACTTGTATCATGTATTCGGCTTATGAGTCGACAGGAATATTATCTTCTTGGTAGGACTATAGTGCCAAGGTCAAGAGCTCTATGCGAGTAAAGCTGTTGTTGGTACTTGAAATGGTCTCTGTCCCCAAAGCTCTTTGAGATTGCTCTTTAAGATTTCAAGTCTCAATTGGAGGAAGATAATTGTGTAAAAGATGTTTAGAAGGCTGCCTCAGCCTTGCTTTGTTTCCTTTCTTCTCCGGGATGGTTATCTTTTTAACAGCCTGCTAAGGCTTTTGATCTGTATATATAGACTAAATTGGTGACACTTAAATAAGCAAAACAACTTTATAAAGAATAAATCCATAATGCTGAAACATAGTTCCCCTTTTTGCGTGTTTTTTGTTCCATTTAGATCGATAACTGAAAAAAAAAAAAAAAAGAATTGTACCTGACCATAAAACTATTTTTTTTTCTAATAAGAGTAAGCATTAGAAGGAAACTAAGAACTTGTTTGATAGCAATACGAGGATAGTATAATTATGACGGATTTGTTCAAATAATTTGTGATATACACTTTGAATAATTTTGTTAGATGGATTACAGCTTCTTGTTAACACGGAGTAAGTATAATTCAGGAATATCTTGTTGCCTTTTGTAGTGCATGTTATCAGAGCACTCTTTTCTTCAGGTGAGAGTATAATTAAGCAGACCGCCAAACATAAAATTATAGAACATTTGTTAACTGAAAAATAGGTCAATTCCAAAAAGGAAAAGACCTTCCAAAAATAAGCGTATGCCACTTTAAGCAACGAGCACACGGTATTCTTTAGTAAAAGGCGAAAGAATAGTTCGCTTTGTGCTCATTGCATGGCTGCGTGACTTTAACTGTCAAATCAAGCACTTTTATCTAGTAGCTGCTTCAGTTAGTCCAATCAGAGCCTAAATGATGTGGGACAAGTATATTCTAGCTTATGCTATTCATTTTTTAAAAACCCCTTAAAATGAAAAAAATTAGGGATGCAGCAGTTTAATTCTCAGCAGTCAGCATCATTTACGAGTCTGCAGTTGTTTATATTCTGTCTGAACAGACTATAATTGCTGCAAGTATTTTCCTCTGATTTCTCTGCAATCGTAACGACAGCAATTCAATAGATGGATTTTCATATCACCTATTAAAGAGTGGTGAGCTTAAATAGATTTGATTTACTTGTTTGAATCATCTGCAAACTAAAACACTCGGAATCATCCCCGGCAGAAAATATACAAGCTTTATTCTAGGATCTAATTATATGTGTGTGATTGTAGTACTGAAGCTTCAAATGCTAAGAAAGTATAGTAATAAATTTTTGGCAAATTACAGTTGAAGTTTAGCCAATCCGTTTGTTAATTGGAATGATCAATGCAGATTCTGGTATGTTCTTACAGTTTATACATAATCACAAAACTAATTGCAGCGAATGGATACTTAATCTCTATGGCTATAGCAAATGACGGCTAAAGCTGCAATATTTTGATATGAAACTAGACAATTATTTAAGCACCATATATGAAAGTGTTGATGTAGTTTCTGAAACGACTTATCAAATCTTAACCCCAGCAGTGAATGCCGATGATACTTATAAATGACAGTGGCAAACGTTACTTCGTAGGAGAATATAAAATGAAGTTAGTTTATGAATGATTTTAACCTGGAACTGAACTAATTATAAGACACTTTGATGCGTTTTATCAAGAACTACAACTGGTATAGAGCCATGTTTGGTTATGAACAGCAACAATTTTAACTAGCAATGGTGGGGTGCGCCAGGCCCTTGCAAAAATGTAAGGCATGGGCGACACTTGAAGACCCCAGAAGCAAGCTACTGTGATGGGCCTTCCCCCTCAAGAAATAAGATTAATATCGTGTGAGCCAATGGCCCACATATCAGAAATTAAACTGATAAGAACAGATGCTACACTTGATCTTAGCCAAAAGGCCGAGAAAGGTATTCCTTGAAACATGTTGGGTTGTCGATCTTATTCGAAGTTTACAGTACTCACTTCTTGTCAGAAGTGATGTGGGCTATCAAATAGATACTTTCTACTAAGCTATTAAACAACAGTGAAGTACAACCAATCCTAACTATCCAGATTTGCTTGTTTGAGGGATTTTTTCTAATATTCTCTACGATATACACTTCGAATAAATTCGTTAGATGTATTACAACTTCTGGTGAACACATCGTAGATATATCATATTGCCTTTTGTAGTGCATGATATCGACACTAAACGGTCATAGAAATAGGACGGGATGTCACATTCCCTCCATGCCTTCCGTTGTTGATACTCTTCATGCTATACTTCCGGTGTTAGGAGAACACCTATCCGGATTTCCGCTTCCGGACATTTACACAGAATGTTTTTCCGACGGCCAAGGATATAGACAAAAACATGAAATTGATCATTCTTTGCCAGACTTCTAGAGACTATCAACACCACATTTGGCATCACCCATCATTCTTATCTATGAGAGGTGCTGCTAAAATTGGAGTATCAAATTACACAAACTAATTGGAAAATATCTATGAGAGGTGCCAAATTTGTTGTAGGTATTGGTTCACTGTCCTGTCCGAGCATTTGCCAGAAATTGGAGTATCAAATTACACAAAATTACACCGCTATTTTTGGTGTATCAAATTACCACTATTTTTGGTGTATCAAATTACACCACTATTTTTGGTGTATCAAATTACACCACTATTTTTGGTGTATCAAATTACCAGAAATTGGAAAATATCTATGAGAGGTGCCAAAAATTGGAGTATCAAATTACACAAAATTACACCACTATTTTTGGTGGGGTTTGCAGGCCCTTGCAGAAGTGTAAGGCATGGGCAACATTGAAGACCCCAGCAGCAAGCTACTGTAATGGGCCCTCCCCCTCAATAAATAAGATTAATATCATGTGAGCCGATGGCCCACATATCAGATATTAAACTGATAAGAACAGATACTACACTTGATCTTAGCCAAAAGGCCGAGAAAGGTATGCTTTGAAATGTCTTGGGCTGTCGATCTTATTCGATGTTTTCAGTACTCACTTCTTGTCAGAAGTGATGTGGGCTATTGAACAGATGCTTTTTGTACAAAGGTAATGAACAACAGTAAAGTATACCCAATCCTAACACTCCAGATCAACATTGTTTGAGGAATTTGTTCAAATCATCTCTACAATATACACTTTAACTTCGTTATGAATTAAAGCTTCGAATAAATTCGTTAGATGAATTAAAGTATATCGTATTGCCTTTCGTAGTGCATGTTATCGACCCTTAACTGTAAGAGGAGTGAGATGGTCAGCACAGTCTTTTCTTTTCTTCTCTTCAATTGATACTCTTCATGCTTCACTTCCAGTGTTAGGAGAAACCCTATACATATCCCCGTTTCCAGAAATATGCATTTTTCCATGTTATATTGATCCTTCTTTGCTAGTCTGCTAGAGACTACCAACATCACAATTGCCATCAATTTATAATTCTGTTAGAAACACTGCTTCTGATACTGATTTCCATTTTTCTTGTTGAAATAAGATATAAAGATTTAACAGCTTGTATACGGAAGTCGGGTTTTTTGGTTTTTCATGTGTTGTCAGTTTGTCAATTTCTCATCTCATGGAGGGGGTGCAATCTTTCGGACCATTCATGCCACAGTGATTTGAGCATTTGGCCGATAAAGGATGGAATTGGAAAAACTGGAGATGATTATGAAACTAAAACAATCAGTTTAAAGGTTTACTCACCAATCCTACAATAAAAAGGAGAAAATCGTACAAATCAGAAGGCTTGTCTCGTGCAAGACAACCTCCCAGATTACATCAACCATTATGCAGAAATCATGTTCAGTACCAACTTGTCAAAAAAAGTTTCAAACTTGCAAACAGAGAAACCCCGTACATTTCATATATCCCTACACATTCCATCACCAAATATACACCTATACATTAAAAAATCGACCAAATTGGCTATGACCATATAGTTAGTGGACACCACCACTTGAGTCAAAAAATAAAGACTAAAATTGGAAAAATGTGTGTGGAGTCATTACGTGCTAACAGGTACCGAAGAAACGAAAGCAGAAAAAGGAAAAGATGTTCGGGCCAAAACATGGTCGATAATTACAAAATGAGGGTTAGGGGATCCTAAACTATAGTGCCTCGCGAGCTACTTGCACCCCCATCGTCGTGCTCATCATCACCATCACCATGGGTCAGGTCCTCTTTGATCCACAAGTGAGCATTACCGAAGCTGCCACCGCTGAGGCCGCCATGTTAAACAGCTGCTCCTAGAAATGTCGGACATAAGCCAGACACGCCATCCGACTAGCACCCCGGCGATAATCTTCAATAGACACCTGCAAATAAAAACACGAAAAAGTTCAGAAAAGTCTCTATGAAGATAAAAGAACCTAATATGAATGTAAAATGGCATACCATTGTGGCATTGGGTGGTGGAAGGAGTCCCTGAGGTATCGGCTCATGCTCACTAATGTAGCCTGTTTTGGTCAAATTTCGACTAAGTGATTGTAAATAACCAAATATTTCAAGGAAAGAATTGGGTGCAATGGAATATAGATTTGTGTATGTGATAATCAACGAACAAAGGAATTTTTACGAGGAAAGCCCTTGAACAACTTGTTCGCCGGCATAAAACCTCGGGAGGATTTGGGACCTACCTTGACCAAAGTTTTACTATGATCAGTGAGTTACAAGCTCAGAAGTATGGAGAGAGATTACAGGAGCGTCAGTGTGTGAGAATACATGTGTTTTTCATAATCTCCATACCCCTATTTATAATAAAGGTAAAATAAAAAGATAATAATCAAATCCCTAAAAACTCGGCATGATGGAGTTGCTGAGGAGAAGATTTCGGGCATGACTGTTGATGGTGGTTGGTGAAGAGTCGTGGTTGAACTGGTATGCACATATGGCTCCTAAAAAATTGCAACCGCAAAACTGCTCCCAAGTTGGTCCGGTTTCAAGATGTTGATGAAGACGTCGAGCCAAGATGTCGGTCCAAGATGTGAAATCAACATGTAAAGTCAACTTGTAAAAAGTCAACTTGTGGAGGTCAAGTTGTAGAGGTCAAGTTGTAGAGGTCAAGTTGTGGAGGTCAAGTTGTAGAGGTCAAGTTGTAGAGGTCAAGTTGTAGAGGCGTCTTGACATGTTGACCTGCTTAAGGTGCCAATCATATACATATAGTGAAAAATCCGTCCCCAACAATTGCCTCCAAAATTTATTGAATCGGAGAAAACTTGAAGATTCAAGGAATTTTAAAACTGCTACTCCCCTCATCGGCATTAAGGAAGCGGTTGATTACGCCAAAGAGTTGTCCAACGCATTGAGAACTTATAAACGAAGCTTGATAGAAACCAAGATAAAGCTTTAAGTAACTTTAGTTAAGGTGTTTGAAATTTGGTATGTTAGATGAGGGTTGGTCCTCAAAATTTTTATATTTGATTTGGCATGTCTTTGCTTTGGATCGCGTGAGTCATGACTTACTTTTGTGTGTTGAACTTGATTTTCGGTGAAGATGTTAATCTTCACTCCTTAGTTGATTGGAAGATGATTTCATCTTTTTCGGGTGTTCATATTGGTAACATGTTAATGTTACAACCAATGGTCACAACTTGAATAAGTGTGAAATCGTGCGCCCAGGCGAAGGTGTCAAAACCTTAATTCGTTTGAAAAGATGTATAATCTTTTAACCATATGTAAATTGTACCTTTGATCAGAGGTAACCGTTTGAAGAGATAGAACAAGTATCAGCCGTCCTGGCATGTCAACAAGTTCTATCCCTCTCCAGTAGAGTTTCAACATGTATCGGCCCGTGCGGCGTGTCAACATGTTGAAATTCTTCTTCCTAGGTCTAAACATGTTGGAGCCGTACTGGCGTGTTAACATGCTTAGACCTACTCCGACTTTAGGTCCCAACAAGTATCAGCCGTACTGGCGTGTCAACATGTTGAGCCTACTCCGTTTGTTCAAGTTGTATACCTTGCAAAACAATTCATGTTAGGATTGGGTGTTAGCTTAGCTAACACCCCTCCGATGCTTAAGTCAGTGAGAATTTTTAGCATAACATAAGAATTGACAAACATAAATAAATGACTTGACAAAATTTAAATCATACCTGTTTTTGGAATTTGCTCTTATGAAAAAATGACAACTTACATGAAATACAACTTGAGGTACCTTTTTTTTTTTTTGCTAACATTTTGACATGTTGAAGAAAGGCGGTCATCTTTTCTTATTTTGTCAGCCTCAGTGTGGTTATTTTAGGACTATGAGCTTATCTTCTTCCAGTCTGATGAATTTAACAGCTCTCGTCCTGACATCTTCAAGTCTCTTGCATGGAGTCATGACCAATTCGTCATAATAAGGTGATCCCTTCTTCAAGCCCAATCTGAATGCCTCGGTGGCTGTGGACATGTTCAAGTTGGGGATGGTCACTGCCTCTTTGTTGAACCTGTTCAAATAGTCTTTCAAGCTTTCGTCAGGTCGTTGCACCACCCTGTAGAGGTCACTAGTTAGTTTCTCAAAAGCTCTATTACATGAAAATTGATTCACAAACATATTGACTAATTGAGAATAAGATGATATAGAGTTTAGAGATAGGCCGGTTAGCCATTTCAAAGCTGGTCCAGACAAGGTGGAACCAAAGCCCCTACAAAGACAGGCCTCTTTGAAGATTGAAGGAATGCTGATAATGTCCATTAATTCTTGGTATAGCAACACATGCTCTACTGGATCTGTGCTCCCATCGTACTTCTTCATGTGGGGCACTGCAAATCTCTTTGGGATCTCCATGTTGGCTATTGCTGGAACAAAGCGAGACTCATTATAACAAGTTGGAGAAGCTTGATGATAAGGCAAGGTAACTCCAGGCACATTCTTAATCATCTCTTTGATCTGCTGCAACTCTCTAGCAGCTTGACTTTCTGCAAAAGTGTTAGCATAAAATTGAGAAGCAGAATGACCGAATGCATTATAAAAACTCCCTGTTTGTCCTGAAGACGGAGTGGCATAAGTATAGCAAGATGTTGGCACAGGTTGGCTGAATGGGAAGGTGTGACCATGTTGGGCAACTTGACTAGTTATCACAGTTGTACTATCAGTCTGTACTGCACTCGCCATGGGGATGTCTCCAAGATTGCCCCCAGTACCTGCACCAAAAAGAGTTCTAGGAAATAAAGGTGATAATGGAGTTACAACTTGAGGCTCAACTTGATTCCCTTTTCGCAGATTCTCAATTGCATTGAAAATCATAGTATTGGTATTCTGCTGAACATCCATTCGCTTATTCAGTTCATTCAACATGGTTGCCATATTAGTCACGAAACCAAGATTGATTTCAGACGCGGCCATCTCTCGAGGTGCATCTAGCTGCCCCCCAGTCGCCCTGCCCCCAGCCGCGGAGGTTACTGAGGTTACCTGACCGGAAGTTGGATTGATCATTTTGATGTTCTAAACAAATCTAAAAAACCAAAGTTCCCACAGACGGCGCCAAATTGTTTTGGTCAAATTTCGACAAGTGATTGTAAATAACCAAATATTTCAAGGAAAGAATTGGGTGCAATGGAATATAGATTTGTGTATGTGATAATCAACGAACAAAGGAATTTTTACGAGGAAAGCCCTTGAATAACTTGTTCGCCGGCATAAAACATCGGGAGGATTTGGGACCTACCTTGACCAAAGTTTTACTATGATCAGTGAGTTACAAGCTCGGAAGTATGGAGAGAGATTACAGGAGCGTCAGTGTGTGAGAATACATGTGTTTTTCATAATCTCCATACCCCTATTTATAATAAAGGTAAAATAAAAAGACAATAATCAAATCCCTAAAAACTCGGCATGATGGAGTTGCTGAGGAGAAGATTTCGGGCATGACTGTTGATGGTGGTTGGTGAAGAGTCGTGGTTGAACTGGTATGCGCATATGGCTCCTAAAAAATAGCAACCGCAAAACTGCTCCCAAGTTGGTCCGATTTCAAGATGTTGATGAAGACGTCGAGCCAAGATGTCGGTCCAAGATGTGAAATCAACATGTAAAGTCAACTTGTAAAAAGTCAACTTGTGGAGGTCAAGTTGTAGAGGTCAAGTTGTGGAGGTCAAGTTGTAGAGGTCAAGTTGTAGAGGTCAAGTTGTAGAGGCGTCTTGACATGTTGACCTGCTTAAGGTGCCAATCATATACATATAGTGAAAAATCCGTCCCCAACATAGCCCGTCATCACCGTGCTACCCACCATGTAAGTGTATCTCGGAGGCCCATAATTTGCAATGATTGGAACGGGACCAATTAGATGAAGAATCAGAAGAACTCGAAGAAGAAACTTGTTGGCATGGCACCCACTACGAGAGGACCCATCAAACTGGGCAAGAAATTCTCATAACTATCACACTGACATATAAAACCCGAAGCAGGGATACCCTCTACAAGCTCAACATAAAGATGGTCTAATAAGCCGGTGATCGAATGCATGTTGCTAGGAGGGTCATAGGGCACCACCCGCACAAAAGAACCTCTGTCATGCTCTGAGGGAAGACTCTTTCCCCCAAATAGAAAGAGTCACTGGTCAGAGAAACGAGAATGATCCTCTTTTTAGTCACTGCCTACATGCCGCTCACATACTCCTCCACGGGTAGAGACCATCATGTCAAAGTTGTCAAGCATCGCCCGACATGTTCTCTTCTGTGTTGTGACAGGCTTAGTCCAAAGCCTCGTAACAACATGCCAATCCGGCAAAACCCCAATAATACTCCGCCACCTTGTCGAGATCTCTCAACAAATCAAGCAGAGAAAAGTGGGCAGTAGAAGAGTGGTTGCCCAGATCTCTCAACAAATCAAGCAAACAAAAATATTCACAAGCCTTTTTTGGGCTATTTTTCATATCCTATCTGTCCATGTTCTGGATCAGTTCCTGATCATTTTACCGAAGTGCGAAATTCGCCCGAATCTGGTAATGAGGCGAAACTCGCCCGAGCTAGGCTTAAAGCCCCAGATTCTCCTAAGTGTGGGCAATTTTCAGGAAACACTTAGAAACAAGGAATTCTCCCCATTTCAGATCAAGAACTACCCCTGTAGAAAACCTGAAACAGAATAAGCATGCAAAAACATAAGGACGGGATTCGCATGATTTTCCCCTTTGGATTCAAACTAGTGCGAATCTGGCTGAATAAACCAGACTTGTCAAAATTTGGCTTCTCTGGGAACAAAAATTGCAGAAAAATATACACCTAAAGCAGAAAAGCAACTTCAGCGGATTCACCACCATAGATATCCTGGAAAACAATGTCATGCTTCCTAAGGACGTCTAACTGATTTTAATAGTCGCCACCTATGTTTTTAGGGAACATAAGAAAACCTATATCTAAACTTGTTTTAAGAGCATGCAAAACCAAAGATTCTATATTAAGGGGCATGGTTCTAAAAAGCGCTAGGCGGATGCTAGGCGGCGGAGTCGGGCCTAGCGCCTAGGCGGGGACTAGTCGGGATTAGTTGGGACCTAGGCGGAGCTTAGAACTAGGCGTTGGAGAGGGGACTAGCGCCTAGGCGAGGCCTAGGCGCCCTTAGGCGGGGTCTTTTAGAACACTGTTAAGGGGTTCGGGGGTTAGGTTACATAACGTAAAGGTGTTAGGCACCAGCTCCGCCCGGCCTTAAGGCCGCTCTTGCTACTTTAGGTGTTCTATTTTACATTGCCCTCTGGATTAAACTTTTTTTAACATATAACACAAAAAGGGGATTTTTGGGGGGATTTTGGAATGTAAGAGAGACTTTTAATGGTACACTTCAATAAATAAAGTGCCCTTCGAAATGTCTCCCTCTTGATGGGGATTATATACGTAGGGGAAAACAAGTGACTAAAGAAATAAAAAAAAAAAAGAGAGATCAAGTACCTTGTTCTTATAGAGCTATCCGGGAATGCCTTACGAATAAGACAAATTATTCTTCAAAGCTTGTTGAAGAGGAAGAGAGAGTGGTTGTTTTTTAGAGTTTTTGGGAGAGGGGGTTTTGAGAATCTCTTAGCGAGAGAATACTTAGAATTTTGGGAGGTCGGTAGTGTTAGCCCTTTCAAGGAGGTGAGGGCCTCCTTTTATAGGATAGGGGGTGGAAAATTGGAGGGAAAACTAAAGGAAATTGCCAGTCATGGCCGGAAGTTAAAGGGGAGGAGTTACAGATCATATAAGAGGGAGCTACTTCGAAGGAAATCAGTCAGTCAAGGTCAAACTCATACGAGTCTCGTATAGGGACTCAGATTCGCACGAGTCTCATAGACTAGTGTGACTCGCCCGGGTTAGGTAAGTGGAGAAGGGACAGAAATGACCCAAAAGTTTAAAAATCTTAGTAAAAAAGTTAAAATTAATTGTAATAAATTGAAGATGAACCCATGAAAATTTCAATCCCAAAATTACTTTAAAATAACTGTAATTGAATTAATTCAAAATCAAAATGAGGAATTCGACTCAAAATTTGTATTACCTTGACGTTTGTATAGACTCGATCAACAACAAGAATTTTTGTTGTAACGTTTAAGAACTTACAAAAAGGGTCAAAGCAAGAGAGAGGAAGAAAAAGAGAGAGAGAGAGAGAGAGAGAGAGAGAGGGATAAAGGAGGGGGGAGGCGAGACTGAGGATGTCGATAAGAGATACTTTTTCAGATTTGATCATTATTATTGTCTTCGTAGACCGAGGATGTCGATAAGAACTTTCATTAAATTTTGCTTCAAAACGAATGTCATATTCTTAAAACATTATCCTAAATATTTCTTTATCAACTTTTACACTAGTTTATTTTTACTTGGAAAATTGATAAAAAGAATATTTATGCAATTTGCCTTTTGAATGGATAAAAAGTAAACATATTCAAAATATTTTATAAATGAAATTTGAACACTCAAAATAATTAGATATTCATTTAGGGACGGAATAATAATTTGTTTTCCTTTGTTTTTAACAAGAGCCTTTAATAATAAAAAAAAAAACCTTTTTTGAAAATTGAGTGCGGGCGATGGCCCACCCTCCCCATAAGGTGGCACCGCCCCTGCATGAGAGATCCAAGGTGGGGTGTCTACACGCATTAGTTGGCATCAATAAGGAAAACTTTGGGCGCGGTGCATATTCAATGCTTTCTTTCAACATTATGTGGATGTGTGGTCACAAATTATTTTTGTAAGATTGTATGAGCTTCTTCCTACGACATGATGTTTTTTCGTTGAAGAATATTGAATATTTCACAGCTTTGTAGTTTTTAGCTAGTATACCAATTTCAGATTTAGAATGTTGAGCTCTTAGATCTCTCACAAGTTGGGGGTGGGTGAGCTTTATGGTTATGAAGATTGAGGTTAGAAACATAGTTTTGGATCTTGATTAGGGCTTCGTTACTCGTGAAAGGCAGTAGTGGTTGGAAGTTTTTAACAAAATGAAATTTATAACGGGGTTGGGGAGTGAAATTTATAACATTGTAGGGTTGTAGTCATTGATATATTTTTTTGAGATTTTATGAGCTTCTTCTTTTTGGAAATGGCGTTTTCTTTTAATAATATTGGTTGTTTCACTACTTTGGCCTATTTTTTTAATTAATGTATGACTTGGTTTATTACAAGAGTGAATCTATGAAAGTGAATTTGGTGGAAACTGAACCCTTGGCCTTTCACATGGAAAGGAATATCAAATGTGACGAAGGAAGTATATTCTTGTGGACTCGTATTGAGAAGTGGACATTCTTGGCTTACTGCTATTTTTTTTTTGGAACGCAATGGATATTCCTCAATATTGACCACATTGGGACGGAGTCAAGAGCCGGGTAGGTGTCTGCATACAAGTTCTGACTGATAAGCATAAAATGGAAAGGCAGTCAAATACATCTCCCCAACTCTCTTCAAGATCAAGTTCATCCACTTTGTAAATACATAGGTCTTTTAATGCTTCTTAATTCATTGTATAGTTTATCTCCTACATTGTTTTTATCTCCTGTACAACTATATATACTCATCACTTGTGATCAATAAAATACACTTTCCATTATTCTTTCATGGTATCAGAGCCATACACGATCCAACTCTAGACACCCACAACCCTCCTTTTTTTTCTTCTTTCCCGCCTCCTCCCTCCGCTGCAAACCTCCCAACCCGCTGGCAACCACCATGTCCTCCCTCACTGTTCCAAATCCTGCCGAGCCAAACATTCATATCCTCCTTGTCAACCTCTCACAATGTAAGACTCTAACCCCTCTCACATATCTCACATGGGCCTCCCAAATCACCTCTATTCTCTTCGGACTAGACCTCCTTCAATTCATTGACGGTTCCCACCCAAAACCCGCTGATGAGATTACTGTCACCACACCCGCCGTGTCTGCCTCTGGAGATGTCCCTACCAAACCTGCTACTACAACCACTGTCCCTAACCCGGATTCTATAACATGGAGTCGACAAGACCGCCTCATTTTGGGTGCGCTTATAGGCACCTTAGACCCCACCGTTGCACCCCTCGTTCACCAAGCCAAAACATCACAAGAAGCCTGGACAATTCTCCAAACCACCTACGCCAATCCATCTCGTGGTCATATCCTACAACTCAAAGACCAACTCGATTCTTTCACAAAATCAACTCAATCCGTTTCGGACTACATGTATTCAGTCAAAACAATCACAGATAAACTAGCCCTACCTGGCAAACCCATGGACTCCGAGGATGTTATTGCAAAAATCCTCAAAGGCCTTGATTACGAGCCCTTCAAACCCATAATTGACTCCATCCGAGCTCGCGACACCCCCATCTCCTTCGAAAGTATCCATGAAAAACTCATAAACCATGAACTCACATTGAAAACCCAAAATCTCCCTGCCCCTTTTCCCGCCTCTGCTCATGTCGCTCACAACCAAACTGCTTCCTCCCACCAAACTTTTCGCAACCACAACTACTCCCCACCGTTATTACCCACACCCAATTCCTATGTCCCTACCACCAGTCTCGGCACCTTCAAAGGAAAGTGTCAATTTTGCCGAATTACTGGTCATGTAATCTCTTAATGTCGCAAGTTCAAACAAGAATACCCAACTGTTGTTTTTCCTCCTCCTACACCCACTAACCGTACAACTCGCACCAACTCCAACAACAACAACCGCCACCCACAAGCCAATACAGCCCATGCTCCTCCTTCGGCCCCACCCACCTCTTGGCTCGCCGACAGTGGCGCCACTCACCACATCACTAATGATCTTTCAAACCTTGCTCTACATCTTTCGTATGATGGTAGTGATGGTGTAATCATCGGTGATGGCTCCTCGTTGCCAATTTCAGACATAGGTTCATTTACTATTCCCTCTTCTCACTTCACCCTTCTTTTTAATAATGTTCTCCATGTTCCTCTTATTTCTCGCAACATTCTCTCTATTTCTCAGTTCTGTCGTGATAATGATGCTATTGCTGAATTCTCACATTCCTCTTTTCTTATTAAGGCTCGCTCGACCAACAACATTCTTCTTCATGGCACACTTGACCACGGAGTCTACCTATGGTCTCCATCGTCTGTTCAAGCACATCCCACCATCAGCACCACCCTCTTCTCATGGCACCATCGTCTAGGACATCCTGCTGCTCCTGTTATTTCCTTTTTGCAAAAGCATTTTTCTTTACCATTCTCAGCACGCAAGTCCTTAAATTGTAATGCGTGCAACATAAATAAAAGTCATAAATTACCATTTTCAACTTCTACTCTTGTTTCTCATGCTCCATTAGATATAATTTTCTCTGATGTATGGACCTCTCCGCTCCATTCATTCGACCACTTCAAGTACTATGTCATATTCGTCGACCATTTCACCAAATATACATGGCTATACCCTCTTAAAAACAACTCTGACACATTCACCATTTTCACTCATTTTAAGTCTTTGGTTGAGAAGTATTTTCGCAAACCCATCATACAATTCTACTCTGACAATGGTGGTGAATATGTCAAACTCACTCCCTCTCTCTTTCAATCGGGCATCTCTCATCTTACATCACCTCCCCACACTCCAGAACATAATGGTCTTTCTGAACGTCGTCACCGACACATCGTTGAAACTGGTCTAGCTCTCTTGTCTCATGCTAATCTCCCCCTCACCTTTTGGCCACATGCCTTCACCACCGCCACTTATCTAATAAACCGTCTCCCTACTACAAATCTTCAAAATGACTCTCCATTCATCCGACTCTTCAAATATCCACCCAACTACTCTAAACTCCGCTCCTTCGGCTGTTTATGTTATCCTTGGCTCCGCCCCTATACTCCTCACAAATTAGCACCAAAATCTATTCCGTGTATATTCTTAGGCTACTCACCCACTCAAAGTGCATACTATTGTCTTGACCCAATCACCAATCGGGTCTATGTCTCTCGACATGTCAAATTTGTAGAAAATGAATTAGCCTATCCCTCTATCACAAATACCTCACCCTCTCCATCACACATAACTCCATCTCAGTGGTGTCCCCCAGTCATCTCCCTCCCAAATTCTCAAACACAACCAACCCCCCAAAACAACCCACATCTGACCGGATCTCCCCATCCAACAGACCGGAACCCTCAACCCGACCCGGCCGAATCTTCCCCTCTACCCGATCACATACCTCAGCCCAATCCCACACCCACTATTAATCACCCGCCCGGATCCCCTACTTCACTCGCCCAGACTCCATCCCACCTGGTCAGACCTACACCTGACCAGACCATTGCCCCAACATCAGATCAGACCTCCTCCTCTTCATCTCACCACAATCCACCATCCCCACTCCCCATCAACAACGAACACCCTCCTCGTAGACCAGTTACTCGGTCTCAAAATAATATCCATAAACCTAACCCAAAATATGCAAACCTTACTGCTCTCACCTCCCTACCAGTCTACCCAGAACCACAAAACAAGCCCTTGCCACTCCACACTGGCATGCTGCCATGATTGAAGAAATAAAAGCTCTCACCCGCAATAATACATGGTCCCTTGTCCCGTCTAGTGAAGCTCACAACATCGTTGGTTACAAATGGGTTTTCAGAATCAAATACAATCATGACAATACGATCCAGAAATACAAAGCCCGCCTTGTTGCAAAAGGATTCCATCAATAGCCTGTAGTAGACTACTCCGATGCATTTAGTCCAGTTGTTAAACCCGTCACTGTCCGTCTTCTTCTCTCCTATGCCCTTAGTCAAGGATGGTCACTTCGTCAACTAGACATTAACAACGCCTTTCTTCAAGGCACACTCCATGAAACTGTATGTATGACTCAACCTCCTGGATTTTCTGATCCTACTCTTCCTCTCATATCTGTCGCCTTTCCAAGGCAATTTATGGTCTCAAACAAGCTCCCAGGGCTTGGTACACAGAACTCAAGAACTACCTTCTCTCATATGGTTTTTCCTCCTCTATAGCTGATCCCTCTCTTTTCATCTATAACAAAAACTCTCTTCATCTCTACCTACTGGTCTATGTTGACGATATTATTGTCACTGGTCCGTCCTCTGCATTTCTCACCTCCTTCATTTCCAGTCTCTCCTCACGTTCCTCACTCAAAGATCTTGGTCCTCTCTCCTATTTTCTTGGTGTCGAAGTCACCCCTAACTCTCACGGTCTTCTTCTGTCTCAATCCAAATACATTCATGATCTTCTCTCTCGCCATAACATGTTGTACTCTAAACCTGCCCCCACACTAATGGCTACCTATCCACCACTTAGTTCTTCCCAGTCTTCACCTATTTCTAATCCTTCTGAGTATCGTGCCATCATCGGTGCTCTTCAGTATCTCTCAATCACCCGTCCTGATATCTCCTTCTCTGTTAACAAACTCGCTCAATTCATACAAAATCCCCAGTACCATCATTGGGTTTCTCTGAAGTGTCTACTTCGTTATCTTCAAGGCACCATCACTTTGGGAATTCAACTCTTTCGTCACAAAAACTCCCACCCTCCATGCTTTCTGTGATGCCGATTGGGCAGGTGATAAAAATGACTATGTCTCCACTTCGGGGTTTATCATCTACCTCGGCAAAAATCCAGTGACTTGGTCATCCAAAAAGCAACGAACCTTTACCCGCTCTTCTACTGAGGCAGAATTCCGTGCCGTTGCTGATGCTACTGCTGAGATCTTATGGCTTAAAAATCTTCTCACTGAACTGCAACTTTCTCTTCCTCATCCTCCAGTCATCTATTGTGACAACCTTGGAGCTACTCACTACTCTGCCAATCCATTTTTTCATTCTCAAATGAAACACATTGCTCTCTCCTTTCATTTTATCCGGGAACAAGTTCAACTCGGTCATCTTCGGGTTCAACACATATCTAGTGGTGATCAATTAGCCGATGGCCTAACAAAACCGCTTCCTCATGCTCGATTTCATTTGCTCATGTCCAAGATTGGTCTTATCCACGGAACGTCCATCTTGAGGGGGCCTGATAAGCATAAAATGGAAAGGCAGTCAAATACATCTCCCCAACTCTCTTCAAGATCAAGTTCATCCACTTTGTAAATACATAGGCCTTTTAATGCTTCTTAATTCATTGTATAGTTTATCTCCTACATTGTTTTTATCTCCTGTACAACTATATATACTCATCACTTGTGATCAATAAAATACACTTTCCATTATTCTTTCACTGACAAGCTGATAGGAGGAAAGTATCTTTGCGCTTGGGGCAATGACGCAGCTAGTGAGGTACTAACCGAGGCGCGTCAATTGCTGGTTGAAAACTATTTCCAAACCCCCTCTTTGGTCTTGGGTTAGTCTCGAGACCATCGAGAATTTCTGGAAGGGCTCCCTCTAACCCAGGGTAAAGCCCTACAATTCTTAGTTAAGCATATTTAAAACTACATCATTTTGGATTGACGAGTTCAATCCAAGATGATGTACCATGATGTAAGTTTAGCATAGTTTGAAACAGATGATCACATTCGATGATGTAGCGATGCGTGAATTTTTAACATCTAGGAGTCGCCACTTATTATTTATTTAGAAAAACAATAAGAAAAACCTTTTTTGAATTTAAAAGAGATTTGAGGGTTCGGGGGTTAAGTTATGGAATGGGAAGGTCGAGGAGCACCCATTCCACCCAATCCAGAGATCGGTCTTGCCAATCAAATATTATCAATCTATTTTATAAATAAGAAACAAGAAAACCCTAATCAATTTTTTGATTAGGAATGTCGGATTGTATGCTTCGAGATCACCTTCATCGATTGAAGGGACTCTAGGCCAATCCTTTTGATGGGATTACACCACTCTAAAAGCCAATAGAGAGAGAGATTGAGAAGAAGAGAGTAAAAGTATAGAAATTTACCTAGCATTTAGGGAGTATTTGATTTAGAACGTGATTTTAAGATGTCTTCTCGGTCGAGAAGTGATTCGGGCAGAGTTTCGACTCAATATGAGAGTCAAGTCTTGATGCGGACAGAGCTTCGCCTCAATCCTTGATTCGGGCTTTGAAGTTTGTTGATCAACAAGGTTTATAAACAAACTTTAGGTGATTTTAGGGTGATTTTGTAGGAATCTTTCAGGGAGAGAAACCAACAAAATGTGTGTGTTGTGTGTTTTCGATCGTGAATCGGGGATCTCTGAAATACTGGAAGTCACCAAGTATTTATGGGGGTTTAAGAGGTAGAGGTGGAGAGGTAAAACACCCCTAGGAAGGTTCCAGAACTCAGATATGATTGGAGAACAGGATGGGATAAGATTTTATCAAGAAAATAATTTGAAACGGAGAAGGATTGCGATTCTGCATATCCTGCAGAGGGGTTGTCTCGCGCGAGACACGTATGTCTCGTGCGAGACAACTAGTCGATTGACTATTTTGTCCTCTTCAGTTTATTCCGTTAGTCAGTTAGGTCCAAAATTAACGAGTTTAGTTAGAAACTTAACGAAACATGAAGAAATTGATATGCTTTCATCAAAACATAAAAGAGAGACTAAGAGTAGTGTAATCATGAATTATTGGTTCAGAATGGGGTGTCTACAGAGCCCCTCGGTGACAAGACTTATGGAAGAAGTCATGTCGTCGATAGAAAAGACATCATTCTGAATATTGGGATGGTCGTGCCCCACAGCTGCCTACGTATCTCTAAGAGAGAATCAGACCAAACGTAGTTCAACTCCAAAACACCAAAAAGGCTATTTTAGGTATTTTCAAAAGCATTTTTGAAAGAATCAAAGACTTGACCAATTCTGAAGATACCTTTTTGTTGTTGAAGTTGTTGAAGTGCGCCGCCCGAAGTTACTGACGTTGCCGTTGTTGCCGAGGTCACAGACTTGGTTGTCGCTGCTGCCGTCACAGACTTTGCTGATACTGAGGTCAGAGACTTGAAGTTTACTGTCGTCACAGACTTTGAAATTGTTGTCGAGGTCACGGACTTGAAG
Source organism: Adenophora triphylla var. japonica (assembly GCA_022495995.1). Lineage (NCBI taxonomy): Eukaryota > Viridiplantae > Streptophyta > Magnoliopsida > Asterales > Campanulaceae > Adenophora > Adenophora triphylla. Next base: position 148,637 of record JAFEMH010003996.1, read on the forward strand.
TTTGCTGCCGTCACAGACTTTGAAGTTGTTGCCGAGGTCACGGACTTGAAGTTTGCTGCGGTCACAGACTTTGTTGATGTTTTCGAGGTCACGGACTTGAAGTTTGCTGCTGTCACAGACTTTGTAGTTGTCGGTTGAGGTGGAGGTTCTGTCGGCCCCTGTAATGCAAGGATATATGCATGCTGGATCTCGGACGGACCCGAATGATTCTTACCTTTCTGCACCTGCTAGCACATAAAGATCCCAAGTCGATTTTGCAGATTTTAGTTGTTTAACTGGACTTACGTGGTGGTGCTCACGTCTGTTCGTGCAAATGGCCGGTTGGTCATTTTGGTGGTGAGTTTATGTAAGAGTATATGGACATTTAGGGACATTTGTATAGATTTATATTTGAGATGGGTGAACTGTATGAGTGAACTTGTGTTTGACGAGTTGGAACCAAATCAGGTTTGTGCAGAATCTGTTGCTAGTCAGCAAGGCTGAATTTTAATGAGTAACCTTGTGTGAACACATCTAGGCCTGTTGCGAATCTTCATTCTTAATTCTCCCTTGAATCGTGTCTCTAGGAGGCAAACGACTACAAATCTGTCGACTGTCGTAATGGCTCTATGTCCAGGGCCCTTTGGTGTCTCAAGCCCCAAGATGGTTGCAAGTGGTAGATGACTTTGTGAACAGGCTTGTGAGTCTGCTCTCTTGATTTGAAGATGATCGAAGAAGACTCTCCTTGTTGATTTGATTTGAAGAGGATCTAATGATGTTCGATGAAGAAGGTTGAAGAATACTCTCCCTTTGTCTTTGATTGATTTTTTTTCTTAGTGACGCACCCTGGTTTTTGCCTAGACCGCCCTTTTGAGTTTTCAATCTAGCGGGCATCTCTTTTGTGTCTTTTTTTTTCTTTTGAAAATAGTATGATAACTCGAAGAGAACTCAGAAGAGAGAATCTTATTGAGGAGAGAGAGATGAGATCTCAAGTTAGTTGAGGAGAGACGGACTCTATTCTTTGGAAGGTGATCAAAGCATTGATTCTTTGAAGAAGTGTATTCTAATGATGAGAGTGAGAAGCAAAGAGGAAAGCTCCTAATGTAGATTTGATTATATTGAAGAGTTGAAGTAGTGATTGACTGGGGGAGGAAAGGTTAGGAAGTCCCAGTTTTAATGCTTGGATTTCAAGCGTGTGTATGAGAGTGGCTAACAGGAAACCTCTAGACTCAACAAGAAGCGTTACTTGGCTCAAGGATCTAGAAAAGTTGTTCTACCTTTTAATGAACCGTGCATCGTTTAGAAGTTTCTAAATAAGTTTGAGGAGAAAGCCAATCATTAGTATGACTTAAGGGTAAACATTTTTCTTGATACTGAAAGTCTTCTTCACTTGATGCAAGAGGATGTTGAGTAATCTTCATTTCTTTTGTTGGTATCACTTGACTCCTTTTCTTTGTGGGAGAGTCCTTCATTCATTTGGGGTTTCACCTTTGTTGTGGGGGTGATGAAAGCTTGAGAGTTTTTTTTTTGTACTCTCAAAGCTTTGAATTGAGTAGCCCCACTCTTCTTGGGATGAAGATTGACAGCAGCGCCTTTGACTTTCTCCGCTTGTTGACTTTTGACTTTCAGTAGGGGTAATGTTTAGCCCTTAAGTTTTCTAAGGATAAATTTCTTCTTAAACTCGCTTAGAAGTCTCTATTTTTGCGATGATTTTGGGAATGGAGGGTCCATTATTTTGAATAAATTAGAATGATATTCGTGAGGTAGAACAACCTTAGGGAAAGTGTTTAGGAAAAGAAAATTACTTTGATTAATGGAAGAAATTGAAACAGACTCGATAGTTTAGATGACACAAACTAGAGGAGGTGAGGAGTACTAGAAAGACAGAATGACTCTTCGAGTTTAACTTGGAAATTTAAAACCTAATCTACTTTTATCAAAGGAGAAAGAGAGAGGATAGTGTAGCCCCAAAGTGGTAAGTGCAGATTTCTTCTCGGAGCTTCATCTTCTTCATGGATTACGAGGGAGAGGATTGGTGATGACGTTGGGACATTCTAACTCTCCATTGTCAAAGAGGTCTTGGATGATGTCCTTCAAGTGGTGGCAAGTGTTGGTGTCGTGGCCGGTGATGTTGTGATACTTGCAGAATAAGTGATGAGCATGATTAGGATCCATATCCTTAGGAGGACCACCTTCCCTTGGTTTGATCTTTTCATTCTTGACAAGCACATCAAAGAGTTCTTCTTGAGTGATTCCTTCAATTTTGTCATAGTGCCTCTTTTTCATTTCGGGAGGAGGAACGGCAGAATACTTGCCGGTATTGGGGCGGTTTAATGCAATAGCGTTGACTGAAGCATCCTTACTTGTGGTAGGTTTGTTGAAGCGGAAAGTAATTTCCTTCTTTTTACTTTTGAGGAAGTCATCAATCCTAATTCCGGACTTATGGAGTTCATTGAAACTAGGAAAGTAATTTTCGACGAGCTTCTCTTGAAATTCATCAAGAAGACATTGGAGGAAGATATGGATTTGCTCTTTGAGAGTAGGTCTTTCGACAATTTTGATAAGTTTGAGTCTCCATCTTCTAGCAAATTCAGCAAAGGACTCATTTGCATGTTGTTTGGTTTGTTCAAGATCCCTCCTAGTAGGGCGGTAAGTGGAGTTGTCTTCAAACTGCCTTTGGAAGACTAAACGTGCAGACGACCAATCAAGACTTGTAGTCGTAGGAAGAGACATGTACCAATCCCTTGCAGCACCCTCCAAGGTTTGAGGAAAGCATTGGGCCAATATTGTGTTATCAACGCCCATCGGAAGCATGGCCCAAGTGTAGGTCTCAACATGAGCTCGAGGACAAGTAGTACCATTAAACTTGGCAATATCGGGTGTCTTGTACTTGCGAGGAAACTTGGTGATGGATTGTTGAAGAGCATCGGGATCAAATGGGATGAATGATCCTTTTGAGGTGTCAAGGGTTGTAAGTTTCTTCTCGAGGTAGTTCTTAGTAACATGGTCACCAAGTTTAGTAGTTTCACCACTGCCTTCTTTCTTGGTTTTAGTACCCTTGGAGGTATGTCCCTCATCATCGGAGGAGGATGAGGAAGAGGAGGAATCAGATTCTTCCTTTTTCTTGCTTGACTTCTTGGGTATCTTATTCTTTTTGGTGTAGGATTCCTCTTCATCGGAGGAGGATTCCTTTTTCTGCTTTTGTTTTCTTCCTTTCTTGACTTTCATGTCATGGAGCTCTTGCATGAGGGCGGCCATTTGGGCGTTTTGCTCATTGATTTTCTTACTTTGTTCATCCAACCTAATCATGGCTTCGATGAGTTGGGCCTTAGCTTCGTTGATTTCGACCTCGGTGGTAGAAGGAGAAGCAGACATCGTGTCGAGCTTTGGCGAAGGACCTAGACGTGTAGCAACCGTGTTAAACCATGATCGAGTCCCAACAAGTCGGCTGAATAGGGTGTATGGAGTGATGCAGCGGAAGACTTGGATAGATGATTGATTACGGGTAGAAATTAATCAATACGCGAATCAATCCTTCAATCGCAATCGAACTTGATAGATATCAATTCTAATAGAATTTAATCAATACTAGCAATTGATCTTCAACACTCGTAGAATTTAATCGATACGGAGAGTCGGCATCCAAAAGGAATTTAATCACTTTTAGGAAATAAAGAGTAAACACTCAAAATTCAATATCATTCAACTGAAATTCGGAATTACACATAAACCTAATTTTATAGGACTCCTACGACTTGAAAAACAAGTCAAATACTTCTAAATTTAACCCTAATCTATATAGTAACCAAATAAACCTCTAAAACATTAAAACATTGACTAAATCTAATTCTAAACATGATATTATCACCTAATTAAATAAAATTCCGAAAATTACATTAAACTAAACTAATTCGTATCTTGATCTTCATCATTCTCCTCGGCTTCGAAAAATTCGTCCTCGAATTTGGATTTGCTCGTCCTCGAATTTGTAGCAGTGCATAAAGAACATGTAACACCATCTTCCTTTCAATCGGATTTGATATCAGAATATGACAAATCTCAAATCTTTGGCGAACCTTGAATTTGTTTACTTGGGTGATAACATCCATCCAATCAGCCCAAAACAATCGAATGAATTCATGGAGTAGCAAATTTTTTATATAGCTAGAAAAAAATGTCTTCGATTGAGGAATATCAAATGGATCATTAAATTGATGGGTATCAATTTTTTTATCATAGATCGGCCAAAAGAAATAAAATAGAGGTTGTGTAGTGGCTGTATTGGCTAAAGGCAAAACATTGTCAGATTGACAGATTTCGCAAGAACACTTATCATAAATTGGAGGTTTCGACCAATCGATGAGAAGATCAATAGTCGTAGATTCAATGAAAGGCCACGAAAAATCGAACATTTTTTTTTTTTGAAATTTTTTTTTTTTTTTGAGAATATAAGGAGAACAAAAATTGATAAACGGATACCTCAACCGAAACGAGAATCCCTGGTTTTGGCTCTGATACCAAATGATGCAGCGGAAGACTTGGATAGATGATTGATTACGGGTAGAAATTAATCAATACGCGAATCAATCCTTCAATCGCAATCGAACTTGATAGATATCAATTCTAATAGAATTTAATCAATACTAGCAATTGATCTTCAACACTCGTAGAATTTAATCGATACGGAGAGTCGGCATCCAAAAGGAATTTAATCACTTTTAGGAAATAAAGAGTAAACACTCAAAATTCAATATCATTCAACTGAAATTCGGAATTACACATAAACCTAATTTTATAGAGTGCGTCTGCTGAGAAACGCGTTTCTCCATAACTATGGAGAAACGTATTTTTCATAGCCAGAAGCTTTACATTTGATAACCAGAAAAAAAAAACCCAAGGCCAAGACCAAAAGCTTCTGGATATCCAGAAGCTTTGCATTTGATAGCCAGAAGCTTTGCAGTTGATATCCAGAAGCTTTGTATTTGATAGCCAGAAGGATGTGAAATGTATATCCGTAAACCGTTAGGTGCATATCCGTAAAACCGTTAGGTGCATATCCAGAAATGTGTTAGGGCATATCCGTAAATTGCTATTGAAGGTTTTCGGATATCAGAACCTTCAAATGTATATCCAGAAACATTTTGAAGGTTTCTGGATATTCATTTGAAGGTTTCTGGATATTCATTTGAAGGTTTCTGGCTATCTAGCTCATTGTCGCGCGACATGTCGGGACCCGTTTCTCCATAACTTATGGAGAAACGCGTTTCTCCCTAGATTTTGTGAATTTTATAGGACTCCTACGACTTGAAAAACAAGTCAAATACTTCTAAATTTAACCCTAATCTATATAGTAACCAAATAAACCTCTAAAACATTAAAACATTGACTAAATCTAATTCTAAACATGATATTATCACCTAATTAAATAAAATTCCGAAAATTACATTAAACTAAACTAATTCGTATCTTGATCTTCATCATGGAGGCTTTGAAGGTTGGAAGATTTTGGCCAAAACACGAATAGACCGAACGCTTATCTCGCACGGGACAAGTAGTCTCGCGCAAAACAACACCACGGGAAGTCACAATTTTTTCTGATTTTAATCCTAATTTTGGTCGGACGGAAAATCCGTTTTGGGGGTTTCTAACGTTCAAAAACCAAACCTAGGGACCTAGGGGTCGAAGTAATCTCAAGTAACATCAAGTTTTGTGCAATGATTTTGGTGAGAAATTCTTCTCTTTTTAGGGGCAAATCCGAAGGGACAATCATAGGAACATTTCCGAAGGGACAATTCCGAAGCGACAAATTTGATTTCTTTTCCATGGATTAGTGCACAAAACAAGATCTTGACAAGGGATTACAAGGACTCCAAGATCAAACCGATCGGTCACGGAGTGTCTTAAAAAGTCAATCTACATGAAATGTGGCGATGCAGGGCTAGAAGGCTAGGCTCCCCGCGATATGACAATCTAGATGGATTGAATACGCGGAGTGGGATGATCCAACTTCGGAGAGACCGGCGACTTGGTGATTACCGTCATCCGTCCTTAGTGTGGGTCCTGGGTTAATCGGGATATGTAGTGCAATGACAGTTATAATATGAGTGCGCGTGTGTGATAGTCAATCTATGTGATAGAGTAAAATAGAGATTTTTTTTAAAACTAAAAGAAAACAGATAATGGCCGCACCAAGTGGTTGCCTACGTTTCTCCCAAATTAGGAAGACTCAGGCCGTCGTAGTTCCACTTAAAGGAGAGAGGGAAATAAATAAATAAATAAATTTAAACACTACTAGAAATTGCACTTTTACCGATGGAAATTTCCGTCGGTAAAGCTGGAAATCCGTCGGTAATGTCTCTTTAGCGACAGACTGAGTCATCGGATACCGTCGGTAATTTCTGGTTGGTAATACCGACGGACGGACCATCCGTCGGTAAACGCATTTTACTGTCGGAAATGGTCCGTCGGTAAAGGAATTCGCCGGCCAATGATTGGTGTTACCGCCGGAGAAATCACCGACGGAATAATCCGTCGGTAAATAACGCAGTTTCCGATGGACTTATCCGTCGGTAAATCTATTATCAGATTTTAAAAGAATTTTCCGACGGATTACCGACGGAATAATCCGTCGGTAAATTGCACAGAATTTTAAAAAAAAATTACTACATTTAAAAAACCACCTTCAACCTCTTCAATCACCAAAATACCAACATTCAAATACACCTCAATTAAACATTCACTAAAAACATAAAAAATCAAATTATACATTCATCAAATTCTCAAAACTAACATAAAAACTACGTAAATTTGATTACAAGTCAAACAAAAACAAGTTTAATGACCACGACTAAATGAAACAAGCGTACATCTTGTAAGAAAGATTATTCAGGGGGGAGGGGAGAGTGATTGAAGATTTTAAGGAACCTTGCAGCCTCAATCTCGCTGTCAAACAATCCAAGATAAATGTACCTACAACCAAATAGCCAGCATTATCAAGTACAACTTAAACTCATTACATTCTCAGCTAATGCAGCAACGGGAAGAGGGTTTGACGAGGAATGAAACAGTAGCTATAAATCTCTTGAAAGAAAAAAAGGGTTGGAAAGCTATTGTGGATCTAGTATATGTATGGATACTAAAATGAAAAGCAATACTCATGTTTATCATTTCTCCACTCCGGAGAAAAACGTGAGAGACATATACATATACTGAATGACCTCATGATAACACTTCGAAATTTCTACTTTCAGGTTTACATTTTGCAAGAAGAAGGAGGGGGGGGGGACACTTGAATCATGGCATGATAGAAGAAGATATCATGGATTATGTGTGCCTTAACCTGTTCTTCAAGGTTTGGATGTTAAAAATGAAATCAACGAAATCTCAAGACAACTGTCAACTCTTGCCAATTCTCTCAAACTTTGGACTATAAGAGTCACTCTTTGTTATAGATGAAAAGTATGGTCCAAGCCTTAAAGGGTATCTCACTTCACAACTTTCACCAGTTTTTCAAATAGTTGTTTCAATCATCTAAAGCATTCCAGGTTACAGTCAACAACATGGAACCGGTTGTCTCCATTAATTTGTCATATATAAACAGGCTATATCTGACTTCTCCTACTAACCACTAGCATAGCTTCTGTCCCCAGTTAGTAGCACTCAGAAGAAAAGGGTTGCTACAACTAATTAAAAGGAAATCCTGAGTAATCCAAGATATCACACTATCAATGTTTCAATTTGACAAAAGTGTACACCACTGACAAAGCACTCAGTGTATACATACTACAGATAAACAAATAAATTTTGGAAAAATTAAAAAGTTTATGCTCATCTGGAACTTCTCTTGCATCAAATTGTAAGTTACTCCAAGCAAGGTTACTTACATTTAAAGAATTTGCTGATGATTGAACTTTTTGTGCAGTTTTCAATGCAAGCAGACCTCCATCATCATGACCAACGAGTACAACCGAAGAAAGCCCCATCTCCGAACAAAAAGAAAGAAGCAGGTCAACCTGGGAATACGGAAGATGAGGTTATCCACTGGAAAGACACTGAAGTTTTTAGGTTAATATGTTATGATGTGTGTGATTTTAATTTTGTTTGTTTTGCTTAAACAATATTTATACGGAGTAGTACTTAATTTATAATTTTGTTTGTTTTGCTTCCTTTATATTTGGACAACTAATTTGTCTAATTTTATCATGATAACAGATTTTAAATCTAATTAGTGCATAATAGACAATATTTGAACATTAATTTAATTATAGAAGTATGAATATATTTATTATTTAGAATGTCCCAAAACAATATTTGAACATTAGACGGATGGATGGAGTAGTAATTAATTAAAGACAATGGTGACATGGATGTGTCAATATGCATAAACCTACAGCGTACGCAATTAATTAAAGTGATGTGAGAATAGAACTATAGATAGTGGGGTAGGAGAGAGGAAGTGTGGTAGCGAATAGTAAGGGGGTAGTTCTTGTGAGTATGATATGTGGGTCTCATTATTTAAAAGGAATGATGTTGAAACGTGATAGCCTTGATTAGCTGTAACATTTGATCAAATGGGGAATTTTACACAAACTGGATTGGCAGTGACACTGAGGGTAACAATCATTGAACTAATACCCACATATTTAATCTAGCGTCTTGAGATAAGAAAAAAACAAGTTCCAGTCCAACACGAATGCTGATTTTAGTGATAGGGCCGTCCCACAACAAACCAATTTACATCGTCACCATTCACCATTGACTCATATGGCCATTTCAACTTAATTAGACACTTTTAGATAGCTACAGCCTACATGTAATACTAAGTGTGGGTGCCATACAAGGTCTAACCAGTGTTCCACTGATGGTCTAAAAGCTATTGTTCTGAGTGTATGTGCAGCAGATGATAGTGATACAGACAAGTCCCAAGCCAAAGATGGGCAATGTGCAAGCTAACAAGATCTTCGGGTCCAGCTCATATTCTTGTTGGTTGATTTTTGCAGATTGTCAATGCTATTTTTTATTTACGAAATTGTTAGTACTAGAGGGATTTCCATTATATTTCATGGTTGGCTTGCCATAAAATCATTGTAACATATTAAATTGTTAGGCTTTATAAACACTGTTGACCCCTTTCTAACAGCTTAGCTTTAAATGAGTCGGTTCACGTTTTGGTAGTCTTATTTATTGGGGTAGGTTCTCTCATATTCTCCTTCTTGTTCTAGATTTTCTCTTGGATCCGTAGCATTTCATGTAAGCATGAAACCAGGAAATTTCAGAGAAATGTCCAGATTTTTTGGGAAACTTAGGGAAAATAACAAGCTGTAAAGAACATGATTGTATTTTATGTGTAACTCACCTTGATACAATATTGGCCGAGTGAAAAAGATCTCCATGCCTAAGTTCCGCGATGACCCGCAATCGACTGTGAAGACTGTTGGGTTTGGATCCTAAAACTACAAGGAAGAGGAGGGCTAAGTCGGAGGAGTTGGTGAGGTTCAAGGAGGAGTCCAAAACAGAGTTGCAGTTGAGCACGGAATGGGGACTGCGCCAGGCGGCCGCATGGGGGAGGCGAGGCGGGCGCCTCAAGGGCCGAGACAGTGGCCGAGGATTGCCAAAGTTGAGGCGGGCGCATGGATTCCTTGAGGCGGGCGCCTCAAGGCCTGGCGTATTTTTGGTTTTTGTTCTGTTTCCTTGTTTGGTTCCAACTCTTCTTAATTAGATTTAGGGCTTCTTTGTACTACTATATAAACATAAATCCGGCCTAGAACACATTGTAGCAACATATTAGAGAGACTAATAACATATTGGCTTGGCAATTGCCCCCGGACGTAGTTCACGAGTTGGTGAATGAACCGGGTAAACAACTCTTGTGTTCTTGTGTGTGATTGTTTCTTTCTTGTACGTGTGGGTGTGTTAATTTCTTTGTGTTGATTGCAAACGGAGAGCACCAATTTCACAACAACTGGTATCAGAGCTTTGGTTTGGTGGATTCAAAATTCTTTCATTAGTTGATTAATTTTGAATCGCGTTCTTGGGGATTTTGGTGAAGCAGTCAAGATGAAGAACCATATCGAGAAATTCAGCGGTGTGAATTTCACGTTTTGGAAGACAAGGATTGAAGACTACCTTTATTGTAAGGATCTTCATAAGCCCTTGAAGGAGAAGCCCGAAGACATGTCACAAGGGGATTGGGAGGTGTTGGATCGGAAGGCGTTAGGAGCGGTAAGGAGTGCCCTAACCGACGACGTTGCACGGAACGCTATGGAGGCCAAGACAACGGTGGAGTTGCTACAAACGCTGTCGGACATGTATGAGAAGCCGTCGAATATCAATAAGGTGCATTTGATAAAGAGGTTTGCGAATGCGAAGATGTCGAGAGGGCGAGACGGCGGCAAGTCATATCGGCAATTTCAAAGGTATGGTGGACCAATTGAAAAGTGTTGATATTACTTTCTCCGATGAAGTGCTAGCTTGTTTTCTTCTAAAATCATTGCACGATAGTTGGGAGGTTCTTGTCACAACGATTAGTACGTCAGCGGCATTGGTGTATACGGAGGTTAGAGATCTCATCCTGCAAGAGGAGTTGCGAAGGAAGGAGAAAAGGGGAGAATCGTCCGTAGATGGGGCTGCACTTAGGGTGGAGAGAAAAAGGGGTGGACCTAAAGGGAAAAAGGTCAAGTGCTACAATTGTGGTGAATTGGGGCACATCAGTTATGATTGTCCGGGAAAAAGTGGTGGTGCGCACGTGGTGGATGATGGTGGTGATGTATTAATCCTAGGGGAGGAGCAGTCGGGTGAAGATTGGGTGTTGGATTCTGGAGCTTCTTGTCATGCTAGTGGGGATGCGGAATCAATGAGGCGTTACAAAACCGGAGATTTTGGGGTTCTCTATCTTGGTGATGGTCAACCATTAAAGATCAAAGGTAAGGGGGATGTAATGATGAAGACACCTAATGGGGCTGTTTTACAACTACACGACGTGATGCATGTTCCGGATTTGAGGAGAAGGGTGATTTCTGTGGGACAACTTGACAGTGAAGGGTATGGTGTTTCTTTCATTGGTGGGTCTTGGGAAGTCACAAAAGGGGCTAAGGTGTTGGCTCATGGGGTTAAGGGGAAGACGTTGTACTCTACCTACAATGTCATTTTTCGTTCCGGTGGGAGCAAGAGGCTTAAGAACCGGCCTGTTGGTGTAAAAGGGGGAGACATCAAGAAACGGTATGTTGGGGAGGACTCAAAGTTGATCAACGTGGTGTGGAAGTCCAAGGGCCCTAACAGAGAGCGGTTTCAGACCAAGAATAGTCGATGCAAGAAACAAGGTGTGTCCAAGTTTCAAGGGGAAGCATTGCGAGGAAGGTGGGTCTGGAGGGAGAAGGCGAAGTTAGACTTGCGGGGAGAAATCAAGGTAGAAGCTGATTTGGGGAGGCAAGAACGATCTAACACGGGGAGGTTGAAACGTCGCTTGGTTTCAACTCGCCTTAGTACTTGAGGAGATGTGTGGTAGTGTCAAGCCAATATGGATGAGGGGGAAGTGTGTTCGAAGGTCTTTACTCCGTGGTGGGAGTTAATGGGTGATTCTATGTTTGTTAGTTTAGTCTCCGGTGGGAGATTGTTGGGTTTGGATCCTAAAACTACAAGGAAGAGGAGGGCTAAGTCGGAGGAGTTGGTGAGGTTCAAGGAGGAGTCCAAAACAGAGTTGCAGTTGAGCACGGAATGGGGACTGCGCCAGGCGGCCGCATGGGGGAGGCGAGGCGGGCGCCTCAAGGGCCGAGACAGTGGCCGAGGATTGCCAAAGTTGAGGCGGGCGCATGGATTCCTTGAGGCGGGCGCCTCAAGGCCTGGCGTATTTTTGGTTTTTGTTCTGTTTCCTTGTTTGGTTCCAACTCTTCTTAATTAGATTTAGGGCTTCTTTGTACTACTATATAAACATAAATCCGGCCTAGAACACATTGTAGCAACATATTAGAGAGACTAATAACATATTGGCTTGGCAATTGCCCCCGGACGTAGTTCACGAGTTGGTGAATGAACCGGGTAAACAACTCTTGTGTTCTTGTGTGTGATTGTTTCTTTCTTGTACGTGTGGGTGTGTTAATTTCTTTGTGTTGATTGCAAACGGAGAGCACCAATTTCACAACAAAGACAAACAACATATCACACAACTTTCAAATAGAAAGGAAAGGAGAAACCAGGTCTAGAAACCAACATGCAGACATATGTAAGACTAGCGTACCTGTATCGTGTAAAAGTAGACAGCACAGACTGGAAATCCTCAAGTCCTTCATGATAACCTTCTCGTTGTACGGCATTACAATCTTTCTCTTCCTGTTAATGTGCTTGTCTGGCCCAATGCCGCCGCTTTTGCAGGTAACACTCTTGTAGATCATTGAACTGTTGCAAGCAAAAGATTAAATACAAAGACAACTGAGCTATCAGCAATCAATGAGTTACATGCATCAAAAAAGGAAAATTTATTAAAAAGAAAGGGTTAAAAGTTTTAAGGCGATGAGTGATAAATCAAGAAGATTCTTTGACAATACAATCTTATATATACAAGCATCAGCCATTTTCTGTCCAATAAACATATACTGCAATTCAATTACACGGAGTTCTACTCAAACCCAAACAAGATTATAATACCTTGTGAATGAGCCCATCATCAATAATGGAGCTGCTTAATTTTTTGAATAGCTCATATAAGGCCTCCACTTCACTCACTGTGACTGCAAAGAGAAAATTTGCAATATATGAGGAAATCGATATGTGATTTGTGGCAATATAATACCGAGAAGGAAAAATATTAACTTGACACAATTTCAGCAATTTACCCCTTTATCTCAAAAATGACAAGAACAAGCAGGTATATATTGGACTAAAACAAAGTGAGTTTCAAATGCCAAATATACTAGGGAGGGCTTCAAGGACAGTGAAATTAGGGATTCCACAAATCAAAATGCATTTATCCGAAACCCTAATCGGAATTGGTTATACCTAAAACCCTAGTACATGCGCAGCCAATTACAGATGCAATTAGTTTACTGCAGAGTAGGCATATACAACAAAATGAGTCAACGTAGGGTTAAAGGACCGGGGAGAGAGGGATGGAGAATGATAGAACCTCAGATCTAGTGTTGATGTGGCTAACATCGGCGGCGACGCCGGGAGTTCCGGCAATATCGTAGAGAGCGAGACTAGATACGGGAGCTGATTCCGATGAAAACGAGTCAACACAGCCTTCATTGTTGTTCTACCGATCGATTAACAACCTTCATTGTTGTTCTACCGATCGATTGTTTGTCGAGAGAGAGTTAAGAGAGAGAAACTGGGGGAGATTGTGAAACGGACGATGGGTTTCACAATAGGGGAGAGAGAGAGAGAGAGAAAAGGGATTAGGTTTAAGAGTGAATGCGGCGACTCTGATTTAGGGAATTTACACGTCAAATTACCGGCGGATAATTCCGTCGGTAATATTTAATTTTCCGTCGGTAATAACGCTGATTCTAGTAGTGAAATTACAACTCCTGAATTCTTTATGGACCGGACTTTAAATCAAAAACCAATCACACGCAGGTATACAGTTCAAGTATTTAATAATTACTATACCCTGCAAAATAAAGTTAATACAAACAAAATAGAAGTAATAAATTATTTTGACTTTTCTGAAAATTTTTAAAACTTTTCTAAAGTTTTCGTTTTTTTTTTTTTTTTTTTTTAATGCGAGTCAAACTCAAAGAAAAAGTCAACTTGCCTTTTCCATTTTTTTCCTTTTATTTGAGGTCAATCCTTAAAAAGTCAATTAACCAAAAAACTTTTTTTTTTTTGTAACACGTGGTAAAGGTTCAACCAAAACCAAGGCATTTCTTTTCTCAAAATCAGCCGCCAAACAAATGATTATGGCCGTATATTAGTCTCGCGCGAGACTAATTTTTCCCGCGCTGGATAAGCAATCTGACAGTAATTTTTTTTTTTAAACGAAAACAGTATAGAAAAATTTTAAAAAATTCAGAAAAATCAAATTTTTACAGAAAAATAAAAATATTGATAATATTCAATTGTACGCAAGTCTAACCCTCTTAATTAATTGTCCCCAGCGGAGTCGCAACTGTAGCGATGCGTGAATTTTTAACATCTAGGAGTCGCCACTTATTATTTATTTAGGAAAACAATAAGAAAAACATTTTTTGATTTTAAAAGAGATTTGAGGGTTCGGGGGTTAAGTTATGGAATTGGAAGGTCGAGGAGCACCCATTCCACCCAATCCGGAGATTGGTCTTGCCAATCAAGTATTGTCAATCTTTTTAATAAATAAGAAACAAGAAAACCCTAATCAATTTCTTGATTAGGAATGTCGGATTGTATGCTTCGAGATCACCTTCATCGATTGAAGGGACTCTAGGCCAATCATTTTGATGGGATTACACCACTCTAAAAGCCAATAGAGAGAGATTGAGAAGAAGAGAGTAAAAGTATAGGAATTTACCTAGCGTTTAGGGAGTATTTGATTTAGAACGTGGTTCTAAGATGTCTTCTCGATCGAGAAGTGATTCGGGCAGAACTCAATATGAGAGTCAAATCTTGATGCGGACAGAGCTTCGCCCCAATCCTTGATTCGTGCTTTGATGTTTGTTGATCAACAATGTTGATAAAAAAACTTTAGGTGATTTTAGGGTGATTTTAGGGTGATTTTGTAGGAATCTTTCAGGGAGAGAAACCAACAAAATGTGTGTGTTGTATGTTTTCGATCGTGAATCGGGGACCTCTGAAATACTAAAAGTCACCAAGTATTTATGAAGGTTTAAGAGGTAGAGGTGGAGAGGTAAAACACCCCTAGGAAGGTTCCAGAACTCAGATATGATTGGAGAACCGGATGGGATAAGATTTTATCAAGAAAAAAAATTTGAAACGGAGAAGGATTGCGATTCTGCATATCCTGCAGAGGGGTTGTCTCGCGCGAGACACGTATGTCTCGTGCGAGACAACTAGTCGGTTGACTATTTTGTCCTCTTCAGTTTATTCCGTTAGTCATTTAGGTCCAAAATTAACGAGGTTAGTTAGAAACTTAACGAAACATGACGAAATTGATATGCTTTCATCAAAACATAAAAGAGAGACTAAGAGTAGTGTAATCATGAATTATTGGTTCAGAATGGGGTGTCTACAGAGCCCCTCGGCGACAAGACTTATGGAAGAAGTCATGTCGTCGATAGAAAATACATCATTCTGAACATTGGTGTAAGTGCTCCAATTTGAGCTTGTTAGAATTTTCGTTAGAAAATTAACGAAAGTTATAACATTTCTAACAATTCCTAACAATCCTAACATTTCTAACAAAGTGAGGGTAAAATGGGCATTGTTATTTAAGGTTAAACCTCAAAAAGAATCTTAAAAAGCAAAAACAAAAGAAGAAAACCATAAATAGAAATGGCTGGAAACACAAACTGGCTGTTAATTTGAAATTTCAAAAAGATTATTCCTCTTGTCCAAAGCCTGAAGCTGCATTTAATGAACAGTGCACGCTCAAGGTCTTATCCGCGCGGATAGGTTTGCATTTTCAGGAGGGCTATAAATTGAGCCCTCCAGTCACAAAAATCAGGAGCCACAACACCAATTGCACCGAACCTCTGGCGAAACATAGAGAGAAAACAGTGAGAATTCTTCAAGAATTGTCACCATTTTCTCTCCAATCTTTCCCAACTCACACTCATCCACTCACTCTCACATTTAAGTCTTAAACACTCATACACTCAAGCCAAAAACTCAAGAACACAAGAAATATTGGTAAACCCTCCTTCTCCTTACCCTAAACTCCAACCATGCATGCATTTGCAAACTACAAAATGAAGTTCTTTCATCTTCTTGCTTTAGATCTAAGAAGATCACCATGGAAGACCATCTCCATGGATGATCTTCTACAAAGATCAACATTATTTTCAAGTTCTCTTACTTTCTTGCAAAGAAAACTCATTTTCAAAATCCTAAAAACCATTTTCAAGCATCAAATCTCATTTTCAAAGGGTAAAATCCCCCTCCACAAGCAAATGATATGCTTAGTCCTAATGTACCCCAAGGATGGTTTGGTATAGTTGATTCACCACTAAAATGTCTAGTTATCACTAACCAAAACCTAGGGAAATGGGGACAAGCATGGATGCAAAACCCCCCTTAAAATCATATTTTCTTTCTTGGGAAGTTGCTGTCCAGTAGCAATTTTCCCAGACCTCAGTCCATGGTCTTAATTTTTGGACACAGATGAACTTGGAATTTGGTGTTGACTACAAAACACTTTTTGTAGCCAACATCCAGAGATTTCCAGACATATTTTTACTTTATTTTTTGGGTGAGTAAAACTCCTCTTTTCAAATTTTCTTTCAGAGGCTAGTTCATCAGCTTCTGGGAATCCAGATCTCATATCTGAGGTTTCCAGAAGGTTTTGACCCCTCAAATCTTCTCCAAAATGGAAAATTACTTCGCAAAAATCTTATTCAAGGTATCTGGAACAACTTTCATTCTCTGAGTTTATCCAGATTATGAAGTTTTAAGACCCTTGAATCCATTTCAAAATCAAAGGTCCACTGCCTTTTTCATTCTGGCAGAAATGGCTCTCAACTTCAAAAGGTCTTTTGAGTACCAAATCTCAATCCAAAAATCTTCCAAAAAATCATGGGATCAGTTTAAAGTCTTAAAAAGATATCCCAATTTTTACTTTTCTGAGTTCCAACTTATTTTGGCCAAAACACACACACAAATGATTTTCAGCTTGGAAGACTCGTTTTACGAGGCATTCCGGGTGCACACTAACGTCCTTCCCGGCGTGTAACATGACCTCCGAACCTAAATCTCTGATCTCGGGTTTTTTTTCAAAGTTTTGGCCCTCAAAACAAAAATGGCGTGGCGACTCCGTTTCGTTGATTTTTTCAAATAAAAATGGGAAAATTTTCGGATACACATCATCACAGTGGCGACTCCGCTGGGGACTAAGCTTTTTCTAAAAAAAATGATACTTGGTATATTGGTGGAAACCATTAAACTTCCCGTTATCGCCTCCTAACACGAGTCGGGGATAAATTGTGGTTTAACAATCCCACGTACCGGTATCACCGTTTTCAAAAAAAAAAAAGAAGCTTTTGAGGGTCAAGCTTCCGTCCCGGCTTTGAAAATCATTTTTGTGTGTGTGTTGATTTTTGCACAATTTTCGTGTTGCTTTGGCCGCCTCGGAGAAAGTCAAAATTTTGACTGTCGAAATAATGTCCCTAACTGTCGAAATTTTCGTGCTTACGTGCTTATGTGCTCATTAAATTTCAAAAAAAAAAAATTCAAAAAAAAAATTTCAAAAAAAAAAGAAAATTTTCAAAAAAAAAATCATGCATCATGCTTTTTAAGACACATAAAAATTTTCTATTTTACTCAGAAAAAGAATATAGACTGCTTGCACACTACGCGCACGTGACCGTACACTGCACACTACATCCTTAACCCGGGGAAATCCTTGTCGCGGTCCGTTTGGTCTTATTACGCCTCTCGGATTAGCACAAGACTACCCAAACATCCCATGGAGCCTCGTGTCGACCATGCACTTGTCCGTGACACACTTTGTCCGAGACCCGGTTGGTTTTTAGTCTGGTCTGTGTCATGCCCTGTCTGTGTATAGACCTTTCCTTTCAAGCCTTTGTCGGCATACCGACTCAATATCTTTCGGGGACCCTAATCGCCGAAGTTACGCCGGTTTTCCGCCGCGGACTTTGACCAAGATATTGACCGGCGCCTTGACTTCGGCTCTGACTGGCACAAATTATACACTGACTCCCAGCATTGACACTGAGTCATCAAGGACTAATGATTATTCCATGCCTGATTACGGCCTAATTGACAACAAATCAAGATCGATCGTGGACATTTATCAGTCCAAATCATGCCGACTTTTCGTCGAGCCCTCGGACATGATCTTGACTTTTGACGTCAGCTTTGTCCGTAATTTGCATCGAATGCTCGTTAAGACTCGATTACCCGCCGACTTTTAGGATCGTTTTCTTTCGGTCGGTGGGACCCGCTTGCCCTATAGGACCCTCGCCCGGGCCGTCCACCCTGGGAGGTCGAAATACGGGTGGAATACGAGGGGCTTATAGACGTAGTGACGGGGGCCCACCGATCCAGATCCAGTAGTTTGCGAAAAAGAAGAGCAATCTTTTCCAACCGATTAGGTTAATAAAACGTGTTTTAAGTAAACGTGAACAAATAACTGCATGTTGCATGAGCCCAATGCCCAAACACCTACCCTCCTTCCATTCCCAGACATCTGAACCTTCATGTCCTTTCCCCCGCAGCTCCTCACAAAGCTTGGTTTCGGGCACCGGGTCATCGTTTGATTAGTTGGGAAGAGTCAAGCGCATCGTCAGCTTCACCGTTTGTTCCAACTCCGGGTTTCAGAATGTCTGCATCAGCTGGAAATGATAGGGACCACGTTGCTCCGTCCTCCAAAATCCCTCAGACAGACCAGTATTGGATCCAGTTGGTAGAACAGATGAGACTTCGACATGAGACTCAAATTGATAACCTTCTGGGGGTTGTCGCAAGTCATGGTTTGACTATCAGTCTCAATTCCGATGGCACTTTTACCGCAAAGAAGGAAGAAGGTTCTCCTCCTCTTCTTAATCGTCCCGGATACGTCAAGATGCTACCCCAAGATTCCTATGTTTCCACCGCCGGGACCCCTGCCCGTCGACTTACAGGGCAACTGGCCCCCAAACAGCAGTCAGGGACGAAAGAGTTCGGTATACCGTCGGTTGTCCCCTCTCAAAGTGATGATCCCACAAATATCGGCTGAGTGATGAAAATCGTGAACAGTTGAAGAAATATGGTCGGCCATCAAAGCCCTGGAAGGACGCCGAAACGGACAGCGGGCCCTGGATTGAAGAGGCCACACGCCACTTCGGGACCTTAACGATATCCCAACCGGCCAGGGCTACCACGAAGGTTAAGCATATGCCCGTTCCCCGGGACCTCAATATCTCTCATTATCCGGCGGAGTCCAATCACTCGCTACCGAATGAGCCCAGTGCGCATCCCCGGACCAGCTCCACCCAAAGTCATTCCAAGACCGCTCAACCCGAGGTCCCAAATCCGCCACCAGTAGAACACATTTGGTGGGATATTTGTGTCTGTCCCGATTGCCTCGAAAGGGATTATCGGGATTCGGATACACGAGGACCGTCCTCCTAAGAAAAAGAAAACTTCCTCCCAAAGAAAATTGAAGGAGAAATTCGAGGCCGGTGATAACGGTGTGGGAACGCTCGGGGAGCCATGCGGGGATTTGATTATTATGTACTCTACTCCGGTCAGTCTTCCCCAAAGCAAAAAGGGGTAAAAGAGCGAGAAAAGCCTTGCCAGCGACAGATTGAGACTTTCGGACGCTGAGAATCTGTGGACACTGGGTAACTCTACGCCAATCGGAAATCTATCCCCCGCGGGAACGCATCCAGTTTGACCGGCTCAGAGTGCACACCGACAAAGAAAGACCAACGCCGGTTTGGCGCTCCCACTCAATCAACATGTTGGCCGGAGATGGCAACCGCCACAAAAGGCCTCGGTATAACCCGGGGGCTTCGGCAAAGGCTCTACCTCGCAAGAAAAAGGCACGAAGCGGCGGTTTAATGACTCTCTATCCCGAGACAAGGACCAAATCTATGATCCTCACCTATATGGGAGTATGATCACCTTCTGCGATGAAGATTTGCCAAGAGATGTCTCTCGGCACAATGAAGCTTTGTACATCACTATTCGGCTCAACACCATATCACTCCACAGGGTATTAGTGGACAATGGATCATCGGTAAACGTCCTTCCCCTCGGCATGATGAAGGCCCTCCGCATAAATGAAAGGTGTATGATCCCATCTACCCGGACTGTCGAGGCCTACGACGGTTCGTCTCGTCCCATTAGGGACGGTGACTGTGGAACTGCAGTACGAAACCCAAATGGTGCCCGCAAAGTTCCATGTAATGGATATCCCCTCTGAGTTCACAGCCCTACTAGGGCGCCCTTGGTTGCATCACATGAAAGCTATAGCCTCCACTCTCCACCAATGCGTCAAATTCATCAACCGACAGGGAGACCTTGAAGTCATAAGGGGTGACAGTTTCCTCATAGGGAACGAAGAGTGAAACAAAAGCCAAGAATGCCCACAATCAAACACCGGGCTACATCCTTCAAGAGGCAAGTCTCGCCGGCATCCTTTGGAATCGGCGATGCCAACTATGTCAACACACTCAAGCGAGAAGACTCAGAAGAAGTTCGATTCATCAAATTTAATTGTTATTTCCAACACTTGGAGGCGTCTTGGAAGGAAACGGCGAACACCGCCATGATACTGAGCACACAAGTCCCGGTCCTCAATCACATTTGTCGACGTGCACGCAAACCCGTTTCTTTGGCCTCGCCGAGCGAGAGATTTTCATGATAAAAGTCGACAAACACCGACGGACTCGGCTCGAATCTATGAACGTCGTGTGGGACGTCCTCCTTGGCGAACTACACCTGCCAAGCCTTTTCGCTCGAGTATGGGACATGAGATTTTTCTAGCGGCACACCGAGACGCAATACGTCCTTACATCCGGATTGAGCGGTCGGATTGTGACGAAATGGAAATCCCCAGGATTGAGGAAGATCCCTACATCCACATGCTCAGCTTTCAGACGCCAAACACAATTGATTCTGGTTCAGACAAAGAGATGATAGCAATGCTTGAGGAGGGAGCACAGAGGCTATGCCTTTCCCGAGTTGTGAAGCCACCGACAGCGATGCCGCTAAAGAATTGGGAAACTCTCTCAGGCCCGTCCGCGACCAAAGAGGAAATGATCACCAAGCTTGGATTGGTCCCCCGTCCTTTCGTGTCAACCTTTGTAAAGTCCTCCGAGTCTCTCATTGTTGAGTTCGAGTCTCTCGAGTCGTCCGATGGCCTTACGCCTGAAGACTACGAGTCTGTAGCGAACGTTGTGTTCCCTTTCGTCTTCAATGAAATGATGAACCTTTCTGAGTATCCCTTAATCGCCACTTTAACTAATGATGAATTAACTAATAATCTAAAAACAGTTAATAACGATTCACTAGATGAAGAGGCAGACACATTAAATGAACAACATATCAAAGAAATCTTTAAGCAGGTTGTCCGGAAAGAGGAAAATCGAGCCCAAGTTGCCGAAGAGATTTTGACGAGTGTGAATGCAGGAGCTGAGGAAGAGCCTAAAGAGACGCCTTGATTGGTAGTTTCTTCGAAGGGAGCTGAAAGGGATGCCCTAATTAATTTGCTAAAAGAATTTGTGGATGTGTTCGCATGGTCCTATAAAGATATGCCGGGCCTCGATCCTTCCATAGTTGAGCACCGAATACCGCTCGACCCGGAAGTCAAGCCGGTAAAACGAAGCTAAGAAGAATTAAGCCCGAATGGTCCCTACAAGTGAAAGAGGAGATAGAAAAGATGCTCGGGCGGGGTTCATCGGGTCATTGAATACCCTACATGGCTTTCCAACATAGTAACGGTAACCAAGGCCAACGGAAAGATCCGGTCTTTGCGTAGACTTCGAGAGACTTGAACAAAGCCGGTCAAAAGATGATTTTCCCGCCAAACATCGACATTTTGGTAGATTCCACGGCCAACCATGAAGTTAAATCCTTCGTCGACGGTTTTGCCGGTTACAACCAAATCAAAATGGCGAGAAGAGGATCAAGCCAAAATGGCCTTCACAACCCCTTGGGGCACCCTCTTGCTACATGGTCATGCCATTCGGACTAAAGAATCTTTGGGGCTACGTACCGAGAGGGCGGCTACGGCTCTGTTCCATGACATGATCCACAAAGAAATTGAGGTCTATGTGGACGACATGATAATACACTCCGAGAGGATCGGATGGCCAACACTTTGTTGATTTGAGGAAATTCTTCGGCCGCCTCAGAGACCACGGCATGAGGCGAATCCGGCCAAGTGCACCTTCGGTGTAAGACGAGGTAAGGTGCTAGGATATATGGTGACGAACGGGAATCGAAGTAGATCCCCAGAAAATCAAGGCGATAGTTGAAATGAAGCCACCGGACAACGACGAAGTGAAATCCTTCATGGGAAGACTAATACATAAGCCGCTTTGTAAATCGGTGACCTCGATCTGCGAGCCGATCTTCAAGTTGATGAAGAAAAATTCCTACACGTAATGGACTCCGGAATGTCGGCTTGCCTTTGAGCGAGATCAAGGCATACCTTGTGAATCCCCGATTCTCTGCCCACCACATCGGCAAAAGCCACTCTTGCTATATCTAAGCTGTCACGGATACGGCAATTGGGGCTATGCTAGCTCAAGATAAGAAAGATTCCAAGGTCGAAAACGCCATCTATTTCATAAGCGAAAGCTCGAGGAAGCGAACTCAATTACTCACCTTGCGAGAAGACTTGCGCGGAGTTTGGTGCAGGTAGTGGGAAAGCCGAAACACTACATGCGGTCTCACCCGATACATCTTGTCTCAAGGATAGACCCCATCAAATATACGTTCGACAAGCCTTCCATCTCCATGAGGTTGGCAAAATGGTCGTTCTTTTTGGCCGAATATGACATCACTTATGTTTCGAGGAAATCAGTAAAGGATGCATAATGGCGGAACATCGGCCGATTTCCCAAGTGATGAGTCCCGAGGACTCGAACCTCAATTTCCCGATGATGGAATCTTCGCTCTAGAAGGAGAAAATCGTGGCAACTCTTCTTCGACGGGCGTCAAACAAAAGGGGAACGGGATAGGAATGCTCTGGTCGATCCTACTTGCGACGAACACACCCCCATAGCGGAAGGCCGAACTTGAAGTCACCAACAACGCTGCTGAATATGAAGCTTGCATAGCCGGGTTGGAAGCCGCCCTTGAAAGAAATATCAAGGAATTGGAGGTGTATGGTGATTACGCCCTCATCATCAATCGTGTCTCTAACAAATGGAAGACCGTGGACCCGGCTCTGAGAAATATCACACTTACATGGAAGAGTTAGTAACTCAATTCAAAGAGATCGGCTTTCATTACTTGCCCGGAGATCGCATAGCAGTTGCGGATGCTCTGCAGCAACACTAGCCTCCCTCGTTGAAATACCCGAAGGGAAAGTCCGTCAAACCATTTAGAGTCGGTAGAAGAGAAAATCCCGCTTATTGCTTTGAAATCGAAGCGAAGCCGAACCGGCCAATGATCCACAGTACACTCGGATTTACCGGTACACGAAGGATGGCGAGGCCTCTTTCAAAAATGAAGATGGGGAATATAAAGAAGAAATCAAAGCAAAAGTCTCTCGGCCACTGAGCGGCTCGCCTCCCATTATGTTCTTTTGGGAAACATGTTATACAAAAGCGTTATCAAGGCCCTCTCCTGCGATGTATCGGCAAACAGAGGCTACCGAACTCATGAAAGAAATACATGGTGGTACTGCGGCCCTCACATGAATGCTCGAGCTACGATGCAAATCATGCGAGAATGGGGTATTTTTGGATCTCCATGGAAGCCGGCGCATCCGATTCGTCAAAAGCTGCGACAAATGTCGGCGATACTCAAATCTTAATCACTTGCCTCCTCACGAGTTATACCTTGCATGACAACCCCTTGGCCTTTCGTCACTTGGGAATCGATGTCATAGGCAAAATCACACCATCGGGCGATATGACCACGAATTCGTCACTGGTAGGCGTGGATTATTTCACCAAGTGGGTTGAAGCCAAGTCCTACAAAATCCTCAACTCAAGGAAAGTAGCCCTCTTCATCAAAGAGAACATCATATGCGGATACGGGTTGCCGGCGAAATCATTTCGAGATAATGGATCCCACTTCGAAGGGGAATGCGACAGTGCCGGCGAGAATTCCGAATAACCCGTCACAAGTCATCTCCTTACAGGCCCCAAACCAACGGAGCCGTTGAGGCGGCAAACAAGACTCTGGAAAATATCATCCGGAAAATGGCTGTCCAAGGCGTAGATTGGCCGAGAAGTTACACCTGGCACTGCGGGGCTACGGAGACATCGGATCGGAAAGCGTGGCAGGAAACACCGTTTGCCCTCACATACGGAGATGGAAGCCGTGCTCCCAATCGAGCTGGAAATACCCTCGCTCCGTATACTTCTTTGGAAATCCAGATCAACGAGGTCGAATGGCTCCAGAGTCGCCATGATGAATTGGCCCTACTAGATGAACGCCGACTGAAGGCCATGGAGCACATCCGAGCCTACCAAGGAAGAATGGCCAGAGCCTTTGACAAGAAAGTAAAGCATCGGGAAATCCGAGAAGGGGACCTCGTTTTAAAAGAAAAGCCCCGATCAGTATCAACCCCCTCGGCAAATGGGAGCCTGTATGGGTCGGGCCATATGTCGTCCAGAAGATCTTCTCCGGAGGAGCCATGCAACTTGCAGACCTCGACGGGAATCCCTTTGTACACCCAGTGAATGGTGACAAGCTGCGCAGATACTACGCGTAAAAAAAAAGCAAAAAAAAAGAAGAAGAAGTCAAAAAAAAAAAGAGTGCTAAAAGAGTAATACCCAACTAGGTTGAAAACCCGAGAAGGGCGGCCTAGGTAAAAAACAGGGTTGCACCAAAAAAAAAAACAAAAAAAAAACAACAAAAAAAAAACAAAAAAATCATCAGGTTGAACTACGAAGACCTGAGCTCCTCAAAATGAGGGGAACGTAGGCAGCCGGAAACGGTTCGGTCTAAAGCACAAATAAAAGCCATACTTTGACATCAATACACTGATCAGACCATGAAAGCGTCTCGAAAAACTCTAAAGCAATTCAAATATTCATTACAAATTAAAAGCTCTTTGATGAGTCTAAGCCCGATTCATTCCTACAACTGGCAACTTGCTAAAAGAAACTAAGATACATAATCAAACTAATGTGTACGCCATGACAAGAAAGGGATACTCGGAAACCTCGAGTCACTCCCAAGCCACTCGTGCGGCCTCTCCCCTCTTCTTCCCCCTTCGAGTCTTCTTCTTACGAGCTAGGAAAAATGTCGGTATTCCTCCTACCAAGCTCTGGTATAGGAACAGGAGCTATCAAACCGGCCTCTGTCGGGGCCTTAGTAGCCCTAGCGTCATCTCTCATCTCCTGTAGCCTAGGCGGTAGCATAGGAGCCCTCCTCTCCTCGTCTCTCTTGACGTAAGCCTCATAGTCGGTCACAGCGTCTCCGCTCCTGTCATGAGGGTTGGCCCTCGCCTCGGCCCTCCTCCTCTCAGAAACAGTCAGGTCCTCCGCACCCACAATGGCCTCACGCCGTCTCAAAATAGCCACCTGAGTCTCTCCCAGATGCCTCTCATACCAATCCAGGTACCAAGTGGTCAAGAACACCGGCCTCGGACGCCTGAGAATAACCCGAGGAGGAAAGGCATCATACCCCCAGGCTCGGGAAAGAAATGGAAACACCGAGGGATCATCCATAGAAGCAGGAGTCACCACCCTGGTGGCTATATCATCAAAGCCCTCCAAAGGAACCTGCTCCAAGCCAAACTGTCTCAGAACCAAAGACGGAATATAGAAGCTGGACTGAGAAAGCCCCGGAAGCATGACCACATGGGACCCGTCCTGAAGCACTCTGCGAGTCTCCACCCGCCAATGAGACACCGACCATCTGATATCTTCAGTCTGGCGACCCGCCATCCAACGCTCCCATGAGCCCTGATCATCGAAATCCACAACAACCCCCCTCCTGGCAAATGTCCAAGGCTTGATCATGTCGGGAGTTTCCCGAAGAACCCCCAAACGCTCCATCAGCCACAGGGTCAAGAGGAACGGGCTGCCCCCGTGCATATACCGTCTTCCGGTAGCCAGCCTATCAAGAGCATGAAAGGTCTCCCCCAGAATCAAAGGAACGACATCTCTGCCCAGGCGACAGTGAACAACAACATCTAGCAGAGATCGATGACAGATCCCAAAGGAATAGACCATGAACAGGGTGCCAAACATACAAAGTGCAAAAGCATCCCAATAGGCATCATCCAAGCCTAGGCCCCTAAATCTGTCGGGAAGACCGGAAATATCGAAATGATCAGGACCGCGGATCATACCTTGCGCTTCCTCCGGGGAAAGATGAAGGAGGACGCACAATCTGTCAACAAAAGAAGCCCCTCCGGGCAAAGGAACCGCTATCTCTTCCACCTCCGGACCTCCAAGCAAGGCCCGAAATTCTTCGACAGTCGGAACAATCTCGTTGAAGGAAAGGCAAAAGACATGCCTTCTAGTGTCCCAAAATGAGGAAGAAGCCCTCAAAAGCTCATAATCCGGAATCAATTCCTTGAGAGACCATAAGCACTTCACCTTGTACCTTTCTTCAAAGAAGAACCTCCTCTCATGCATAATCTCCCGGGACCAATCCTTGAACTTGTTGAAGAATGACATTTGGGATTCTTGGGACAATTTTGATGGAGCTTTTCTAAGGTTTTCCATGGTTTTTCTCTCTTTCTCCCGAAAATGGGTGTTTGAATTTGGAGGTTGAAGAGGATATTTGAATTTGAAATAAAGTGAGACCAAATCTGAAGCAAAATTAAAGAACAATGTCAGATGCAGGACCCCATCCGCGCGGATATGTTTGTTTTCCATCAGAAAAATCTGCAACAGTCCAAGCTGCTACACCAAAAGAGGAATATTCCGTCCCGGTTGCTCGGAAACTGTGCAAAAACCTCCCCAAACCAGTCCATATACCAAACACTCACACCCTTGCCAAAAAAAAAAAACAAGGCTCATGCAACACTGCATTCATACCGCATTGCATTCATAAAATAAAATCCTAAATTATTACATCCAAAAAAAAAAAAAAAAAAAGAGAGAAAATGTCAAAAAAAAATTTGCATTTGCATTTGCAAAAAAAAAAAAAGAAAGAGCATACACATGCATTAAAAAAAAAAAATTTCGGCAGCATAACGGCATGCAATAGACATAGCCCCATTTTTCTTACAGAAAAGACAGTTTTCAGCAAATCCCATTCAATAATTTTCAATAAAAAAAATGCATACATGCATACCCTACAAGAAGTCGACGGAAATAAAACTCCGTCCCATTTTCAAGAAAAAATGCATACATGCATATCATCCATCTTACATGCAACGGGAGGAAAAATCCGTCCCACTTTTCAAAAAAAAAAAAATCCTAAACATACATACATCTCATATTGGCAAAATGCCCATTCTTTCCAAACAAAATGCATGCATTGCATCATTCATCAATATCAATATTCAATTTCAAAAAAAAAAATCATCATCACAATTTTCGAATTTTCAACATGCAATATTCAAATTTCAAAAAAAATAAATCAAAGTCACAATTCATAATTTTCGAATTTACAAAAAAAAAAAATGGCGAAAATGCCAATTCTTTTTCCCAAGCAAAATGCACATTTTGGGTTACTCATATACTCATTACAACATGCAAAGCATCAAAATCAAAATTCAAAGCCAAGAACATCAATCATTCGAATTTTCAAAAAAGAAAAAAAAAAGAGAAAAATTCAAAAATCACCCAAAAATCAATTTCAAGCAAAAATCAACAAAGGGAATGAAAAGATTCGAAGTATACCGCTCGGAGACTCGGATCAGAAGCCCAATGTTGCCAAGCATCGGGGTAGGGCTCCTCCGCAATCGATTGCGAAAGTGTGTAATGCCTCCTCATTCGGACGAGCTCCAATCGTCTCTCCGCTATCGGTCCACGTCCTTGGCCTTGAAAAGCGCCTCCCCCGTGTTCCATTGCTTGATAATCGAAGAAATCGGAGGAATTTTCAAGCTTTTTGAGCAACAATGGCTTCCTTCTCTCGGTTTCTCTCTCTCTGCTCTCGGATTTTCAGAAAACTGAATGGGGAAGAGGAAGGGCGTTGGCCCCTCATTAATACCCCCTGGTTTTCAAACCCTATCCGCGCGGACAGGATTGTAAGGGTCAAAATGACCCTTTTGCCCCTTAAAATTCCAGGACTCTGCAATTCAGTCCCCAACTTGACAGAGTTAACCAAAGTTAACCAAAGTCAACCCCGTTCATCAAAATCTTCCCCGGCAGTAAAACGTAAGACCGAGTGCCCCGAGAAAGATAACGAGATCCCGTATCTTTCATCAAAATCTTCCCCGGCAGTAAAACGTAAGACCGAGTGCCCCGAGAAAGATGACGGATCCCGTATCTTTCATCAAAATCATTCCTAAGCAAAGAAAAACGTAAGACCGAAAAGGAAAATGCCCGAGAAAGATAACGAGATCCCGTATCTTTCATCAAAATCTTCCCGGCGGTAGAACGTAAGACCGAGTGCCTGAGAAAGATAACGAGATCCCGTATCTTTCATCAAAATCTTCCGGCGGTAAACGTAAGACCGAGTGCCCCGAGAAAGATAACGAGATCACGTATCTTTCATCAAAATCATTCCCGGCAGTAAAACGTAAGACCGAGTGCCCCGAGAAAGATAAAGAGATCCCGTATCTTTCATCAAAATCTTCCCCGGCAGTAAAACGTAAGACCGAGTGCCCCGAGAAAGATAACGAGATCCCGTATCTTTCATCAAAATCTTCCCCGGCAGTAAAACGTAAGACCGAGTGCCCCGAGAAAGATGACGGATCCCGTATCTTTCATCAAAATCATTCCCGGCAGTAAAACGTAAGACCGAGTGCCCCGAGAAAGATAACGAGATCCCGCATCTTTCATCAAAATTTTTCCCGGCAGTAAAACGTAAGACCGATCTCCCCGAGAAAGATAACGGATCCCGTGTCTTTCATCAAAATCAATCTCCGGCAGTCAAACGTAAGACCGATCTCCCTGAGAAAGATAACGAGATCCCGTATCTTTCATCAAAAATCAATCTCCGGCAGTCAAACGTAAGACCGATCTCCCTGAGAAAGATAACGAGATCCCGTATCTTTCATCAAAATCCTCCGGCAGTCAAACGTAAGACCGATCTCCCCGAGGAAGATAACGAGATCCCGTATCTTTCATCAAAAATCAATCTACGGTAGTCAAACGTAAGACCGATCTCCCTGAGAAAGATAACGAGATCCCGTATCTTTCATCAAAATCTTCCCCGGCAATCAAATATAAGACCGATTTCCCAGACGAATACGTCCAATTTTTTCCCCAGCAAAGGCTAACAAAATCCCCAGCAAAGTTAACGGAATCCCAAAAGCCAACGAAATTTCGAGAAAAACTCGAACTACGAAAGGGCTTGATTCCCACTAGGGATACGTAGGTAGCCTATCATTAGGTCCAGCCCCTCGACCAAAACGGTCACCCTCTCCTTCGGCAGCAGACGAAGTCCACCGAAAGGCCATTTCAAACTAAGGCCCAAGGCGCCTAAAAAGCCATCATCATCAAGGTTCGAGGCACCTAAAACGCCATCTTCAAGGTCCGAGGCACCTAAAAAGCCATCATCATCAAGGTCCGAGGCACCTAAAACGCCATCTCCAAGGTCCGAGGCACCTAAAACGCCATCTCCAAGGTTTGAGGCACCTAAGACGCTATCACTAGGAAAGCGATAAATCGCAACTATCCCCAGCAGAGCGGATAGCCATCAGACCGAAAATGGTCATTCCTATCCCCAGCAGAGCGGATAGCCATCAGGCCAAAAATGGTCATCTCTTATCCCCAGCAGAGTTTCTCTCCAGCAACCAACTGCAGAACTCGCTCATCAGGTTCGAGGCACCTAAAACGCCACCATCTCCAGGGTCAAAACCCGAACTACGACTGGCTTGATTCCCATTCGGGATACGTAGGTAGCCTATTGAATAGGTTCAGCCACCCGATCACTCGATCATCCCGCCAAATATGGAGCCTTACTCTTATCGACGACCCCGCTTCCTTCGAAAGCGCCGTCGCCGAGGGGCTACTGTAAGTGCTCCAATTTGAGCTTGTTAGAATTTTCGTTAGAAAATTAACGAAAGTTATAACATTTCTAACAATTCCTAACAATCCTAACATTTCTAACAAAGTGAGGGTAAAATGGGCATTGTTATTTAAGGTTAAACCTCAAAAAGAATCTTAAAAAGCAAAAACAAAAGAAGAAAACCATAAATAGAAATGGCTGGAAACACAAACTGGCTGTTAATTTGAAATTTCAAAAAGATTATTCCTCTTGTCCAAAGCCTGAAGCTGCATTTAATGAACAGTGCACGCTCAAGGTCTTATCCGCGCGGATAGGTTTGCATTTTCAGGAGGGCTATAAATTGAGCCCTCCAGTCACAAAAATGAGGAGCCACAACACCAATTGCACCGAACCTCTGGCGAAATATAGAGAGAAAACAGTGAGAATTCTTCAAGAATTGTCACCATTTTCTCTCCAATCTTTCCCAACTCACACTCATCCACTCACTCTCACATTTAAGTCTTAAACACTCATACACTCAAGCCAAAAACTCAAGAACACAAGAAAGATTGGTAAACCCTCCTTCTCCTTACCCTAAACTCCAACCATGCATGCATTTGCAAACTACAAAATGTAGTTCTTTCATCTTCTTGCTTTAGATCTAAGAAGATCACCATGGAAGACCATCTCCATGGATGATCTTCTACATAGATCAACATTATTTTCAAGTTCTCTTACTTTCTTGCAAAGAAAACTCATTTTCAAAACCCTAAAAACCATTTTCAAGCATCAAATCTCATTTTCAAAGGGTAAAATCCCCCTCCCCAAGCAAATGAAATGCTTAGTCCTAATGTACCCCAAGGATGGTTTGGTATAGTTGATTCACCACTAAAATGTCTAGTGATCACTAACCAAAACCTAGGGAAATGGGGACAAGCATGGATGCAAACCCCCCCTTAAAATCATATTTTCTTTCTTGGGAAGTTGCTGTCCAGTAGCAATTTTCCCAGACCTCAGTCCATGGTCTTAATTTTTGGACACAGATGAACTTGGAATTTGGTGTTGACTACAAAACACTTTTTGTAGCCAACATTCAGAGCTTTCCAGACATATTTTTACTTTATTTTTTGGGTGAGTAAAACTCCTCTTTTCAAATTTTCTTTCAGAGGCTAGTTCATCAGCTTCTGGGAATCCAGATCTCATATCTGAGGTTTCCAGAAGGTTTTGACCCCTCAAATCTTCTCTAAAATGGAAAATTCCTTCGCACAAATCTTATTCAAGGTGTCTGGAACAACTTTAATTCTCTGAGTTTATCCATATTATGAAGTTTTAAGACCCTTGAATCCATTTCAAAATCCTTGAATCCATTTCAAAATCAAAGGTCCACTGCCTTTTTCATTCTGGCAGAAATGGCTCTCAACTTCAAAACGTCTTTTGAGTACCAAATCTCAATCCAAAAATCTTCCAAAAAATCATGGGATCAGTTTAAAGTCTTAAAAAGATATCCCAATTTTTACTTTTCTGAGTTCCAACTTATTTTGGCCAAAACACACACACACACACACAAATGATTTTCAGCTTGGAAGACTCGTTTTACGAGGCATTCCGGGTGCACACTAACGTCCTTCCCGGCGTGTAACATGACCTCCGAACCTAAATCTCTGATCTCGGGCTTTTTTTCAAAGTTTTGGCCCTCAAAACAAAAATGGTGTGGCGACTCCGTTTCGTTGATTTTTTCAAATAAAAATGGGAAAATTTTCGGATACACATCATCACAATTGGGATGGTCGTGCCCCACGGCTGCCTACGCATCTCTAAGAGAGAATCAGACCAAACGTAGTTCGACTCCAAAACACTAAAAAGGCTATTTTAGGTATTTTGAAAAGCATTTTTGAAACAGAAAAGTTGTGCTCAATCCCTTTTTGATCAATCCCTTTTTGATCAATCCCTTTTTGATCACAATATTCTTCAACACCAGTGTTTTCAAACTCCTTACCATGGTCAGTATCGCATCAAACAGAACAGAGGCGCTGGAAGGAGGCGGGCGCCTCAACCATGGCCAGGCGGGCGCCTCATCAACAGGCGGACGAGGCTGAAAGCAGAGCAACGGTGAAGGCAGAAAGGCTGCAAGCAGAGCAACTGCCTTGAGCTTGTTTTTGGGCTTGACTTGTTCTTATGGGTTTTAGGGTTTTAGCTTACTATTAAATTAGGGTTTTATTTTATATTTCTAGAATCTTCTTATTATTAGTATAAATAACAAGCTAGGGTTATTGTATTAGGGCAGACTTTGAATATATGAAATAGAAAAAGAAAAGCTTTAGCTTTCGAAATTGATTCTTGTCATTATCGTTCGGTCATTCTAATCTCTTAGCCCATTCGGCATCATTTGGTATCAGAGCTCCAGTTCGTATATCAATGGCTGAACGAGGAAGCATGGTTCGTGGTGGACGTGGTGGTCGATGGAGCAGTCGTGCAGCGGAGCCCCAAGAAGATGATCATCAGTACAGACGACGTCGTCGCAATATCGAGATAGAGGAGGTACGAAGACGGATTCAAATACTCCAGATCCGCTTGGATCGCAGAGAAAAACTTCTAGCGATGAGGGGTTCAGATTCGGTTGTTCCAGCCGAGGAAAAGGAGTACTATCAAGAGGGGATAGATTCCCTCGGCTAAAATCAGGGACTTCATGATAGGTATGAAGCTAACCATTCGAGGAAGATCGATAGGAGGATCGAAATTCCGAAAATCGAAGGTAAGGCAATTCCTAATGATTCCTTTGATTCTTGGGTTGATACTGTTGATTTTAAAGAGGACCTTTTTGTCGAATCTTCAAGTGAGGAAAACCTTGTTGATTAGTCAAAATCCCCTCTGTTTGATTCAAATCCGGAATAATCGATTGATTCTTGGATTGATACTATTGGTTCTAAAGGGGTTTTGTGATCGATTCTTCAAGGCAAGAAAATCTTGTTGATTGGTCCAAACCACCTATGTTTGATGGGTGTCATGGTGATGTTTCTCAAGCAATGACATCCGATCTTGTTGATGACGGTGAATCAGTTGTTGGGTCCGATAAGGAGACAGAGGAAGTAGTTGCTAATCAAGGGGCAAACTTGGTGTGGACGTTTGAAACGGTTACCGTTGATCTTGGGTACACGAATCCGTTTGACACGTATGTTCCCCGTTCTTTTGCTCGATACATCATTCAGAAATTAATTATTGAGTTCTTTGTATCAACGCATTGGGCTGATTGGATGGATACTATCACAAGGGCAATGAAGTTTCGAGTTCGTCAAGGGCATCAAATTCCTTTTGCGGATGGAATTCAAATTTTTCGAGGTATTGTGGTGGTCATATCAAGGATATTGACTCGAGGACGAGTCTTTTCTAAGGAGGGGAGGATGATGCAGTATCGCATCAAACAGAACAGAGGCGCTGGAAGGGAGGCGGCCGCCTCAACCACGGCCAGGCGGGCGCCTCATCAACAGGCGGGCGAGGCTGAAAGCAGAGCAACGGTGAAGGCAGAAAGGCTGCAAGCAGAGCAACTGCCTTGGGCTTGTTTTTGGGCTTGACTTGTTCTTATGGGTTTTAGGGTTTTAGCTTATTATTAAATTAGGGTTTTATTTTATATTTCTAGAATCTTCTTATTATTAGTATAAATAACAAGCTAGGGTTATTGTATTAGGGCAGACTTTGAATATATGAAATAGAAAAAGAAAAGCTTTAGCTTTCGAAATTGATTCTTGTCATTATCGTTCGGTCATTCTAATCTCTTAGCCCATTCGACATCAAATGGGGTGTCTACAGATGAGAAGAGTGTCCAAGCTTCAAACTTTTTTTTTGGCTATCTTGTATAGATGATCACATTCGATGAGAAGAGTGTCCAAGCTTCAAACTTTTTTTTGGCTATCTTGTATAGATGATCACATTCGATGAGAAGAGTGTCCAAGCTTCAAACTTTTTTTTGGCTATCTTGTATGTTTTATCCAAAAAGATGGAGAATTTGATAGATATGTGGCTCATATGATTAAAGCAGTTTGGTTGAAGTGTAAGAGTGACACAAAGTTTCTATGTGATCACGACATGTCTCCTAAATTAAAGGAAAAATTCTAACGCACGGAAATTAGGCTTACATTGCTATATGGATTGAGTGTTGACCATAAATTATTTTGGGACTAAGGTTTTGTTGTTGTTGTTGTTGTTGTTTGATTTACATGCCAATATACCGGGACGGTCAGTAACCATTACTGGAACTAGATATGACATAGACTCAACTCATATGACGACCAATAGCAGGGACGTTGTTTTGCAAAGCAGAACTCGGGAGGCTGAAAGCGAGTCTGTAAACTGCTTCCAGCTTATTCTTAGAAGCAATTGAATTGTTCAACTTCCTGAGTAATATATTAGATGCTTTTGCGTGAAATCATGGTGAACCAGGAAGGCTGATGAGGCCACATGAATATTATCTTCTCCCATGGTAGGACTCTACTGTGAAAGGTGTTGCTGATACTTGAAATGCACCATGTCCCTGAATCGCTCTCATGATCTCAGGTCTCAGATGTAGGGAGATAAGTTTGGAAGCATGTTCACAAGGCTGCTTCCGCCTTGTTTCTGTTTTACAATATTAATAAATGATAAAATCATTTCAGGAACAAGCAAATAAAAATTATCCTTAATTTCTAGCTTCGTCTTATGATGCAATGAAATACATTGAACAAGAAAATCAAAACTATCCTTAATTTCTAGCTTCCTCTTATGATGCAATGAAATACATTGGCGGAGGGTTTGTAAACTACTTTTTTTGGGGATATTGAACAAATACTCTAGCCTCTCCTCCTCGGCAAACCACAATCTATTTAGATCCACGCAGTATCAAAACAAAAACGAAGCAGGCAGGCCCTGGGATGATTTTAAATATTCCACTATTTTTGGTGGGGTTTGCAGGCCCTTGCAGAAGTGTAAGGCATAGGCAACATTGAAGACCCCAGCAGCAAGCTACTGTAATGGGCCCTACCCCTCAAAAAATAAGATTAATATCGTGTGAGCCGATGGCCCACATATCAGATATTAAACTGATAAGAACAGATACTACACTTGATCTTAACCAAAAGGCCGAGAAAGGTATGCCTTGAAACATGTTGGGTTGTCGATCTTATTCAAAGTTTGCAGTACTCACTTCTTGTCAGAAGTGATGTGGGCTATCAAATAGATACTTTCTACTAAGCTATTAAACAACAGTGAAGTACAACCAATCCTAACTATCCAGATTTGCTTGTTTGAGGGATTTTTTCTAATATTCTCTACGATATACACTTCGAATAAATTCGTTAGATGTATTACAACTTCTGGTGAACACATCGTAGATATATCATATTGCCTTTTGTAGTGCATGATATCGACACTAAACGGTCATAGAAGTAGGACGGGATGTCACATTCCCTCCATGCCTTCCGTTGTTGATACTCTTCATGCTATACTTCCGGTGTTAGGAGAACACCTATCCGGTTTCCCGCTTCCGGACATTTACACAGAATGTTTTTCCGACGGCCAAGGATATAGACAAAAACATGAAATTGATCATTCTTTGCCAGACTTCTAGAGACTATCAACACCACATTTGGCATCACCCATCCTTCTTATCTATGAGAGCTGCTGCAAAAATTGGAGTATCAAATTACACAAGCTAATTGGAAAATATCTATGAGAGGTGCCAAATTTGTTGTAGGTATTGGTTCACTGTCCTGTCCGAGCAATTGCCAGACCTTGTTGATTAGGTATTCAGTTGGGGCACAGAGACGTGCTTCTCTTTCCCTCATTTCCTCAAGGACCTTTATTCTCACTGCAGAGACACACACACATGGCAGGCACACGGCATGGATAACTGAGTTCATTCATATACCCACTATGTATTTGTCATAAGAAGTGGAATATAGTATTTCAAAATTTGAAATTGTCCTTCCAGTTGTAAGAATGCTCGTTGAGATTATATAGGGTGAGTACTATGTGTGAAATATTCAGGCAGTTGCAAGTGATGGGTGGAGCTGATGATGCATTTGGTCATTCTATTTGGGACGGAAGTGTGATGATGTTGCACCATTTCTCGGGAAAAATTCGGTTTTTGCGTCTCTTTGAAAAACCAAATAAAATCGGGAAAAGACGGAGTCGCCACGCCATTTTTGTTTTAAGGGCCAAAACTTTGAAAAATGCCCGAGATTAGAGATTTGGGTTCGGAGGTCATGTTACACGCCGGGAAGGACGTTAGTGTGCACCCGGAATGCCTCGTAAAACGAGTCTTCCAAGCTGAAAATCATTTGTGTGTGTGTGTGTGTGTGTTTTGGCCAAAATAAGTTGAAACTCAGAAAAGTAAAAATTGGGATGTCTTTTTAAGACTTTAAACTGATCCCATGATTTTTTGGAAGATTTTTGGATTGAGATTTGGTACTCAAAAGACCTTTTGAAGTTGAGAGTCACTTCTGCCAGAATGAAAAAGGCAGTGGACCTTTGATTTTGAAATGGATTCAAGGGCCTTAAAACTTCATAATCTGGATAAACTCAGAGAATGAAAGTTGTTCTAGACACCTTAAATAATATTTGTGCGAAGTAATTTTCTATTTTGGAGAAGATTTGATGGGTCAAAACCTTCTGGAAATCTCAGATATGAAATCTGGATTTCCAGAAGCTGATGAACTGGCCTCTAAAAGAAAATTTGAAAAAGGGAGTTTTCCTCACTCAAAAAATAAAGTAAAAATATGTCTGGAAAGCTCTGGATGTTGGCTACAAAAAGTGTTTTGTAGTCAACACCAAATTCCAAGGTCATCTGTGTCCAAAAATTAAGACCATGGACTGAGGTCTGGGAAAATTGCTACTGGACAGCAACTTCCCAAGAAAGAAAATATGATTTTAAGGGGGGTTTTGCATCCATGCTTGTCCCCATTTCCCTAGTTTTTGGTTAGTGATCACTTGACATTTTAGTGGTGAATCAACTATACCAAACCATCCTTGGGGTACATTAGGACTAAGCACTTCATTTGCTTGGGAAGGGGAATTTTATCCTTTGAAATCAAGATTTGGTGCTTGAAAATGGTTTTTAGGATTTTGAAAATGCATTTGCAAGTGAGTAAGAACACATTGAAGAAAATGTTGATCCTTGTAGAGGATCATCCATGGAGATGAACTTCCATGGTGATCCTCTTGGATCTAAGGCAAGAAAAGGAACAAACTACATTTTGTAGCTTGAAAATGCATGCATGGATGAGAGAATTTAGGGTAAGGAGAAGGAGGTTATACCTATCTTCCTTGTGTTTTTTGTGTTTGTGTTTGAACTTGAGAGTGAGTGGGTTTGATTTGAGTGAGTGAAAGTTGGGAAGATTCAAGAGAAAAAGGTGACAATTCTTAGAGAATTCTCACTGTTTTCTCAAGTATTTTTGCCAAATGCTGTGAGTTGTGTTCTTGTTCTCCTGTTTTTTTGTGACTGGAGGGCTCATTTTATAGCCCTCTGAAAATGACAGACTCATCCGCGCGGATAGGGTTGATGGCGTGCACTGTTCATTAAATGCTGCTCCAGGCTTTGGACACAAGGAATAATCTTTTCAAAATTCAAATTAATCACCAGCTTTTGTTCCAAATGCATTTCTATTTTTGGTTTTTCTTATTTCTTTTACTTTTTTGATTCCTTTCCTTGGTTTATCTTTTTTTGGCAATCCCTAATCTACCCTTACTTGGTTAGAAATGTTAGGAATGTTAGGAATTGTTAGAAATGTTATAACTTTCGTTAATTTTCTAACGAAAATACTAACAAGCTCAAATTGGAGCACTTACAGTAGCCCCTCGGCGACGGCGCTCGAAGGAAGCGCTGGCCGTCGATAAAAGTAAGGCTCCATATTTGGCTGATGATCAAGTGATCGAGCGGCACGAACCTATTTAATAGGCTACCTACGTATCCCGAGCGGGAATCAAGCCTGCCGTAGTTCTGGGTCTTCGACCCCGGAGATGATGGCGTTTAGGTGCCTCGAACCCGATGAGCGAGTTCTGGCAAATGTTTGGCCGCCGGAGAGAAACTCGCCGGGGGATAAGAGATGACCATTTTGGGCCTGAGGGCTATCCGCCCGCCGGGGATAGGAATGACCATTTTCGGCTCCTGGGAGACTATCCGCCCGCCGGGGATAGGAATGACCCTTTCTGGCCCGATGGCTATCTCGTGCTCTCGCCGGGGATGATTGCGATTTATCATTTTCCTAGTGTTGTGTGTGATAGCGTCTTAGGTGCCTCGAACCTAGATGATGGCGTCTTCGATGCCTCGGACCTCGAAATGGCGTTTAGGTGCCTCGAACCTCGGAGATGGCGTTTTAGGTGCCTCAAACCTCGAGATGGCGTTTTAGGTGCCTCGAACCTCGATGATGGCATTTCAGGTGCCTCGAGCCTCGAAGATGGCGTTTAGGTGCCTCGAACCTTGAGAGATGGCGTTTAGGTGCCTCGAACTCGATGATGGCATTTTAGGTGCCTCGAGCCTCTTGAGGATGGTGTTTTAGGTGCCTCGAACCTTGATGATGGCATTTTAGGTGCCTCGAGCCTTCAAGATGGCGTTTAGGTGCCTCGAACCTTAACGATGATGATTTCCTTCGATGGTCTCGGGATAGTTGGTCCTTTAGTGGACTTCATTTTGAAAGGATCGGCCTTACGTTCCGCCGCCGAAGGATGACCGTGCCGGGTCGAGTGGCTGGATCTAATGATAGGCTACCTACGTATCCCTAGTGGGAATCAAGCCCTTTTCGTAGTTCGAAATCTACTCGAGATTCCGTTGGCTTTTGGGATTCCGTTAGCTTCGCTGGGGATTTCGTTAGCCTTTGCTGGGGGAAAATCAGACGTATTCGTCGGAGAAATCGGCCTTACGTTTTACTGCCGGGGAATGATTTTGATGAAAGATACGGGATTCCGTTATCTTTCTCGGAGAAATCTATTACGCTTCGATCGCCGACGAATGATTTCATGAAAGAAACGGGATTCTGCTAACTTTCTCGAGAGATCGGACTTACGTTTTACCGCCGTCGAATAATTTTGATGAAAGATACGGATCCCGTTATCTTTCTGTGGAGATCTGGTCTTACGTTCGACCTGGCCTGGGATTTATTTGATGAAAGATACGGATCTCAAGCATCTTTCTCGGAGAGATCGGACTTACGTTTGACTGCCGGGGAAATGATTTTGATGAAAGATACGGGATTCCGTTATCTTTCTCGGAGAGATCGGACTTACGTTTGATTACCGGGGAATGATTTTGATGAAAGATACGGGATTTCGTTATCTTTCTGAGAGACTCGGACTTACGCTTGACGTCACCGCCTTTTGATGATTTCGATGAAAGATACACGGATCTCGTTATCTTTCTCGTGGAGATCGGCCTTACGCTTTACCGCCTGTGAATGATTTTGATGAAAGAAACGGGATTCCGTTAACTTTCTCGGGAAATCGGTCTTACGTTTATCGCTGGGAATGATTTTGATGAAAGATACTGGATCTCGTTATCTTTCTCGTGTGAGATCGGTCTTACGCTTTACCACGGGAATGATTTTGATGAAAGATACGGATTCCGTTATCTTTCTCTGAGAGATCGGACTTACGCTTCGATCCGCCGGGGAATGATTTTGATGAAAGATACGGGATTTCGTTATCTTTCTCGGAGAGATCGGACTTACGTTTGACTGCCGGAGAATGATTTTGGTGAAAGATACGGGATTCCGTTATCTTTCTCGGAGAGATCGGACTTACGTTTGACTGCCGGGAATGATTTCCTTGAAGGGCAACTCCAATGGTGGTCCTAGTCCTAAGAATCCTAAAACCAAATTTTGATACCCATGGAGACTTTTTGCATGGTCCTAAAAAATCATCTCCAATAATGGGTATCAAAAATTAGGTACCAAATTAGTTTTTTTTTTTTTTTAAGTTAATAACTTTATTAATATTTTTAATATGATAAATAATTTTGAAATATAATAATTATTTTAATTAGTTATTTCAAAAAATAAAATTTTATAAATAATTTCGAAATATAATAATTATTTTAATTAATTATTTTTTTTATAAAATTTAAAATTTTATAAATAATTATATAAAAATTTAAATAAATTTAAATCAAAAATTAAAATTTTTATGTATAATTAAATAAATTTAAAAAGAAGTAGAACAAATGTAGAAAGAAAATGAAAAAAGGGTGTATGGAAAAATATGAAGTAGCAAAGTCCTAAGCAAAGTCCTAAATATGGTACTTTGCTAAGGACTTAATCAAATTTTGATGCCTCTAGTTTTTGCCATTGGAGATGCAAAGA
The DNA here is from genome assembly GCA_022495995.1 of Adenophora triphylla var. japonica. NCBI lineage: Eukaryota > Viridiplantae > Streptophyta > Magnoliopsida > Asterales > Campanulaceae > Adenophora > Adenophora triphylla. The sequence continues at coordinate 188,761 of JAFEMH010003996.1, forward strand.
CCTTTGTGTGGGTATCAAAAATAGGTTTTAGGACCATTGTTGGAGTTGCCCGAAAGGGGGTTGACTTGGGTTCACTTTGGTTAACTTTGGTTAACTTTGTCAAGTTTGGGACTAAACTGCATAGTCCCGGATTTTTAAAGGGCAAAAGGGTCATTTTGACCCTTGCAACCCTATCCGCGCGGATGGGAGCGTGTTCTGACAGGTTTTAAAGAGGGCCAACGCCCTTCTTCTTCCTCAGTCAGTTTTTTGAAAAAATTACGAGAGAGAAGGAAGAAAAAATGCCCCAGCCGCCATTGAAGGCCAAAAAACTCAAAAATTCTTCCGATTTTTCCGATTTTTTAAGCAATGGAACACGGGGAAGGTGCTTTTCAAGGTCAAGGACGTGGCCCGGTAGCGGAGAGACGATTGGAGCTCGTCCGAATGAGGAGGCACTATACTCTTTCGTAATCGATTGCGGAGGAGCCATACCCCGATGCTTGGCAACATTGGGCCACCGATCCGAGTCTCCGAACGGTATTCTTCGAATCCTTTTGATCCCTTTGTCGATTTTTGCTTGAAATTGATTTTTGGATGATTTTTCTCTTTTTTTTTTTTCGAAAATTATGCAATGTTCATGGCCTTGGATTTTGATTTTGCATGTTGTAATGAGTATATGGGTATCCCAAAATGTGCATTTTGCTTGGCAAAAGAATTGGCATTTTCGCCACATTTATTTTTTTTCGAAAATTCGAGAATTGTGATTTGAAGAATGATGCAATGCATGCATTTTGTTTGAAAAGAATGGGCATTTTGCCAACATGAGATGATGATATGAATGTATATATGTCTAAGATTTGATTTTTTTTTTTGAAAAGTGGGACGGATTTTTCCTCCCGTTGGTTGAATGCATGTTATTTTATGAAAATGGGACGGAGTTTTTACTTCCGTTGACTCCTTGTGTGAATGTATGAATGTAGGATTTTTTTTTTTTGAAATGACGGATGATATGCATGTTATGAATGCATTTTTTTTTTTGAGAGTGTGACTTTCTATGAAAAGTGGGACGGATCTTTCGTTCCCCTTTGATTGAATGAATGACTTGAAAGATTGTTTATGTATGCTATTTCATGAAAGATGGGACGGAGTTTTTTCTTTCGTTGACTCCTTGTATGAATTTTTTTTTATGTATGAATGAATGTTGATTGGGATTTGGTGAAAACTGCTTCTTTTTTGAGAAAAATGGGGCTGGGTTCATTGCATGCCGTTATGCTGCCGAATTTTCTTCAAAACTTTTGTGTTGCATGATGCATGTATATGCTTTCTTTTTTTTTTTGTGCAAATGCAAATGCAATTTTTTTTTTGACATTTTCTCTCTTTTTTTTCATTGCAGGGCGGAAACAACTACGTTACGGAGCAGCTGAACAAGATGAAGACTCGAGGATCGGTGGAGTCTGTAGTTGACTTGTGGGACCGGCTTTCGAATGCGGGCCGAGGAGCTTTGCCGAGTCCGAGACAGATTGTTGTTGAGACCGGGCTTTGGGAGTTCATTGAGTGCTTGAGGGGATTGGTCAAGTTCCCTAAGAGCAAGGGCCTGATGTTTGCTTTGGCGCAAAGACTCGGTGGGATGCGACCCACACGTTTCACTTCTTCCGGGCGAGGCTACGGTTACGCCTTTCCGACTACGCTCGCGATCACGGGTTTGTCCTTTAATGGACGCGGCATTGAGTGGCGGGACGGCTACGGCGACGCGGACCGCAGTGCTCTTTGGGATTTTCCCTATTCCCAAAAAGGGGATGGGGATGGAGTATGCCGTGGTCTGGGAAGATTGTGGAGACCATTGGGAGCTACGAGGCCGGGAGGAGAGGATAGGCGCCGAGCGCATTGCTAGGGCCTTCTTGTGGTTTGCTTTTTCGAGCACTCTTTTTGGACATGCTGAGGGGACGGCAGTCTTTGCCTTGTTGAGGTCCTTGGAGGACGTGGAGATGGCTGGAGACGTCTCTTGGGGAGAAGCCGGGCTGGCAGAGCTTTACTTTGCTCTTGATAGGTACAGCCGGAAGGCTGTGAGCTCCTTGTACTGCTTCGAGTTTGCTCTGGAGGTATAAGTTTTTTTTTTTGCTTTCCCCTTTTTTCTTGAGCACACACTTTTCTTTTGCACTGGATTGATTTGATTTTTTCCTTTCGCAGGTATGGGCTCTGGAGTTTTTTCACGTCACGATGTGGCGACAGCCGGCAGAGTACGTCGAGGCGTATCCGGCCATGCGCTCTTGGTCCAAGCATGCCCGGGAGAAGATAAGTTCCAGGGGGCGTACGACTCTCAGATACGCGGATTGCCTTCCTTTGACGGAGGCTGAGACGGATGAGAGGATGATATTCTATCCCTGGGATCGTTTCGAGGTGGCGCAGCTGAAGGGCGCTGAGATTTGGACCGTGCAGCGGAGGGTTCTGAGAGGTCTGACATGCGATGTCTATTATCTGGGAGAGAGGGTGACGCGTCAGCATGGCGTGAATTCGCATTTGATGACACCGGTGGAGCCTCCCGCCGATATGATGCACCCGAGTGATAGATCTGCGACCTGGGATGATTACCGAGCCGGCCAGCACTTCTCAGCATTTGTGGCGATTGAGCCATATCTCGTATTTGTTTTGAGGAGGCTGAGGACGCCCCAGGTTCTGGATAGAGAGGGGTTTGGGATCCCGCGGTACCCTCGGACAGATTTTTCATATGTCCAGGATGGGGTCCGATTGAGGGTGCAGATCCCTCAGCCTGAGCGGCTTCCACGAGCTTTCCGCCTCGTCCTGCATGAAGGTATGGCTTCTCCTTCCCACCTTTCCATTTTTTTGCTTTTGTCCTTTTTTTCTTTTCTTTCCTCGTCATCATTTTTCGCTTCAATCAAGCTTCGACGCTTTTGCTTTCGTGCAGTTTTCGGAGGTGGTCGTTGAGAAGCTGACGAAGCAAGTGATCGGGGCTAAGAGATTTATCAGGAGGATGGTTGCTTGCGGGGCTCCTCAGGCTAGAGCGAGGCGACCACGGCCGGCGCCTGTCAGGCGAGAGGCTTCTCCTATTCCTTCAGAGACTTCTTCCGAGACTCCTCTTTCTCCTCTCCTAGATCCCCGCGCGGTGCTGCCTTCGGATCATGTCATTCTCGGGGATCCACATGGGCAGGGACACGTTTGGCAGCATGGTGGGTCGTCTTCGTACGTCCAGGAGTCCGACGCCTTCACTTTTGGATTCGACTTCTTCGAGGATCTTGGTTTGCCTTATCGCGGCGTGCCAGTTGGTCCAGACGAGCCTCTTTCTGGAGACGAGGACGATTCTGAGCCCGAGATCTTCAGGGCTCCTGATGAGGCAGGCCCGAGCCGCAAGAGGGACCGGGGGCAGACATCGGGCGCTAGGGATTCTGATTGATTACCTTTTTTAGACTGATTTTCTGAGATTTTGTGATTTGTGACTGGGATTGAGATTTGTACAGCTTATGCACATTTTGCTCTTTTTTTTTTTTTGGAATGTAATAATTTAGGATTATTGTTACCCCTTTTTTTTTGTTTTTTTTATGCACACTCCTTCTTTTTTTTTTTGGATGTAATAATTTAGGATTTTATTTTATAAATGCAATGCGGTATGAATGCAATGTTGCATGAGCCTTGGTTTTTTTTTTTTGGCAAGTGGTGTTAGTGTTTGGTATATGGACTGGTTTGGGGAGGTTTTTTGCACAGGTTTCGAGCAACCGGGACGGAATATTCTTCTTTGGTTCAGCAGTTTGGACTGTTGCAGATTTTTCTGATGGAGAACAAACATGTCCGCGCGGACGGGACAGGAATCTGACACTGTCCTTTGATTTTGCTTCAGATCTGGTTTTGCTTTATTTCAAATTCAAATATCCTCTTCAACCTCCAGTCCAAACATCCATTTTCGGGGAGAAAGAGAGAAAATCCATGGAAAACCTTAGAAAAGCTCCATCAAAATTGTCCCAAGAATCTCAAATGTCATTCTTTAACAAATTCAAGGATTGGTCCCGGGAGATTATGCATGAGAGGAGGTCCTTCTTTGAAGAAAGGTATAAGGTGAGGTGCTTATGGTCTCTCAAGGAATTGATTCCGGATTATGATCTTCTGAGGGCTTCTTCCTCATTTTGGGACACTAGAAGGCATGTCTTTTGCCTTTCCTTCAACGAAATGGTCCCGACCGTCGAAGAATTTCGGGCCTTGCTTGGTGGCCCGGAGGTGGAGGAGATAGCGGTTCCTTTGCCTGGAGGGGCTTCTTTCGTTGACAGATTGTGCAACCTCCTTCATCTTTCCCCGGAGGAAGCGCAAGGTATGATCTGTGGTCCCGATCATTTTGATATTTCCGGTATCCCTGATAGGTTTAGGGGCTTAGGCATGCTTGATGATGCATATTGGGATGCCTTTGCCCTTTGCATGTTCGGGACCTTGTTCATGGTCTATTCTTTTGGGATCTGTCATCGGTCTCTACTGGATGTAGTCGTTCATTGTCGCTTGGGCAGAGATGTTGTACCTTTGATCTTGGGGGAGACTTTCCATGCTCTCGATAGGTCAAGCTACCGGGAGGCGGTATATGCACGGGGCAGCCCGTTCCTCTTGACCCCGTGGCCGATGGAGCGCTTGGGGATTCTTCGGGAAACTCCCGATATGATCAAGCCTTGGACATTCGCCGGGAGAGGGGTTGTTGTAGATTTTGATGATCGGGGCTCATGGGAGCGTTGGATGGCTGGTCGCCGTACGTAAAATATCGGATGGTCAAGTGCCTTGTTGGCGGGTGGAGACTCGCGAGTAGTGCTTCAGACGGGTCTCATGTGGTCATGCTTCCGGGCTTTCTCAGTCCAGCCTTCTATATTCCGTCCTTGGTTCCGAGACAGATTCGGCTTGGAGCGAGTTCCTTTGGAGGACTTTGATGATATAGCCACCGGGGTGGTGGCTTCCGCTTCTATGGATGATCCTTCGGTGTTTTTCTTTCTTTCCCGAGCATGGAGGTATGACGTCTTTCCTCCTCGGGTTATCCTCGGGCGTCAGAGGACCGGTGTTCTTGACCACTTGGTACTGGATTGGTACGAGAGGCATTTGGGAGAGACTCGATGGCTATTTTGAGGTGGCGTGAGGCCATTGTGGGTGCGGAGGACCCGACAGCTTCGAGAGGAGTGAGGGCCGAGGCGAGGGCCAACCGCTGTGGCCCCGAGGAGAGCGGAGACGCCGCGACCGACTATGAGGCTTATGTCAAGAGACAAGAGAGGAGGACTCCTACTTTACCGGCTAGGCTACAAGAGATGAGGGATGACGCTAGGGCTACTAAGGCCCCGACGGAGGCTGGTTTGATAGATCCTGTTCCTATACCGGAGCTTGGTAGGAGGAAGACCGACATTTTTCCTGTTCGGAAGAAGAAGACTCGAAGGGGAAGAAGAGGGGAGAGGCCGCTCGAGTGGCATGGAGTGACTCCGAGGTTTCAGTATCCCTTTCTTGTCATGGCGAGACACATTAGTTTGATTATGTATCTTAATTTCTTTTAGCGGGTTGCCGGTTGTAGGAATGAATCGGGCTTAGACTCATCAAAAAGCTTTTAACTTGTAATGAATATTTAAATTGCTTCAGAGTTTTTCGAGACGCTTTCATGGTCTGATCAATTGTATTGATGTCAGAGTATGACTTTTATTTGTGTTTTAGACCGAACCGTTTCCGGCTGCCTACGTTCCCCTCATTTTGAGGAGCTCAGGTCTTCGTAGTTCAACCCGGTCGTTTTTTTTTTGTGTTGTTTTTTTTTTTGTTTTTTGTTTGTTTTTTTTTTTTTGTTTTTTGTTTTTTTGTTTTTTTTGTTTTTGTTTTTTGTTTTTTGGTGCAACCCTGTTTTTTACCTAGGCCGCCCTCTTCGGGTTTTCAACCTAGTTGGGTATTACTCTTTTAGCACTCTTTTTTTTGTTTCTCTTTTTTTTTTACGCGTAGTATCTGCGCAGCTTGTCACCATTCACTGGGTGTACAAAGGGATTTCCGTCGAGGTCTGCAAGTTGCATGGCTCCTCCGGAGAAGATCTTTTGGACGATGTATGGCCCGACCTGCGGACGAGGCTCCCATTTGCCGGGGTTGACACGGACCGGGGGCTTTTCTTTCAAAACGAGATCCCCTTCTCGGATCTCCCGATGCTTTACTTTCTTGTCAAAGGCTCTGGCCATTCTTCCTTGGTAGGCTCGGATGTGTTCCATTGCTTTCAATCGGCGTTCATCTAGCAGGGCCAATTCATCATGGCGACTCTGGAGCCATTCGACCTCGTTGATCTGGCTTTCCAGCAACACACGGAGTGAGGGGATTTCTAGCTCGATTGGGAGTACGGCTTCCATTCCGTATGTGAGGGCAAACGATGTTTCCCGCTTGCCGTTCCGACGGATGTTCTGTGAGCCCCGAGTGCCAGTGTAACTTATCGGGCCAATCTCTGCCTTGGACAGCCATTTTCCGGATGATGTTTTCCAAAGTCTTGTTTGCTGCCTCGACGGCTCCGTTGGTTTGGGGCCTGTAAGGAGATGACTTGTGACGGGTTATTCGGAATTCTGCCAGCAACCTGTCACATTCCCCTTCGAAGTGGGATCCATTATCTGAGATGATTTCGGCTGGCAACCCGTATCTGCATATGATGTTCTCTTTGATGAAGAGGGCTACTTTCTTTGAATTGAGGATTTTGTAGGATTTTGCTTCAACCCATTTGGTGAAATAGTCCACGGCTACCAGGACGAACTCGTGGCCATTACTGCCTGATGGTGTGATTTTGCCTATGACATCAATTCCCCAAGTGACGAAAGGCCAAGGGGTTGTCATGCAGTATAACTCGTGAGGAGGCAAGTGATTAAGATTTGAGTATCGCTGACATTTGTCGCAGCTTTTGATGAACTGGATGCGGTGGCTTCCATGGAGATCCAAAAGTACCCCATTCTCAAAGATATGATTTGCATCGAGCTCGAGCATTCATGTGAGGGCCGCAGTACCACCATGTATTTCTTTCATGAGTTGGTAGCCTCTTGTTTGCCGGTACATCGCGCAGAGGGGGCCTTGATAACGCTTCTTGTATAGCATGTTTCCCAAAAGAACATAATGGGAGCGCGAGCCGCTTCTGTGGCCGAGAGACTTTTCGCTTTGATTCCTTCTTTATATTCCCCATCTTCATTTTTGAAGGATGCTTCTCCGTTCTTAAGGTACTCGATAGATCCGAGTGTACCGGGGATCATCGCCGGTTCGGCTTCGCTTCGATTTCAAAGCAATAAGCGGGATTTTCTCTTCTCCCGACTACGAATGGTTTGACGGACTTCCCCCTCGGAGTATTTCAACGAGGGAGGCTAGCGTTGCCAGAGCATCTGCAAATCTGTTGCGATCTCTGGGCAAGTAATGAAAGCCGATCTCCTTGAATTGAGTTACTAGCTCTTCCATGTAAGTGTGATACTTTCAGTACACCCGGGTCCACGGTCTTCCATTTGTTAGAGACACGATTGATGATGAGGGCGAGTCACCATACACCTCCAATTCCTTGATATTTCTTTCAAGGGCGGCTTCCAACCCGGCTATGCAAGCTTCATATTCGGCGGCGTTGTTGGTGACTTCGGTTCAACCTTACTGCTATGGGGGTGTGTTCGTCGGTAGGATCGACCGTAAGCATTCCTATTCCGTTCCCCCTTTTGTTTGACGCCCGTCGAAGAAGAGTTGCGCGATTTTCTCCTTCTAGAGCAAAGATTCCATCATCGGGAAATTGAGGTTCAGGTCCTCGGGACTCATCACTTGGGAAATCGGCCAAATGTTATGCCATTATGCGTCCTTTTACGGATTTCCTTGAAACATAAGTGATGTCATATTCGGCCAAAAGAATGACCATTTTGCCAACCTCATAGAGATGGAAGGCTTGTCGAACAGATATTTGATGGGGTCTATCCTTGAGACAAGATGTATCGGGTGAGACTGCATGTAGTGTTTCAACTTTCCCACTACCTGACCAAACTCGCGCAAGTCTTTTCGCAAGCGAGTAATTGAGTTCGCTTCCTTGGAGCTTTACGCTACGAAATAGATGGCGTTTCGACCTTGGAATCTTTCTTCTCTTGAGCTAGCATAGCCCTAATTGCTGTATCCGTGACAGTTAGGTATAGCAATAGTGGTTTTTGCCGATGTGGTGGGCAAAGAATCTGGGATTCACGAGGTATGCCTTGATCTGTTCAAAAGCAAGCTGACATTCCGGAGTCCATTCTGTGTAGGCATTTTTCTTCATCAACTTGAAGATCGGCTCGCAGATCGAGGTCAACTGATTTACAAAGCGGCTTATGTATTGCAGTCTTCCCATGAAGGATTTCACTTCTGTCAGTGTCCGGGGTGGCTTCATTTCAACTATCGCCTTGATTTTCTGAGGATCTACTTCGATCCCTCGTTCTGTCACCATATATCCTAGCACCTTGCCTCGTCTTACACCGAAGGTGCATTTGGCTGGATTCAGTCTCATGCTGTGGTCTCGGAGGCGGCCGAAGAATTTTCTCAAATCAACAAAGTGTTGGCCATCTGATCCTCTGGAGTGTATTATCATGTCGTCCACATAGACCTCAATTTCTTTGTGGATCATGTCATGGAACAGAGCTGTAGCTGCCCTTTGGTACGTAGCCCCAGCATTCTTTAGTCCGAACGGCATGACCGTGTAGGTGCCCCAAGGGGTTGTGAAGGCCGTTTTGGCTTGATCCTCTTCTGCCATTTTGATTTGGTTGTAACCGGCAAAACCGTCGACGAAGGATTTAACTTCATGGTTGGCCGTGGAATCTACCAAAATGTCGATGTTTGGCGGGGGAAATCGTCTTTTGGACTGGCTTTGTTCAAGTCTCTCGAAGTCTACGCGACACCGGATCTTTCCGTTGGCCTTGGTCACCGTTACTATGTTGGAAAGCCATGTAGGGTATTCAATGACCACGATGAACCACCTTACTGAGCATCTTTTCTATCTCCTCTTTCACTTGTAGGGACCATTCGGGCTTAATTCTTCTTAGCTTACGCTTTGCGGCTTGACTTAAGGTCGAGCGGTATTCGGTGCTCAACTATGGAAGGATCGAGGCATGGCATATCTTTATAGGACCATGCGAACACATCCACAAATTCTTTTAGCGGCTCAATTAGGGCATCCCTTTCAGTCCCTTCGAAGAAACTACCAATCCGCGTCTCTTTAGGCTCTTCCGCAGTTCCCAAATTCACACTCGTCAAAATCTCTTCGGCACTTGGGCTCGATTTTCCTCTTCCGGACAACCCGCTTAAAGATTTCTTTGATATATTGTTCATTTAGAGTGTCTGCTTCTTCATCTAGTGAATCGTTATTAAGCATTTTTAGATTATTAGTTAATTCATGATTAGTTAAAGTGGCAATTAAGGGATACTCGAAGGTTCGTCATTTCATTGAGAATAAGAGGGAATACGGCATTGGCTACAATTTCGTGGTCTTCGGGCGTGAGGCCATCGGACGGTCGGAAGACTCAAACTCAACAATGAGAGACTCGAGAGGACTTTACAAAGGTTGACACAAAGGGACGGGGGACCAATCCAAGTTTGGTGATCATTTCTTCTTTGGTCGCGGACGGGCCCGAGAGAGTTTCCCAATTCTTTAGCGGCATTGCACGTCGAGGGCCTCATGACTCGGGGGCTGTCTCGTTTGTCCTCCTTCCTCGCCGTTGCTATCATCTCTTTGTGCGAACCGTAATCAATTGTGTTTGGCGTCCGAAAGCCGAGCATGTGGATGTAGGGATCTTCCTCAATTGCAGGATTTCTATCTCGTCACAATCCGACCGCTCAATCCAGATGTAAGGACGTATTGCGTCTCGGTGTCTTCTTTGGAAAAATCTCATGTCCCATACTCGGCGGAAAGGCTTAGCGAAGCGGTTCAGCCAAGGAGGACGTCCCACACGACGTTCATAGATTCGAGTTGGGTATGACGATGCTTGTCGATCTTTATCATGAAAATTTCCTGGCTTGGCAGGGTCAGAGAGTGGGTTTGAAGAATGGTGACAAAGCTGTGATTAGGGACCGGGGGTTTGTGTGCTTGTATCATGGCGGTGTTCTATGTTTCCTTCCAGTATGCCTCCAAATGTTGGAAATGACAATTGAATTTGATGAATCGAACTTCTTCAGAGTCTGCTCGCTTGAGTGCGTTGACATAGTTGGCATCACCGGATTCTGGGGGATTTTGACGAGACTTGCCCTGATAGTCCCTTGGTCGACTCGGAGGAGGTAGCCCCGGTGTCTGGCTAAAAGCATGCTTAGTGACGGTCTCTGCTTCGTTCCCTATGAGGAAACTGTCGCCCCTTATGACTTCAAGGTCCCCTTGTCGGTTAATGAATTTGACGCATTGGTGGAGAGTGGAAGCTATGGCTTTCATGTGATGCAACCAAGGGCGCCCTAATAGGGCTGTGAACTCGGAGGGGATATCCATTACATGGAACTTTGCTGGCACCATTTGGGTTTCGTACCAGAGTTCCAGAGTCACTGTCCCCAGGATGGGACGGGACGTGCCATCATATGCCTTGACTGACCGGGTAGTGTGATGAATGTCGCCATTTCGCGGGAGAAATTCGGTTTTTGCGTTTCTTTGAAAAACCAAATAAAACCCGGAAAAACGGAGTCGCCACGCCATTTTTGTTTTAAGGGCCAAAACTTTGAAAAATGCCCGAGATTAGAGATTTGGGTTCGGAGGTCATGTTACACGCCGGGAAGGACGTTAGTGTGCACCCGGAATGCCTCGTAAAACGAGTCTTCCAAGCTGAAAATCATTTGTGTGTGTGTGTGTGTTTTGGCCAAAATAAGTTGAAACTCAGAAAAGTAAAAATTGGGATGTCTTTTTAAGACTTTAAACTGATCCCATGATTTTTTGGAAGATTTTTGGATTGAGATTTGGTACTCAAAAGACCTTTTGAAAGTTGGAAGTCACTTCTGCCAGAATGAAAAAGGCAGTGGACCTTTGATTTTGAAATGGATTTAAGGGCTTCAAAACTTCATAATATGAGAAAACTCAGAGAATGAAAGTTGTTCCAAACACCTTAAATAAGATTTGTACGAAGGAATTTTCCATTTTGGAGAAGATTTGAGGGGTCAAAACCTTCTGGAAATCTCAGATATGAAATCTGGATTTCCAGAAGCTGATGAACTGGCCTCTAAAAGAAAATTTGAAAACAGGAGTTTTACTCACCCAAAAAATAAAGTAAAAACATGTCTGGAAATCTCTGGATGTTGGCTACAAAAAGTGTTTTGTAGTCAACACCAAATTCCAAGTTTATCTGTGTCCAAAAATTAAGACAATGGACTGGGGTCTTGGAAAATTGCTACTGGACAGCAACTTCTCAAGAAAGAAAATGATTTTAAAGGGGGTTTTTGCATCCATGCTTGTCCCCATTTCCCTAGGTTTTGGTTAGTGATCACTTGAAATTTTAGTGGTGAATCAACTATACCAAACCATCCTTGGGGTACATTAGGACTAAGCACTTCATTTGCTTGGGAAGGGGAATTTTATCCTTTGAAATCAAGATTTGGTGCTTGAAAATGGTTTTTAGGGTTTTGAAAATGCATTTGCAAGTAAGTAAGAACACATTGAAGAAAATGTTGATCCTTGTAGAAGATCATCCATGGAGATGAGCTTCCATGGTGATCTTCTTGGATCTAAGACAAGAAGATGAATGAACTACATTTTGTAGCTTGAAAATGCATGCATGGATGAGAGAATTTAGGGTAAGGAGAGGGAGGTTATACCTATCTTCCTTGTGTTTTTGTGTTTGTGTTTGAACTTGAGAGTGAGTGGGTTTGATTTGAGTGAGTGAAAGTTGGGAAGATTCAAGAGAAAAAGGTGACAATTCTTAGAGAATTCTCACTGTTTTCTCAAGTATTTTCGCCAAATGCTGTGAGTTGTGTTCTTGTTCTCTCTTTTTTTTTTGTGACTGGAGGGCTCAATTTATAGCCCTCTGAAAATGACAGACTCATCCGCGCGGACAGGACCTGCAGCGTGCACTGTTCATTAAATGCAGCTCCAGGCTTTGGACACAATGAATAATCTTTTTAAAATTCAAACTGGTTGTGTTTTTCAACTTACCAATTCGGGTTTTTTCCATTTCTTTTGCTTTTTAGGATTCCTTTCTTGGTTTATCCTTAAATAACAATGCCCATTTTGCCCTCACTTTGTTAGAAAAGTTAGGATTGTTAGGAAATGTTAGGAATGTTAAAACTTTCGTTAATTTTCTAACGAAAATACTAACAAACTCAAATTGGAGCACTTACAGTAGCCCCTCGGCGACGGTGCTTTCGAAGGAAGTGGGGTCGTCGATGAGAGTAAGGCTCCATATTTGACAGGATGATCAAGTGATCGAGTGGTTGAACCTATTTAATAGGCTACCTACGTATCCCGAGTGGGAATCAAGCCGGCCGTAGTTCGGGTCTTTGACCCTGGAGATGATGGCGTTTTAGGTGCCTCGGACCTGGTGAGCGAGTTCTGCAGTCGGTTGCTGGGGAGAAACTCTGCTGGGGATAAGAGATGACCATTTTGGTCGGAGGGCTATCCGCTCTGCTGGGGATAGGAATGACCATTTTCGGTCTGGGGACTATCCGCTCTGTTGGGGATGATTGCTATTTATCGCTTTCCTAGTGTTGTGTGTGATAGCGTCTTAGGTGCCTCGAACCTTGATGATGGCGTCTTCAGTGCCTCGGACCTTGGAGATGGCGTTTTAGGTGCCTCGAACCTTGGAGATGGCGTTTTAGGTACCTCGAACCTTGGAGATGGCGTTTTAGGTGCCTCGAACCTTGGAGATGGCGTTTTAGGTGCCTCGAACCTTGATGATGGCATTTTAGGTGCCTCGAACCTTAGTGATGATGACTTCCTTTGATGGTCTGGGATAGTTGGTCCTCTAGTGGTCTTCATTTTGAAAGGATCGGTCTTACGTCTGCTGCCGAAGGATGACCGTGCTGGTCGAGTGGCTGGACCTAATGATAGGCTACCTACGTATCCCTAGTGGGAATCAAGCCCTTTCGTAGTTCGAAATCTACTCGAGATTTTGTTGGCTTTTGGGATTTCGTTAACCTTTCTGGGGATTTTGTTAGCCTTTGATGGGGGAAAATCAGACGTATTTGGCCTTACGTTTTACTGCCGGGGAATAATTTTGATGAAAGATACGGGATTCCGTTATCTTTCTCGGGAAAATCGGTCTTACGTTTGACTGCCGTTTGGTTTTGATGAAAGATACGGGATCTCGTTATCTTTCTCGGGAAGATCGGTCTTACGTTTGACTGCCGTTTGGTTTTGATGAAAGATACGGGATCTCGTTATCTTTCTCGGGAAGATCGGTCTTACGTTTGACTGCCGTTTGATGATTTTGATGAAAGATACGGGATCTCGTTATCTCTCTCGGGGAAATCGGTCTTACGTTTGACTGCCGTTTGATGATTTTGATGAAAGATACGGGATCTCGTTATCTTTCTCAGGGAGATCGGTCTTACGTTTGACTGCCGGTGATGATTTTGATGAAAGATACGGGATCTCGTTTCTTTCTCGGGGAAATCGGACTTACGTTTGACTGCCGGTGATGATTTTGATGAAAGATACGGGATTCCGTTATCTTTCTCAGAGAAATCGGTCTTACGTTTGACTGTCGGGAATGATTTCCTTGAAAGGGGGTTTGACTTGGGTTCACTTTGGTTAACTCTGTCAAGTTGAGGACTGAATTGCAGAGTCCTGATTTTTAAAGGGCAAAAGGGTCATTTTGACCCTGACAACCCTATCCGCGCGGATGGGAGCGTGTTCTGACAGGTTTTAAAGAGGGCCAACGCCCTTCTTCTTCCTCAGTCAGTTTTTTGAAAAAATTACGAGAGAGAAGGAAGAAAAAACGCCCCCGCCGCCATTGAAGGCCAAAAAACTCAAAAATTCTTCCGATTTTTCCGATTTTTTAAGCAATGGAACACGGGGAAGGTGCTTTTCAAGGCCAAGGACGTGGCCCGGTAGCGGAGAGACGATTGGAGCTCGTCCGAATGAGGAGGCACTATACTCTTTTGCAATCGATCGCGGAGGAGCCATACCCCGATGCTTGGCAACATTGGGCTTCTGATCCGAGTCTCCGAACGGTATACTTCGAATCCTTTCATTCCTTTTGTCGATTGATTTTTGGGTGATTTTTCTTTTTTTTTTCAAAAATTATGTAATGCTCATGGCTTTGGATTTTGATTTTGATGCTTTGCATGTTGTAATGAGTATATGGGTAACTCAAAATGTGCATTTTGCTTGGGAAAAGAATTGGCATTTTCGCCACATTTTTTTTTTAATTCGAAAATTATGAATTGTGATTTTTTTTTTTGAACTTTGAATATTGATATGCATTTTGCAATGAATTTGTGGGTATCCCAAAATGTGCATTTTGCTTGGGAAAAGAATTGGCATTGTCGCCATATATATAATATTTTTTTCGAAAATTCGAGAATTGTGATTTGAAGAATGATGCAATGCATGCATTTTGTTTGAAAAGAATGGGCATTTTGCCAACATGAGATGATGATGATATGAATGTATGTATTGTTAATGTTAAGATCATGTGTTGCCATGAATGTCATCCCAAGTGTTGCAAACCAGTGTTGCCACCGGTGTTGCCAAAAGTGTTGCCATTTGGAATTGGCGACACTGAGTTAGTTACTGTATTTTTCACAAATATTAATGGGTAAATTAATGTTTATATAACAGTAGTTAGTCACCTTAAAATGAGCTTGAAATCGCAACGAATGACCCGCCTGTGCGTTAATCACGAAGAGGAGAAGAAGTTAACAAATAAACATGTGTTTATTTGTTTAATTGATGACCAAGCCAGAAGATATTTTATTCAGCTATTCTGGGGGAGAACAAGTCAGAGTACAAGGCATTCAAAGCTAAGAGGTACAAGCAAGAGAAGCAAGAGAAGACTAGGTCTCCTACAAAAGAGGCGAGTGGCATAAATGGAGGAAACAAACTCCAAGCTGTTAACTGATCATTTGAGTAGGCTCCAAGACTTTGTGGCCTATAAATAGTGCAGTGGATCTTCATTGAAGATCATCCAATTCAGAAAACGCAAATCTGCACAAGAAAGTAGAATTCTGCTCTCAAGTGTTGCCATTCAGTGTCGGTAACACTTCATCCAACACTCGAGAATTTCATATAGATTTTTATATTTTTGTGAGGCTTTGAGTGTTCATTTTCAGAGAGAATTTGTGTATATGTTGTTCCTTATATCAGGGTTCGTTTATCATTAAGGAACAACTTCGACCTTGTATTGAATTCATATTATTAATAGAAAGGTCTTGCCTTCTTGGCACCCATCAAGTTATATATTTATATAACTTGATAAAAATTATATTCTTGTGTATTGCTTTAATTCTTCCGCTGCAAATTATATTTATTTCTATTGATTTGTGCTTTTTCTAGAATTGGTGAATGTGTTGTTGTTAGTGTCATCAACACTAAGGACAACACTCGTGAGTTTCATCTCACCTTCTGAGTTTCGCCTCACAAGTTCCAAGCCATAGACAATTTCAATTGGTATCAGAGCCTAGCACTTGATATACTAAGTGTTTAGATCCTTTTGTCATGGCTTATGATCCCGCAAACCCTAATCAAAAGAGATTACCGGTTTTAGACGGATCTAATTATGCTTATTGGAAGATTCGCCTACGCTCGCATATCAAATCAATTGATCTTCGGGCTTGGCGATCTATTTTAAATGGTTATTCTGTTCCAATGCTTCCTCCGGATGACGATGGTGACGTTCAAGTCAAACCTGAATTCGAGTGGACAATTGAAGAGAATAATCTTGCTAGTTTCAATGAAAAGGCACTGAATGCCATCTATGAATGGGTTGACATGCATATGTTCAAACTCATTCAAAATAGTCCCTCTGCAAAAGATGCTTGGGATACTTTACAAAGATTTTGTGAAGGAGATGGCAGTGTCCGAGAAACAAAGCTTAGAGGTCTCACTAGTAGATTTGAAAGATTAAGAATGGGTGAAAACGAAGACATCTCGTCTTATTTTGAAAAGTTGATTGATATTTTAAATGCTTGTCAAGTAATAGGGGAGCCTTTTACAAATAAACAACTTGTTTCAAAAGCTATTCGTACTCTTCCCGAACGTTTTAATATTAAAGTTTCAGCTATTGAAGAGGCCCATAATCTTTCAACAATGGACATCAACTCCTTAATGAGTATTTTGAAAAACTTTGAGTTGAATCTCAATGAACAAACGGAGGCTTCTAAAGGCAAGAATATTGCCTTAAAAGTCGAATCTTCAGACACATGTGTGGACGATGAAGATGAAGTCTTCGAGGAGTTAGATGAAAATACTAGTGTAGCTTTACTTGCAAAGAGATATAATTCTATGGTTAGAAAATTTAACAAAGTGCAGGTAAAGGCTAAAGACCAAACGGCCAAAACCTTTAGTTTTGTGCCAAGGAGAGGTCCTCCTCCAAATCAAAAGGATACCCCACCTAGGCGTGCATCCTCGGAAAAGATCCGGTCCGATCCTAAGTACATTGAATCTATTCAATGTCATGCTTGTTCCGGTTGGGGTCACTATGCCAATGAATGTGCTAACACCTTGAGAAAGGCGGGCAAAAACTTGTGGGTATCTCTTAGTGATGGAGAGGAGGAAGGAACGGAGAAAGAAGAAAAGTCGGAGCAAGTAGTCATGATGGCCACGGTAGAGGAGCTACCTTCGACTGAGAGTGTTACTTCAAGTGTTGTTCCAGATTTGACAACACTTGACACAACATTGGTGACTTCTTCAGAAAGTGTTGCCCCAAGTGTCGTCCAGGAAGTGGCAACACTTGGCACAACACTCAGCAGGTATGATTCTTTAAATGATCTTAATTTGCATGGTTCTACTGATTTAAATTCAGAGGAGATTATAGAGGATGATCTTGATAAAGATGAGCTTATTTGTGAATTAAAAAACCTCTATAAATCTCTCCTCGTGGAATGGAAAAAGGAGAATAAGATGGTGGTTTTCTTGAAAAAGGAAAATCAGGATCTTAAGAACTCCTTGACTCGGCTAGAAGCTCAACTCAGTAGGAGAGACTTGGATCTTGATAAAATCAAGGCCAAACTCAACCTAGCCGAATCCACCTTTAAAAAACTCAACACGAGTTCATCCAAATTGGATGAAATACTCAATTTGAGTAAGCCTCTGAAAGCTGGTCTTGGGTTCCAAGAATCACTTGAAAGTATTACCTCTTCCTTGTTTGATGTTGAAACTAAAAATTGTTTTGTAAAAGAGCGTGTCAAGAAAAAGGGTAGCACTCCTAGTGATTCTTCTGATCAATCCAATGAGTGTGGATACTGTCACAAAGCTGGACATTTAAAATCAGATTGCATTTTTCTTCAAAAGAAAATGTCCAGTCTTCAAGTGTCGCCTCAAGTGTCGCCAATTTCTCAGGGCAACACTCATGACAACACTGGTGAACAGAAATCCAGATTTTCAAAAAAGGGTTGGTTACCCAAGGAAAAACTGAAATGCTATGTTGTCTATACAGCTTTAAGGACTAACATTGCAGGAACTTGGTACTTTGATAGTGGTTGTTCACGTCATATGACGGGAACAAAATCATTTCTAACAGAGTACCAACCTATTCAAGGAGGCTCAGTGACTTATGGTGGTGGAGGCAAGAGTGAAATAGTTGGAAAAGGAACACTGGATATTGTTGGATTTTCTCCTTTGAAAAATGTCTTGCACGTAGATGGTTTACTTGCTAATTTAATTAGCATTAGCCAACTATGTGATGACAATTTGGAAGTAAAATTCAATAAAAATACCTGTGAAGTGTTTGATAACACTAACTTTTGTGTCATGACTGGAATAAGATCAAGTGATAATTGCTATCTGGTTGGTAATAAATCAGTGTGCAATTTGACAAAACTTGATGATATTAGGTTATGGCATCAAAAGTTAGGTCATTCTCATTATAGAAATCTTGAGAAGATTATCAAACATAATGCCGTCAAAGGTGTTCCTAAACTAGACCTCAAAGACACCGTGATGTGTGGTGGTGTCAAAAGGGTAAGCAAACTCGTGTTGCTCACAGTGTTGAACAACACCATGAGCAACACTCAGGAACAACACATTGTTTTCAGCTTCTACATATGGACTTGATGGGTCCTATTGAGGTAGAAAGCTTAGGAGGTAAGAAGTATGTTTATGTAATAGTTGATAATTTTTCTAGGTTTACATAGGTGTATTTCTTAAGAGAAAAATCTGAAACTTTTGATAAATTTACTCACTTAGTTTCTAAAATTAAAAACATGTTTTGTTCTCCTATTTTTCGAATAAGGTCAGATCATGGTAGAGAATTTGAAAATCTCTCCTTCTCTACATTCTGTAATAAAAAGGGGATACACCATGAATTTTCAGCACCCAAAACACCACAACAAAATGGTGTTGCTGAAAGGAAAAATAGGACTTTAATGGAGATGGCTCGTGTTATGCTAATTGCTAGAAATATTTCTAAAGGTTTTTGGGCCGAAGCATTAAACACAGCTTGTCACACTACGAATAGAGTTTTCTTAAGACCTGGTACAACTATGACACCCTATGAGATTTTAAATGGAAAGAAACCTACGGTTCACTATTTTCATGTGTTTGGGTGTTTGTGCTACATTTTAAATGACCGGGAATACTTAGGAAAACTTGATTCTAAGAGTGACAAAGTCATCTTTCTGGGCTACTCTCAAAACAGTCATGCTTATCGTGTCTATAACTTGAGGTTAAAATTGATTCAAGAATCGGTAAATATTGAATTTAACGATTACTTGAGTGCTACAGGAGAACCAGCTGATGATATACCTTTGACCTTCTTTGGAAGAAGTCGAACAGAGGGTGGAACAGAATCTGATTCAGCCATTGCAGCCACGAGATTCAAGTGTTGCTCCAAGTGTCGCCCCTGAAATGGCAACACCCGAGGCAACACAGGAGAACAGAACAGTGGCTGGAAATTCGAGAGCAGTGACTCGAAGGAGAAGATGGATTGGTGTACCATCAAGGCGGGAGAGATCCCCGGCTCGAATTAGAAATTATCATCCCATTACTCAAGTAATTGGTGATGTTAATGAAGGGGTTAGAACAAGGAACAAGGAGCCAGTTGATTACAGAGATATGGTTAGGTATGTGTGTATGTCCTCCACATACTCTCAGGTAAAACACTCCTGTTTCGTTTCCTCTCTTGAACCAAAAAATGTGATTGAGGCCTTAAATGATAAATTCTGGATTCAAGCTATGCAAGAAGAGCTTAAACAATTTATCCGTAACGAGGTTTGGTGTTTAGTTCCACGTCCTTTAAATACTAACATTATTGGAACTAAATGGATTTACAAAAACAAATCTGATGAATTGGGTAATATTGTTCGTAATAAAGCTCGTCTTGTGGCTCAAGGCTATACACAAGTGGAAGGAATCGACTTTGACGAGACCTTTGCACCTGTGGCTAGAATTGAGTCAATAAGACTTCTTCTTGTTATAGCCTGTTATCTCAAAATCACATTGCACCAAATGGATGTCAAAGCGGCTTTCTTGAATGGGTACTTCGATAAAGAGATCTATGTTGAGCAACCCAAAGGGTTTGAAGACCCATTCCACCCAGACCATGTATACAGACTTGATAAGGCCTTGTATGGCTTGAAACAAGCTCCTCGTGCATGGTATGGGCGTCTAACAAGCTTCCTTCTTGAATATGGATTTGTTAGAGGAGAAGCCGATAGGACATTATTTATTCTTAGGGAAAATAAAGAGCTTGTCATTGCTCAGATCTATGTTGATGACATAGTTTATGGTTCCACATCTAAAACTTGTTTACAAAATTTTGTGGAAGCTATGACATCAACATTCGAGATGAGCATGATAGGAGAACTTAATTATTTCCTAGGATTGCAGGTAAGACAGTCTGATGATGGAATCTTTATCTCTCAAAGCAAATATGCTAAGAGTCTGGTGAAGAGGTTTGGATTAGAGAGTGCAAAGTGTTCTAAAATACCTATGGGATCATCTCTTAAGGTAACCAAAGATCAGGCAGGGGAGGATGTTGACCCTACTCTGTATAGATCCATGATAGGTAGTCTTCTTTATCTTATCGATCGTCCCGATATAATGTTCAGCGTAGGTGTTTGTGCTAGATATCAATCTGCTCCTAAAATTTCTCACCTAAATGCTGTCAAGAAAATCATCAAGTATGTATCTGGGACAAGTGAATTGGGAATCTGGTTCACCAAAGACACTAATACCAACTTGGTTGGTTTTAGTGACTCTGATTGGGCAGGGGATATAGATGACAGAAAGAGTACTAGTGGGGGTTGTTTTTTCTTGGGTAATAATCTAGTGTCATGGTACAGTCGCAAGCAAAACTGTGTTTCTCTCTCGACTGCTGAATCTGAATATGTGGCGACGAGGAGTTGTTGTTCACAACTAATATGGTTGAAACACATGCTTGACGACTATGGTCTTGATAGTAATATCTTGACCATGTATTGTGACAATCTGAGTGCTATAAATATTTCCAAAAATCCTGTACAACACTCACGCACTAAGCACATTGATATCCGCCATCATTTTTTAAGAGATTTAGTAGAAAAGGAATTGATCCAAATAGAGCATATTGATACAAAACATCAACTTGCTGATATTTTGACCAAAGCCTTGGACCATGAGAGATTTTCAAGTTTGAAAAAATCTCTTGGTTTATGTTTTCTATAAATCTGTTAGTGTCGCCGTCAGTGTTGCCAACACCGTCGGCCAACACTTTGTATGAGTTGTATATTATTTTATATATATATATATATATATATATATATATATATATATATATATATATATATATATATATATTCTTTGTTGTTTAATCCCAAATGGGGGCATTTACTGACCTTTTTGTTCTAGTATGTGTACATTCTTAAGGTTAACATTTTTTTTATAAAATATCCCTTTGTGCTAAAAAGTGACAAAGTCACTCATATTGTTGTTGATATTGAAAAAGGCAAAGCTTGTGAAAATTCCCAAAGGGAATATAATGTAGTGTTTTATACTAAGTATTAGGGACATGGAGCTCGCTACTACAGTGTACCCTACTTGAAAGGTATAAAACTTACTACATTTAGCTTTATACATTTATAAAAAACTCGGGGCACGGAGCTCGCTACTACGATGCTTCCTTGTAAATAAAGAATGTGTAAAGCTTGCTTAAAAATTGCCTAAGAAATGATAAGGTATATGTTGAAAAAATATCAAGGGGATTTTGTTTAAAAATGTTGCCTTGGGTGTCACGCAACATTGCTAGTAACACATTAGTAGATGCTACATTAATTTTTTATTTTCTTGTTTTTGTTTTTGTTAATTAAATTTTAAATTTCCAAAAGTCTATTTTCTTATATTTAGAGTTTGTGAAATTTAAAAGGTTTTTAGCAAAAAATTTTATTTTGTCAAACTAAGTGTAATTTTGTAATATCTATTTTTTAAAATTCATCTCTTTGAATTTTGAAAAACTCAATTTTATGGATATTACTAAAATTATGTTTAGTTATTATTAAAAAATTAAAAATTAAAAAAAAAATTAAAAAAAAAAAAAAGGATTTTTTTAAAAATGGCGAATAACACTTGAGTATTGTTGGGATTTTTAGAGATAAGTGGAGGTTTAATTAATTTGACCTTGTCAAATCAATTAAATCCCTCCACTATTCACTCTTAAAACCCCCTCCTAAACCCTCTCTCTCTCACCGTTTTCTCTCTCTCTCTCTAGGCGGAATCCCAAACCCTTGCCCCAGTTCTTCGTCTTCCTCGTTCTTCTTCGATTCTCCATGGCAAGCACCAAAAATTCACCCCAAATTTCATCTCCCATGGAAATTTCGCCTCTAGCTCCCTCTAGTGTCGTCTCAAATGTCGCAGTTCCCATGGAAATCTCACCAGCGACACTTTCGGCCACACCCTCAACCTCACCATCCTTAGACATTGTTGTCTATGATCCTTCTCAAATTCCCATTCCCATCAATCTTCCTGAAGCTACCCCATCCACAGAGCTCACCTTCACCCCTCAGAAGAAGACTAAGAAGCGAAAGGCGGTTGATGCCTCTAGCTCTTTTAGGGGTGGAGTGCGTAGACAATCGGAGAGGATCAAAACTCTGTTCAGGTCGAAGATACCATCTAATACAGCTGATGATCCGGTAAATGTGGATGATTCTTCAAGCTCTTCGCTCAACATTTCGTCCGAGGAAGGTTCGGACCCAGATTTTAAAGAGACAAAGGAGCCCTCATCATCTTCTGATGAGGATGAAGATGCTTGGTTGGAAGAGGAGGAAACCCTTGCTGAAGCTCAGTCCAAGATCAAGAAGAAACATAAAATTTCTGATGATGTCGCCCCAAGTGTTGCCGATGCAATGGCAACACCTGAAGCAACACCTGCTGCCAAGACCAAAGCACAGTCAAGTTCTCCTTCGTATTCTCCCATTTCATGGCCTGAGGTACATACTCCTACTCCCTCTCAGGATACTAAGTCAGAATATGAGTCCTTTGGGTTTTATGAACGTCCATTTCTTTCGGATGAATTTTATAGTGAAACAAACTTAGATAAGTTTGTTCAAGATTCTGAGAAGAAAATTCTGAATGAAAGAAATATGTATGTGACTCAATTCAAGGAGTTAGGAGTGTACCAGTTTTTGGAAGATAGAAACTTTTTATCTACAGTGGTAAAAGTGTCATCCTACATTGAAAGTGTGGTTAGGAATTTTTATGCTCATCTTAGGGATAATATTGATGATAGGAATACCCCTCATTATGGAAAGATCTTTGTTAGGGGCATTATCTATGATTTTAATCCTTTGATCATCAATAGAGCCTTCAGCCTCCCTAATGTCGAAGATGAGAGTTTGGAGTATGATCCTAATTCCTTGGCCACTTTTTTAACTGGAGGGAGAATTACCATTTGGTCTGATCATTTTAAGTCTACCTATCTCACTTCTTTGTTTAGCGTGCTCCACAAGATATGTATAACAAATTGGCTTCCCACGGCAAATGAGAACACCGTAATCTTTGAACAAGCTAATTTGTTGTATAAACTAGGAAAGAAACAAAGAGTGAATTTTGGGAGACTTGTATTCACTCACCTTGCTGCATGGGCCAAAAAGAAAAAGACCTCCTCCTTCATTTTTCCTTCCCTTATTTTCCAAGTCCTTGTATACCAAAACCTTAAGCCTTGGAATGGTGATAATATCTCTGAAAAACCTGTTTACTACCGAATTACCAAGCATTTTACTGAAGGTGATAGGCACAGGGATTTACCTTGGGTTTTGGTTACAAATGCTCCTCCAATTGCTGACCCTGCTTCCAGTGTCGCCCCAAGTGTCGCCCCTGAAACTGGCAACACTTCTGGCAACACTGCTCCTGTTATGGTTGATGCTGCTATGATTCTAAATTTTTTCAATGGTCAAGTGAAGCACATTGACTCAGTAATTCAGGGATGGTTGGATATGCGCACTGACATGATGAAAATGGTGGATTTAATTTCTTCCAAAATAGGGGGAGATAAGCCACCAAGGCGTGATGATGATGATGGAGCTGGAAATGGTGCTGGGCCTAGTGGTACAGCAGAGGGAGGTGAAGGAGCTGGAAATGCAGTTTAAAGATGGTTGGTTTGAATGGTGGTTGATTTTGGTGGTTTGGAACATAAACAATTTTATTTGTTTTATTTTGGTTTGTAATGCTTAAACAAATTTTATTTCTGTTTTTTGTTTTTCTTTGTTTCAGCTGGAATTTTCTTCAAAACATGATGGATGGTTTTTGTTTAATGGTTGGTTGGTTGTTTAGAATTTAATAAATTAGTTTATTTAGTTATTAAATTTCGTATTAAGGGGGAGATTTTTGTAAAGATTTTGATACTTCATTTGCTTAATGGTTGATGTTTTGGATTGAAAAATATTTCAAAACATTGCCTGAAGGTTGATGTTGCCTCTATCAAAATCTCGTGGGATTTTGTGGTTGTAGTTAAGTTTGACTAACTTTTTTTTTTTTTGAAAAGATCATCACATTGGTATTTTGTGAAGAAATCAGTAACTATGGGGGAGATTGTTAATGTTAAGATCATGTGTTGCTATGAATGTCATCCCAAGTGTTGCAAACCAGTGTTGCCACTGGTGTTGCCAAAAGTGTTGCCATTTGGAATTGGCGACACTGAGTTAGTTACTGTATTTTTCACAAATATTAATGGGTAAATTAATGTTTATATAACAATAGTTAGTCACCTTAAAATGAGCTTGAAATCAGCAACAGAATCTGCCTAGGCGTTAATCACGAAGAGGAGAAGAAGTTAACAAATAAACATGTGTTTATTTGTTTAATTGATGATCAAGCCAGAAGATATTTTATTCAGCTATTCTGGGAGAGAACAAGTCAAAGTACAAGGCATTCAAAGCTAAGAGGTACAAGCAAGAGAAGCAAGAGAAGACTAGGTCTCCTACAAAAGAGGCGAGTGGCATAAATGGAGGAAACAAACTCCAAGCTGTTAACTGATCATTTGAGTAGGCTCCAAGACTTTGTGGCCTATAAATAGTGCAGTGGATCTTCATTGAAGATCATCCAATTCAGAAAACGCAAATCTGCACAAGAAAGTAGAATTCTGCTCTCAAGTGTTGCCATTCAGTGTCGGCAACACTTCATCCAACACTCGAGAATTTCATATAGATTTTTATATTTTTGTGAGGTTTTGAGTGTTCATTTTCAGAGAGAATTTGTGTATATGTTGTTCCTTATATCAGGGTTCGTTTAACATTAAGGAACAACTTCGACCTTGTATTAAATTCATATTATTAATAGAAAGGTCTTGCCTTCTTGGCACCCATCAAGTTATATATTTATATAACTTGATAAAAATTATATTCTTGTGTATTGCTTTAATTCTTCCGCTGCAAATTATATTTATTTCTATTGATTTGTGCTTTTTCTAGAATTGGTGAATGTGTTGTTGTTAGTGTCATCAACACTAAGGACAACACTCGTGAGTTTCATCTCACCTTGTGAGTTTCGCCTCACAAGTTCCAAGCCATAGACAATTTCATGTATGTCTAAGATTTGATTTTTTTTTTTGAAAAGTGGGACGGATTTTTCCTCCCGTTGGTTGAATGCATGTTATTTTCTGAAAATGGGACGGAGTTTTTACTTCCGTAGGAATGCATGTAGAACTCTTTTTTTTTTTTTTTTGATGATGAGTGATATGCATGTATGCATGTTGATTGGAATTTGCTGAAAACTGCCTTTTTTGTGAGAGAAAAAAATGGGGCTAGGTTCATTGCATGCCGTTATGCTGCCGAATTTTCTTCAAAACTTTTGTGATGAATGATGCATGTATATGCTCTTTTTTTTGTGTGCAAATGCAAATGCAAATTTTTTTTTTGACATTTTCTCTCTCTTTTTTTTTATTGCAGGGCGGAAACAACTACGTGACGGAGCAGCTGAATAAGATGAAGACTCGAGGATCGGTGGAGTCTGTAGTTGACTTGTGGGACCGGCTTCCGAATGCGGGCCGAGGAGCTTTGCTGAGTCCGAAACAGATTGTTGTTGAGACCGGGCTTTGGGAGTTCATTGAGTGCTTGAGGGGATTGGTCAAGTTCCCTAAGAGCAAGGGCTTGATGTTTGCTTTGGCGCAGCATTGGTGGGACGCGACCCACACATTTCACTTTTTCTGGGGCGAGGCTACGGTTACGCCTTCTGACTACGCTGCGATCACAGGTCTGTCCTTCAATGGACGCAGCATTGAGTGGCGGGATGGCTACAGCGACGCGGACCTGCAGGCCCTTCTGGGATTTTCCCCTATTCCCAAAAAGGGGATGGGGATGGAGTATGCTGTGGTCTATGGGAAGATTTTGGAGACCATTGTGAGCTACGAGGCTGGGGAGGAGAGGATAGGCACTGAGCAGATTGCTAGGGCCTTCTTATGGTTTGCTTTTTTAAGCACTCTTTTTGGACATGCTGAGGGGACGGCAGTTTTTGCCTTGTTGAGGTCCTTGGAGGACATGGAGATGGCTGGAGATGTCTCTTGGGGAGAGGCCGGGCTGGCAGAGCTTTACTTTGCTCTTGATAGATACAGCCGGAAGGCTGTGAGCTCCTTTTACTGCTTTGAGTTTGCTCTGGAGGTATAAGCTTTCTTTTTGCTTTCCCCTTTTTTCTTGAGCACACACTTTTCTTTTGCACTGGATTGATTTGATTTTTACCTTTCGCAGGTATGGGCGTTGGAGTTCTTTCACGTCACGATGTGGCGGTAGCCGGCGGAGTACGTTAGGGCGTATCCGGCCATGCGCTCCTGGTCCAAGCATGCCCGGGAGAAGATAAGTTCCAGGGGGCGTACGACTCTCAGGTACGCGGATTGCCTGCCTTTGACGGAGGCTGAGACGGATGAGAGGATGATATTCTACCCCTGGGATCGTTTTGAGGTGGCGCAGCTGAAGGGCGCTGAGATTTGGACCGTGCAGCGGAGGATTCTGAGAGGTCTGACTTGCGACGTCTATTATCTGGGAGAGAGGGTGACGCGCCAGCATGGCGTGAACTCGCCTTTGATGACACCGGTGGAGCCTCCCGCCGATATGATGCACCCGAGTGATAGATCTGCGACCTGGGATGATTACCGAGCCGGCCAGCACTTCTCGGCATTTGTGGCGATTGAGCCATATCCAGTATTTGTTTTGAGGAGGCTGAGGATGCCCCAGGTTCTGGATAGAGAGGGGTTAGGGGTCCCGCGATACCCTCGGACGGACTTTTCATATGTCCAGGATGGGGTCCGATTGAGGGTGCAGATCCCTCAGCCTGAGCGGCTTCCACGAGCTTTCCGGCCTCGTCCGGGTATGAAGGTACGGCTTCTCTTTTCCACCTTTCTTTCTTTTGCTTTTGTCTTTTCTTTTCTTTCCTGTCATCATTTTTTTGCTTCAACTGTTTCTGACGCTTTTGCTTTCGTGCAGTTTTCGGAGGTGGTCGTTGAGAAGCTGACGAAGCAAGTAATCGGGGCTAAGAGATTTATCAGGAGGATGGTTGCTTGCGGGGCTCCTCAAGCTAGAGCGAGGCGACCACGGCCGGCGCCTGTCAGGCGGGAGGCTTCCCCTATTCCTTCAGAGACTTCTTCCGAGACTCCTCTTTCTCCTCTCCTAGATCCCCGCGCGGTGCTGCCTTCGGATCATGTCATTCTCGGAGATCCTTACGGGCAGGGACACGTCTGGCAGCATGGTGGATCTTCTTCGCACGTCCAGGAGTCTGACGCCTTCACCTTCGGATATGATTTCTTCGCAGATCTTGGCTTGCCCTATCAGAGCGTGCCGGTTGGTCCTGACGAGCCTTCTTCCGGGGACGAGGACGATGATTCTGAGCCTGAGATTTTCATGGCTCCTGAGGAGGCGGGCCCGAGCCGCAAGAGGGACCGGGGGCAGACGTCGGCCGCTGGGGACTCCGATTGATTACTTGAGATTGAATTGATTTCTGAGATTTGAGATTTGTACAGCTTATTTTTTATGCACATTTTTTTTGCTCTTTTCTTTTTTTCTCTTTTTTTTTTTTGGGATATAATAATTTAGGATTATTGTTACCTACTTTTTTTTTGTACACTCCCTTTATTTTTGGAATGTAACAATTTAGGATTTTATTTTATGAATGCAATGCAGTATGAATGCAATGTTGCATGAGCCTTGGTTTTTTGGCAAGGGTGTAGATGTTTGGTGTATGAACTGGTTTGGACAGGCTTTAGCTGGGACAAAATATTCCTTTGGTACATCAGTTTGGACTGTTGCAAAGATTTTTCTGATGGGAGACAATCATGTCCACGCGGATAGGACCTTCATCTGACATTGTCCTTTAATTTTGCTTCAGATCTGGTCTCCCATTATTTCAAATTCAAATATCTTCTTCAACCACCAGTTCAAACAGCCATTTTCGGGGAGAAGGAGAGAAAAACCATGGAGAGAATTGTGAGCATGAGAAATCCACCCAAATTATCCCAAAATTCTCAAATGCAATTCTTCACCAAGTTTAAAGAGTGGTCTCGGGAGATTATGCATGAGAGGAGGTCATTCTTTGAAGAAAGGTACAAGGTGAAGTGCTTATGGTCCCTCAAAGAATTGGTTCCGAACTACGACCTCTTGAGAGCTTCTTCATCATTTTGGGATACTAGAAGGCATATTTTTTGCCTTTCTTACAATGAGGTTGTTCCGACCGTAGAAGAATTTCGGGCTTTGCTTGGCGGTCCGGAGGTGGAAGAGATTGCGGTTCCTTTGCCCGGAGGGGTTTTTTTTTTTTGATAGATTATGCAACCTCCTTTGTCTTTCCCCGGAGGAAGCACAAGGTATGATCTGTGGTCTCGATCATTTTGATATTTTCGGTCTCCCTGATAGATTTAGGGGCTTAGGCTTGCTTGACGATGCCTATTGGGATGCCTTTGCACTTTGCATGTTCGGGACCTTGTTCATGGTCTATTCTTTTGGGATCTTTCATCGGTCTCTGCTGGATGTAGTCGTTCATTGCCGCTTGGGCAGAGATGTTGTACCTTTGATCTTGGGGGAGACTTTCCATGCTCTCGATAGGCTGGCCACCGGGAGACGGTATATGCACGGGGGCAGCGCGTTCCTCTTGACTCTGTGGCTGATGGAGCGCTTGGGGATTCTTCGGGAAACTCCTGATATGATCAAGCCTTGGACATTCGCCAGGAGAGGGGTTGCTGTAGATTTTGATGATCAGGGCTCATGGGAGCGTTGGATGGCTGGTCGCCGGACAGAAGATATTAGATGGTTAGTGCCTTGTTGGCAGGTGGAGACTCGCAGAGTGCTCCAGGACGGGTCTCATGTGGTTATGCTTAGGGGCTTTCTCGGTCCGGCTTCTACATTCCGTCCTTGGTTACGAGACAGTTCGGCTTGGAGCAGGGTCCTTTGGAGGACTTTGATGATATAGCCACCAGAGTGGTGGCTCCTGTTTCTATGGATGATCCTTCGGTGTTTTCCTTTCTTTCCCGAGCATGGAGGTATGACGTCTTTCCTCCTCGGGTTATCCTCAGGCGTCTGAGACCTGTGTTCTTGACCACTTGGTACCTGGATTGGTACGAGAGGCATTTGGGAGAGACTCAGATGGCTATTTTGAGACAGCGTGAGGCCATTGTGGGTGCGGAGGACTGACGGTTTCGAGAGGAGGAGGGCCGAGGCGAGGGTCAACCCTCATGACGGGGAGCGGAGACGGCCTGTGACCGACTATGAGGCTTATGTCAAGAGGCGAGAGAGGAGGACTCCTATGCTACCGGCTAGGCTACGAGGAGATGAGGGATGATGCTAGGGCTACTAAGGCCCCGACGGAGGCTGGTTTGATAGATCCTGTTCCTATACCAGAGCTTGGTAGGAGGAAGACCGACATTTTCTGTTCGAAGAAGAAGACTCGAAGGGGGAAGAAGAGGGGAGAGGCCAATTCGAGTGGCATGGAGTGACTCTGAGTTTTCCGAGTATCCCTTTCTTGTCATGGCAGACACATTAGTTTGATTATGTATCTTAATTTCTTTTAGCAGGTTGCCAGTTGTAGGAATGAATCGGGCTTAGACTCATCAAAAAGTTTTTAACTTGTAATGAATATTTGAATTGCTTCAGAGTTTTTCGAGACGCTTTCATGGTCTGATCAGTGTATTGATGTCAGATTTTGACTTTTATTTGTGCTTTAGACCGAACCGTTTCCGGCTGCCTACGTTCCCCTCATTTTGAGGAGCTCAGGTCTTCGTAGTTCAACCTGATATATTTTTTTTGTTTTTTGTTTTTTTTTTTTGTTTTTTTTTTGTTTTTTTTTTTGTGCAATCCTGTTTTTTACCTAGGCCGCCCTTTTCGGGTTTTCAACCTAGTTGGGTATTACTCTTTTAGCACTCTTTTTTTTTTGTTTCTTTTTTTTTACGCGTAGTATCTGCGCAGCTTGTCACCATTCACTGGGTGTACAAAGGGATTTCCGTCGAGGTCTGCAAGTTGCATGGCTCCTCCGGAGAAGATCTTTTGGACGATGTATGGCCCGACCCAGACAGGCTCCCATTTGCCAAGCGGGTTGACACGGACCGGGGGCTTTTCTTTCAAAACGAGATCCCCTTCTCGGATCTCCCGATGCTTTACTTTCTTGTCAAAGGCTCTGGCCATTCTCCCTTGGTAGGCTCGGATGTGTTCCATTGCTTTCAATCGGCGTTCATCTAGCAGGGCCAATTCATCATGGCGACTCTGGAGCCATTCGACCTCGTTGATCTGGCTTTCCAGCAGTACACGGAGCGAGGGGATTTCTAGCTCGATTGGGAGTACGGCTTCCATTCCGTAGGTGAGGGCAAACGGTGTTTCCCCAGTTGCCGTTCTGACGGATGTTCTGTAGCCCCAGAGTGCCAGGTGTAACTTTTCGGGCCAATCTCTGCCTTGGACAGCCATTTTCCGGATGATGTTTTCCAAAGTCTTGTTTGCTGCCTCGACGGCTCCGTTGGTTTGGGGCCTGTAAGGAGATGACTTGTGACGGGTTATTCGGAATTACGCGTGACTGTCGCATTCCCCTTCGAAGTGGGATCCATTATACGAGATAATTTCGGCTGGCAACCCGTATCGGCATATGATGTTCTCTTTGATGAAGAGGGCAACTTTCTTTGAGTTGAGGATTTTGTAGGATTTTGCTTCAACCCATTTGGTGAAATAGTCCACGGCTACCGGGGACGAACTCGTGGCCGTTCTTTGCTGATGGTGTGATTTTGCCTATGACGTCAATTCCCCAAGTGACGAAAGGCCAAGGGGTTGTCATGCAGTATAACTCGTGAGGAGGCAAGTGATTAAGATTTGAGTATCGGCGACATTTGTCGCGGCTTTTGACGACTGGATGCGATCGGCTTCCATGGAGATCCAAAAGTACCCCATTCTCGGTATGATTTGCATCGAGCTCGAGCATTCATGTGAGGGCCGCAGTACCACCATGTATTTCTTTCATGAGTTCGGTAGCCTCTTGTTTGCCGATACATCGCGGAGGGGGCCTTGATAACGCTTCTTGTATAGCATGTTTCCCAAAAGAACGTAATGGGAGGCGAGCCGCTTCGAGTGAGAGACTTTTCGCTTTGATTCCTTCTTTATATTCCCCATCTTCATTTTTGAAGGAGGTTTCTCCGTTCTTAAGGCACTTGATAGATGCGAGTGTACCCGGGGATCACGGCCGGTTCGGCTTACGCTTCGATTTCAAAGCAATAAGCGGGATTTTCTCTTCTCCGACTCTGAATGGTTTGACGGACTTCCCTTCGGGTATTTCAACGAGGGAGGCTAGCGTTGCCAGAGCATCTGCAAATCTGTTGCGATCTCTGGGTAAGTAATGAAAGCTGATCTCCTTGAATTGAGTTACTAGCTCTTCCATGTAAGTGTGATATTTCTGTAGACCCGGGTCCACGGTCTTCCATTTGTTAGAGACTGATTGATGATGAGGGCGAGTCACCATACACCTCCAATTCCTTGATATTTCTTTCAAGGGCGGCTTCCAACCCGGCTATGCAAGCTTCATATTCAAAGTCGGCGTTGTTGGTGACTTCGAAGTTCAACCTTACTGCTATGGGGGTGTGTTCGTCAGTAGGATCGACCAGAAGCATTCCTATTCCATTCCCCCTT
Organism: Adenophora triphylla var. japonica; assembly: GCA_022495995.1. Classification (NCBI taxonomy): domain Eukaryota; kingdom Viridiplantae; phylum Streptophyta; class Magnoliopsida; order Asterales; family Campanulaceae; genus Adenophora; species Adenophora triphylla. Next base: position 220,372 of record JAFEMH010003996.1, read on the forward strand.
TTGTTTGACGCCCCGTCGAAGAAGAGTTGCCAGCGATTGTCTCCTTCTAGAGCAAAGATTCCATCATCGGGAAATTGAGGTTCAGGTCCTCGGGACTCATCACTTGGGAAATCGGCCAAATGTTCCGCCATTATGCGTCCTTTTACGGATTTCCTTGAAACATAAGTGTAAGTGCTCCAATTTGAGCCGTTAGTATTTTCGTTAGAAAATTAACGAAAGTTTTAACATTTCCAACATTTCTAACAAACCCTAACTTTTCTAACAAAGCAAGGGTAAAATGGGCATTGCCATTTAAAGTTAAACCAAGAAAGGAATCCTAAAAATCAAAAGAAATGGAAAAAACCCGAATTGGTAAGTTGAAAAACAGCTTCAATTTGAATTTTAAAAAGATTATTCTTCCTGTCCAAAAGCCAGCACTGTAGCAGATGAACAGTGCACGCGTCGAACCCATCCGCGCGAATCTCTTTGCTTCTCCCAGAGGGCTATAAATTGAGCCCTCCTCTCTGTGAATGTGTGCCCAAATTCTTTTGTTTATTGGAATTCACGCGAGTTTGAAGACATCCGAGTTATTTGAAAAACGGAGTCGCCACGCCATTTTGATTACCTCAAAACTTTGAAAAAAAGGTTTTATGGGTTCGGAGGTTAAGTTACCCCTTGGGAAGAACGTTTGGCGTTCACCCAAAGTGCCTTGCCGGAGCAAGTCTCCCTAGATTTCATTAATCGTGTTTGCTTGCGTGCTTTCTTTGTGTGCATGTGTTTGAAAATAAGGGGGGGAGAATGTCCCAAGTTGTCTTCCGGACGTACAAACCATTTGTTGGTTGTCGCTCGGGATTCCTTGGAATTTATGTATTTGGGATTATGATCCCGTCCTCATCTTATGACTTATGATCATCGCATTTTAAACCTCGGGACCCTCGGGACTTGCGTGATCGAGAGAATGACTCTCTTTTGGGTCAAAGATGAGGTTCTTTAGGAAGGAATGTCCTTAGCCCATCAATCCTACGCTTTAAGACGGTCGAGGCTCGTATAGAGGCTTCATACTCATTCTTAAGCGATAATCGGAGATATAGGGTTCAAGGTTATCCTTTTCCTAAAGAAATCATGAACCTTTAATGGAAGGAACGATGCAAAGATGAGAACTTTTACACCGGTCCGTTCCAAGGTTGGGGAAAGGGAAATGCATGATAAAAAATGACTCTTTAATGAAAAGATGACATTTTGGTTTTAGCAAATGATGCTTTTTGATTTAAAGAAATGATCTTTATGCAAATGATGCATAAAGATTTGATTTTTATGCAAATGATGCATTGAAAAAGGGGTTTTGATGCAAAGGATGCATTTTTATTGAAAAAGATTTGATCTTTGTATGCAAATGATGCATAAAGATAACATTTTTATTGGAAAATAGGGATTTTAGGTGCAAAGGATGCACCTTTATGAAAAAGACTACATTTTTATGACAAATGAGGTCTTAATGCATGCAAAGGGGAAAGGGGGTGATAAAGATATGATCTTTATGAATAAATGCCAAGTCCCAAGCAAGATATATGAATGCAATGAGCAAGTATATCAATTAAAATGCAAGGTTAGGGCGTGCGAGGTTACCAATCGTTTCCTTTGCTTCTTCGGACGGAGCTAGGAGGAGAGGTTCTTCTTGGGTCTTCAAGGAGGAGGGAGATGGCTTCTTGAGCTTCTTCTTCGCCTTCTTGAGCCTTCAAGGGTTTTTCTTCACGTCTGGACTGCTATGGAGTGTGTGTGTGTGATTGTTTGTGTTGTTGTTGTTCTTGTCATGGGTAGAGGAGGGCTCTATTTATAGGCAGTCTGGATAAGGCTAATGAAGCCGTGCGGCTACAGGCCCTTTGCAAATGAGGCCGTGCGGTCTTATCCACAATGACTCAGCATTCTAGAACCATGCAAGGTGGCATTATTCTAGGAGCTTCTCCCTAATTAAGAAAAACGTGTTTTCTTAATTAGGAAGGCTCCTTACAGCCCTAATTTAAATTTGGACTGTTCCAGGACATTTCCGGAACACTAGGAAAGTCCGGGGAATTACCGGAAAACTTACCGAAATGTCGGGAAAATTAACCGGAAGGCATGAGCCAGATTTGGGTACTTACAGAAGCCCCTCGGCAACGTCACTTGCAAGGCGAGTGGGGTTGTCGATAGAAAAGGATCCGATGCGGCGAATGCCGAGACGGATTGGGTGACCAAGGTGGTCGAGTGGCCGAACCTTTTGGAAGGCTACCTACGTATCCCTGAGGAATCAAGCCGTGCCGTAGTTCGGAATTAGGATCCGCCGGGGAAGGAAGAAGAGAAACCTGGTCTCTTCTTAGGAAAAAGAAGAGAAAATGACCTAGGAGGTCAAGCAATTGATCCTACTGGGGACATGCTAGGAGTGACCCAGGTGGTCGAATATTTGAATTTTTATGAGGGGCGCTTTATCACTGAGGAGTGACAAAGAAACAGGGTGACCAAAGTGGTCGAATGGCTGAACCTTTTATAAAAGGCTACCTACGTATCCCGGAGGAATCAAGCCTTGATCGTAGTTCAAGCATCACTAGATAGTTAGGAACGATGTCTAGGATCCTTGAGATTTTGACAATTCGGAGGCTGTCACCTGAGGAAGCTAGAGCTTATGGCGCTATCTCTTTATGACGGAGATAGAGGTAACTTAAGTTGGAAAACTTGAGCGTACGTCACTATTCGCGGATAGAGGTAGCACACAAGTTGATGACTTGGGCATACGTCACTATTCGCGGATAGAGGTAGCACAAGTTGGAATGACTTGGGCATACATCACTATTCGCGGATAGAGGTAGCACAAGTTGGAATGACTTGGGCATACGTCACTATTCGCGGATAGTGGTAGCACAAGTTGGAATGACTTGGGCATACGTCACTATTCGCGGATAGAGGTAGCACAAGTTGGAATGACTTGGGCATACTTCACTATTCGCGGATAGAGGTAGCACAAGTTGGAATGACTTGGGCATACTTCACTATTCGCGGATAGAGGTAGCACAAGTTGGAATGACTTGGGCATACGTCACTATTCGCGGATAGAGGTAGCACAAGTTGGAATGACTTGGGCATACGTCACTATTCGCGGATAGAGGTAGCACAAGTTGGAATGACTTGGGCATACTTCACTATTCGCGGATAGAGGTAGCACAAGTTGGAATGACTTGGGCATACTTCACTATTTGCGGATAGAGGTAGCACAAGTTGGAATGACTTGCATACTTCACTATTCGCGGATAGAGGTAGCACAAGTTGGAATGACTTGCATACTTCACTATTCGCGGATCACAAGTTGGAATGACTGGCATACTTAGCTATTCGCGGATAGAGGTAGCACAAGTTTAGAGTTCCCGACAATTCGGAGGTTGTCACCTAGTGTTATCCCGTTATAACGGAATTAACGGAGGCGACCGGGAATAAAGCTTGATTGCTAAAGAGATAAGGGATATTTTACGAAAAGATGTTATCTTGGTTAAAAGATAACGGAAATTGCATGCCCAAGTGGAAGGTCCGGGCGGGATTGTAATTTCCGCTCGGAAGCCGAATAAGCCGCCCGCATGAGATGGAGAAAAAGAAGCCGTACGGCTAGAAGCCCTGTTTTTTCCAGTTATTTAAAATCGGGTTTTGAACGGGCATTGGGCACTTGTTGCCGCCCAAGAACTAGAGAGAGAGAGAGAAGAGAAGAGAGAGAATTTGAAATTCTTCAACCCTTTGCTTCCCTTTGATTTGAAATGGATCAGGAGGGCAATCCCATACCAAGGCAAGAAAGGAGAAACATCTCGGCGCGAAGGAGGAGGAAGGAGCTCGTGAGGACGGAGAGGAAGTATGACTTCCTTACGCCTCCATCGGAGCTTTACCCGGGGAGAAGGGAGCACAAATCAACGAACCCGCGATCAGTTGGGGTAAGCATTCTCATTTTGCTCAAATCCGATGATTTTGCTTGATTTTTGAATGATTTAGGGCTTGACCCGAATTATAGGATTTTGAATGATTTTTTTTTTTTGAATGATTTTGAGATGCATGAACAACCTATGAGGCTAAGAATATGATGTGCAATTTTATTTGACAGAAATTATGAGAATGACTCACTTTTTTTTCTCGCAAAATGAAGTAAGAATTTTTTCAAAATATGAGACGGAGTTCTTGCCTTGTGCTGGAACTAGGTCAAAATTCTGATTTTCAATGAGAAAACATGATTTTGGAAGATGAAAATGATTCATGCATGCCATTTTTTGAAAAATAATGCTTGTGTGCGAAAAATTGTGATTTTGTGCTTTAGGAAAGCAATGACGCGTTTCAAGTGATGAAAGACACGTTTTTTATGCAAAAGTTATGCTAGAAAAACTTTTATGAATGCTTTTCTTTTGAATATATGTGCACTTTTGAAATGATATGAAGGACTGACGCTTCTTTTTGATGTGCTTGTCTACAGGAGAACAAGTCTAGAGGACCGTCGGAGATAGCGGTCAAGCTTTGGCAGAGGATGCCGGATTTTGAGAAGGATGGGATGAATCCCAAGCAGCTGGTGAGGGCTACTGGCCTGGATGCATTTGTAGAGGCTATCGGCCGGGGTGTCCACATCACCTCGAAGAGCAAGGGCTTGGTCCAGGCCCTTTCTGAGTTCTGGTGGGACAGTACTCATAGCTTTCACCTGAGCTGGGGAGAGCGGCGCAGTGACTCCTGCCGATTTTACTGCTATTACGGGCTTACAGTTCACTGGGAGGCCCGTGACTTGGAGGGACCACATCACAGCGGAGGAGTTCCAGGCTTTGGTAGGGTTTGAGCTGATTCCCAAGGGGCTGGGGATGGAGACGCGGAACGTCGAGGTGGCAGTTCAGACTAGCATGCCGAATTTTCTTGCTAATGATGTGGCCCTTGACGGTAGCTAGAGCATTCATATGGTTGATGCTATCAGTCACCATCTTTGCCAATTCTGGGACGATAGCTATGACTTGCCTCCTCGACTCTCTGGAGGATGTTGATGGGATAGGGACGGTCTCTTGGGGAGAGGCCGGATTGGCGGAGTTGTACTTCTCGTTGGACATGTACAGTCGGAACAAGGCTGCTTCGATGGACTGCTTTTCTTTTGCCCTTGAGGTAGTCTCCTTTCTTTTTCTTTTCTCTTTTCTGTCTTGAGACTTTTATAAGAGAGAGAATGACCTTTTGATTTTTTGAACATGCAGGCTGGTTTTGCGAGGTGATCGGGTTCTTCCCTTGGAACCGAGCAGAGTGATGTCACCATCTTCCACCTGCTATGGTTATTTGGAGGGAGATGCGAGAGATAAATTCACGGGGAAGACCCGGATTACCTTCGATTACAAAATGGTGAGGCCGGTCATCAACAGGATGGGCACGATGGAGTGGACTTCTACCCCAGGGCAGGTATCCGAGAGATTTTCTTTGGGAGATGCTATAGAGGTGACGAGGCGAGGAGGTGGCTTACCGGGTGACATGTGATGTCATCTACTTGGGGGACCGCTTCTCGAGATAGCATGGTCATGTTCCCCCACTAGATGCCATTACTCCTTCGACCCTCCAAAGACGGGATGCCTTTGCAGCCCGAGGGACCGCGGTGGATGAGATCGAGAGGTACCAGGCGAGCGTGGCTGAGAGGAGTACTTTGATATGGACACCCTACGCCTGTGTTTGTGGAGCGGCGCACAGGGACGCCACGAAGCTAGTGAAGCGGGCGGTCACTCGGGGATACGGGGAGGACGAGCCTACCGACCCGCCGATCCCTCCCTGCGCATTTGTCCTACGTGGTCCATGGAGTGTCGAGGAGGATGAGGATACCTGTCCCCGATGCTAGGGAGCCCCGGTACACCTTGCCGCTGATAGCACGTAAGTGTACTCTTAGGAGTCTTATTCCCTTTTTAGCTTTCAGATTTTTACGCTTTTGCAATTTTCCGAGATTTTTTCTGAGATTTCTCTTCTTTTTCTCAGTTCCAGCTCGCACTTACGATAGGTGGTTGCAGGCAGAATAGGGGGCCGGAAGGACATGTGCCGGTCCCTTCTCGAGGAAGCCGGCCTGCGCTTGCCAAGGCGGCAGCCGGATGCACGTGAGCCTGGGCGCAAGAGACGGCACGTCGGGGCACACGCCACCTCATCGGCCTCGGAGTACTCTTCCAGAGTGCTATGCCTCGGGGCGGGGACCCAACGCTCGACATTCGGAGCAAATGGGCCGAGTACGGGCACGATAATGTCCATCTATCGATGTGAGCGACCGGGAGGACCCTGATGAGGGAGGCTAGCATTTATGAGGCGAGCGGCGATGAAGAGAAGAAGAATCGGAGGCCTAAGAGGTCTCTAGAATAGATTTGGAACAAAAACAAACAATTTACAATTTGATGCACACTTTGCTTATTTTTTGTTTTATTTGGGCGCCGATGGGGCGAAAACATTGCATTTATGTTTTATTTGCTTTTCTAATTCATGCTTTTTCAATTTGCATATTATCTGAGCCTTGGGGCGACTTTTTGCTTGGAATTGGGGCTCAAAATTGGCCGTAATGATTTATAATGGTGTATGAATGCTTGAATGGCTTCTGGATATGTTTTTGTACAGGTTTTGGTTGAAAATGTGGGGTGAAAACTCCCTTGGGCAGCAACTTTGGTTGCTGCAGAATTTTTTCTGCAGAGAGCTAATGTAGCCGTGCGGCATGGCCTTGAGGGCAAATGTAGCCGTGCGGCTAACAGTTCTGTCTGAGCTGGTTATTTTCTGAATAAAAGCAAGGCTTGGCCATTTCATTTCATTTTCACTATAGACTTGTCCCAATTGTTTCCAGAGCATATTTTGGACCTAAAAGCACCATCTTTGATCACTTTGCGATGGAGAATCCCGTTAGATTGCAAAGGGGGAAACGAGACCATTTTCTATCCGGTCTTCAATCTTGGGCGAGATATAACTTCCAAAATCACAAGGGGCTGCTTGATTCTTCCTTCAAGATCAAGTCTTTATGGCATTTGAGGGATCTCCCGCCCGATTGGGATCTGTTGAGAGCCGCAGCAAAGTTCTGGGACGTCCGGAGACATGTTTACTGCTTTTCTTACAACGAAATCGTCCCAACGCACGAAGACTTCAGAGCCTTGATTGGGAGTCCCGAGACTGAGGCTATATCTATTCCGCTGATCGGAGACGTGCCGGTGACGGTAAAGCTTGCATCTTTTTTGCAGATTCCTTTGGGAGAGGCTGAGAGGATGATGGTAGCCCCGGATAGGATTGATCTTTCTGATATCCCGGGCAGGTTTGGGTCTCCAGATATGGCTGCGACCACGGTGGCTATGGATGCTTTCATTCTCTGCGTATTCTCTATTTTGTTCACTGCTGAGTCCGTGGGGATCTGTCATAGTGGTCTCTTGGACATGGTCAGAGACTGCAGGGCTGGGCAGGATATTGTCCCGCTGGTTTTGGGAGAGACATTTCATGGGATTGATAGGATGGCTCGGGGAGACCGTTTCATGAGGTCCGGGAGTCCGGCTATGTTGACTCTGTGGCTGCAGGAGAGGCTCGGGGCTTTGCCGACTCAGTGCCCTTGGGTGATTTCTCGGAGAGGTGCACCTAGGCAGCAGGAACAGGGTAGCTGGGAGCTGATGATGGCTAGGCTATCCACTTCGGACATCCGTTGGTGGATACCACATTGGAGGTTGCACCCGGGAGGATATTTCGGGAGTCTTATGCTTTGTGAGGGTTCCAGGATTCTGCTGGTCGTCCTTCTACATACCCTGCTTGGTATCCAGGCAGTTTGGGGCTTTACAGGAGCCATTGAGTGATTGGGAGGACATCCGGACCATGGAGGTGGTGTCATTGGATATGAGAGATCCAGCCAGCTTCTCTTTCTTCTCGAGGGCTTGGACACATACTGCTTTCCCACCCGTGGCTATCTTCGGGAGCGGGAAGAGCACCATCTTGACCACCGTCTACTTGGGACTGGTACGAGAGGGAGATGGGAACGACTCGGGCTATCTTGGAGGATAGACGTCGAGCTTTATTGGGAGGCGGCTGTGACTCGAGTAGGACTCTGAGGGAGGCGAGGCTAAGGCGAGTTGCCATAACCAATCAGGTGACGTGGTCAGGGATATGGAGGCTCGGTACAAGAGATTGTCCGAGGTTGCTCCTTTGGACCGAGGCTCAGAGGGAGGAGGTGCCGGACTCGTGCTCGGATAGAGAGAGCGCTCATTGACACGGGGTTGGTAGAGGCTCCGGTGAGGATACTGCAGGTCGGGATGAGGGATACCGACATTATTGAGAGAAAAAGGAAGAAGACTCGACGAGGCCGAGGAAAAGGGAAGAAGGCTGAAGAAGACTCGGCGAATGACGGTGACAAGTCTTTTCTCAAGATCCTCTTATTGCCATTTTGCAAACACATTAGTTTATTTAGGCATTTTATTGTATTTTAGATCTTTTTAGCGAGGTTAGCAGAAGTTAAGAGGTAGACCGTGCTTGAACTCATCAAGAAGTTTTTAACTTGTAATGAACAAGAAATATTATTTTAAAAATTAATCAAGACACATTTCATGGAAATTCAAATGTCTTTATTGATTGGGACCCGCTGAAATGCCCTTTACTATTTAGGATACACTTCATGGAAGCTTAATCGTCCTTTTTATTATTTAGACCGAACCATATATGGTGCCTCGTTCCCCTTTTACAAGAAAGGCTAAGGGGCTCAGGTCTACGTAGTTCATTACGGTGAACTAATAATTTTTTTTATGTGCGGCCATGTCTTTTGCCTAGACCGCCCTTTTTGGGGTCTTCGGCCTAGGCGGGCATTACTCTTTTTGCACTTTTTTTTTTTTTTTTTTTCTTATTTTTTTATATATATTTTTTTATGCGGCCACAGTCTTTTGCCTAGCCCTTTTTGGGGTCTTCGGCCTAGGCTGGGCATTACTCTTTTTGCACTTTTTTTTTCTTTTTTTTTTTTTTTATTTTTTTTTGTCAGGACATAGTATCTTCGGAGTTTATCACCATTATTTGGGTGAGACAAAGGGATTGCCATCCAAGTCTGCAAGCTTCATTGCTCCTCTGACGGTATTTTACGCACCACATAAGGGCCGATCCAGACGGGTTCCCATTTTCCCGGGGTTGTCTACGGTAGGGGCTTTACTTTCGGCACTAAGTCGCCCTCTTTGATGTCTCGGCCTTGACCTTTTTATCAAACGCTCGGCCATTCGCCTTGGTAGGCTCGGGTGTGTTCCATGGCTTTTAGCCTTCTCTCGTCAGCGGGGGCTAACTCATGCCATGCTTGCCAACCATTCCACTTCATTGACCTTTGTTTTCCAGGAGGACCCTTAATGACGGGATTTCCAACTCCCTTTGAAAGTAACCACTTTCCATCCCGTAAGTTAGGGCAAAAGGAGTTTCTCCTGTGGTCAGTGTTACATTGACGTTACGTAGCCCCGAGTGCTAGGTGCGGCTTTTCGGGCCAATCACGACCACGGGTGGCCATCTTCCGGATGATCCGCTCGAGTGTCTTATTAGCGGCTTCACGGCTCCATTGGTTTGAGTGCATGCAGAAGGGGACGACTTGTGGCGAGTAGCTACGAATTCGATGGCTCTATCGCAGTCTCCTTCGAAGTGTGACCCATTATCGAAATGATCTCGTTGGGCACCCCATATCTGCACATTATGTTTTCTTTGATGAAGCTGGGCCACTTTTAAGGAAGTGAGGACCTTGTAGGACTTGGCCTCTACCCACTTGGTGAAGTAGTCAATGGCCGCCAAAACGAACTCGTGCCCATTGCTTCCCGGGGATATTTTCCCTATCACGTCAATGCCCCAAGTTGCAAACTTGGCCAAGGAGTCGTCATGCAGCACAGGTGCCGAGGTGGGAGATGGTTGAGGTTGGCAAACTGGCTAGGCATTTGTCGCAGGTTCGGACGTGCTGAACGCCCGTTTCCATGGAGATCCAGGTAGTAACCCATTCTGAGGATCACTTGCATCGGGGGCTACGGCATTCATGTGAGGACCGCAGGACCATTGTGGACTTCGGTCATCAACTCTCTGGCTCTTTCTTGAGTGACACATAAGAGGAGTGGTCCTTGATACCGCTTCTTGTATAGGTTGCCTCTGAGAATGACATGCGAAGCCAACCTTTTCGGGGCTTGCAAGCTTTGGCTCGACTCCTTCTTTTGGTCTACCTTCTTCGTCTCTACGAAAGCCGACTCTCCGTCTTTGAGAAATTGGTAAATCTGATTATACCAAGGTTCCTTTATAGGCTCGGGTCCCAGGTCCACTTCACAACAGAAAGCCTGGGGCTTCTCTTCTACCCACTGAAGGGCTTTATGGCTTTTCCCTCGGGATCTCTACCAATGAGGCTAGAGTAGCTAGAGCATCTGCGAATCTAGAGTGTTCTTTCCTCGACGAGTAGTGGAAAGTCACTTCTCGGAATCTGTCCAGTCCAACTCCTCCATATGGGCATGATACCGTTGCAGATTAGGGTCTACAGTCTTCCACTTGTTGGAGACTTGGTTGATGATCGGGTGAGTCTCCGTAAACTTCGAGCTCCTTGACATTTCTTTCTAAGGCGGCCTCCAAACCAAGCAATGCAAGGCTTCATACTCGCGGCATTGTTCGTGGCAGAAAGTTCAACTTGAGGGCTATGGGGGTATGCTCATCTTTCGGATCGACCAATAGCATTCCTACACCATTTCCTCTTTTGTTAGCGGCTCCGTCAAAGAACAATTGCCATCTATTTTCAAGCTCAACTGCAAAGATCCCTTCATCTGGAAATTGGGGTTCGAGGCCCTCTGTCTTCATCACCGGGGAAATTCGCGGGTGATGCGACAATGCTTGACCCTTGATAGCCTTTCTGGTCACATAGTTGATGTCGTATTACCTTGCAGAAGAAGGACCACTTCGCTAGGCGCATCGAGAGGGAAGGCTTGTCAAAGATGTACTTGATGGGGTCCATTTTCGAGACCAAATTCACAGGCGTGGGCTTGCATATAATGCTTCAACTTGCCGACTACCCAGACCATTCTGCCACAGTCTTTTCACACGCATTGAGTAATTAGAGCTCACTCCCTTGTAGCTTCCACTGACAAAGTAAACGGCATTTTCTACCCGAGAGTCTTTCTTCTCTTGAGCAAGCATAGCCCCAACTGCCGTGTACTTGAAGGTGAGATAGAGCGAGAAGAGGCTTACTGCGTCTATGTGGGGGCATAGTGCCGGGGATGTACTAAGTATGCCTTGATGCGTCAAAGGCGTCCTAGCATTCTTCGGTCCATTACTGTGTCCACATTCTTCTTCATGAGCTTGAAGATGGGCTCGCACATAGTAGTCAAGGCCCCGATTGACAAAACGGCTGATGTCTTGCAATTTACCCGTGAAGCTTTTGACTTCTCCGTACCCGGGTTTGAGGTGGCCTCATATCCATGATAGCTTTGATCTTTCGGGGTCAACTTCTATACCTCGCTCGTGACCATGTACCCGAGCACTTTTCCCCTTGTCACTCCGAAGGTGCATTTGGCGGGAGTTTAGTCTCATGGAATGCCGTCTCGGCCTCTCAAAGAATTTTCGTAGGTCAACAAAGTGCTGCCCACCTTCTCCTTTGGAGTGGATTATCATGTCGTCCACGTAGACCTCAATCTCCTTGTGGACCATGTCATGAAAAGTGCGGTCGCTGCCCTTGGTAAGTAGCCCCGGCGTGCTTGAGCCCGAATGGCATTACTGCATAACGGTAGGTTCCCACCTGTGGTGAGGCCGCCCTTTCTTGGTCTTCCTCGGCCATCTTGATCTGGTTGTAGCCTCGCAAAACCATCAACGAAGGATTTGACTTCGTAGTTGGCGATGGAGTCCACCTGGGATGTCTATGTTTAGCGGAAGGTAGTCGTCTTTGGGGCTGGCCTTGTTCAGATCTCGGAAATCCACACAAAGCGCACCTTCCCATTGGCCTTGGTTACGGTCACGATGTTGGACAACCATGTCGGGTATTCAATAACTACGATGAATCCTACCCGTAGCTTCTCAATTTCTTCTTTGACCTGTAGAGAGCCATTCCGAGCTTGATCTTTCTCAGTTCCGCTTTACCGGCTTGGCATCCGGGTGCTAGAGGGATTCTCCGTGTTCTACTGGATCGGAACTGCTGAGCCCCGGCATATCTTTGTATGACACTATGCAAACACGTTCGACGTATTCTCGTGCGGCTGCGATTGAGTCTTGGCTCCCTTTCAACCCCCTGGAAGAAGCTTCCAATCTCGTGTCTCTTTAGGTTCCTCAATAAGTACCCAAGTTCATACACTTATCAGAAATCTCCTCGGCGGCTTGGGCCCGTTTTCCCTCTTTTCAAAGAAACACTGCTTAAAGATTTCACTTTAGATGTATTATTCAGTTTAGTGTGTTTGCAGATTCTCTGTTCAAATGATTCATTATTAAGCTGTTGTTAAGTTTTGGAGTTAATTTATCCATTTTGTTAAGTTGGCAGTATAAGAGGATAATCAGAAAGATTTGTCATTTCATTCAGAGATAAGGGGAAAGATGACATCTGATTAACATTTTCTTTCATGAATCCTCAGGCGTGAGGCCTTGACGGATGACCTCGCAGGTACCGGCAATTCGAAGATTCCCGACTCAACCGAAAAGACAACATAGACTCTGGACCCTACACTACTTATTGATCTCGAGGGAACTTGACAAGGGTTGGACCAGGGATCTCATCTCCTTTGCCGTTGCCCTGGGAGTAGCAGCCTTGCGCCGAGCGTTGTTCGAGAAAGTTGGAGACTACTGAGGCCTCGACTCAAAAGCTTGCCGGAAATCATTAACAGGCGATGCGCGTACTGTGGAAAGACGTGTGTGAGAGGAACCTAAAGTAACTTGTTGCAACCGGATCTTTTCAGCTAGCTCTTCCGTAGCTTTACTGGACTCATTGATTGAAGGGTCTGGCTCATCTTATCAATGCACTTGTGATAACTCATTTTCTCTTCTACTGATCTTGGACACCACGACCTTGTCGGTGTAGCCAATAGAAGGAGTTGGCCCTGATAATGCCGATGAAGTCTTCTTCGAGAGGAGGGTCTTAATTCTTCCTCGACCGGCTACTGTATTCAATAGGCTTTTCATTACGTGATTGCACTCCGCTCTAGCTCTCGCTAGCTTCTCATTGAACTTTACGATGGCCACAAATTCAGCACTTTCTGCTTCAAGAGGATC
>JAFEMH010003997.1:0-233283 GCA_022495995.1 Adenophora triphylla var. japonica
CTTCTTCGTGAAAGACCTCAACCCCAGCATACCGAAGCGAGGTCACGGCGTATCAAAGGATCGCCCGAGACTCAAGCAACAAGCAAACTTGACCAAAAAACGGCTCAAAGCAAAAGAGATACAATCATGCACTCGACGAAAAGAGAAAAAATACGTAAAGGATGCCAAGATGGAAAAGAGTAAGCACACTCACCAGAGCTTCCGGGTCAACTCCGATAGCAACGACGGGACCATGCTCGGGGCGGTCACGGTCACCCTCCTCCTCGAAAGAGTCCTCGCGAACATATGTGGCAAGTCCGGCCCGAGCCACTTAGGAGACATCCGGAGGACGTGGAGGGCCATCCTGCCTCTCCCGCGCCAACACTCGTGGCGCTCCTCGCCCGCTTCCCCCGACAAAGGCACGCATACTCTCTCCCATCCCGGGATGAACTCCTCGACGCTCACGCCATCCCGGTACCTCTCGTACTCCAGCACGTCCATATCGAGAGGACTCATCATACCGAAGGGAGGATCCCTCGGAGCCATAGGGGGTACACCTGCGCCATGCTGCCAGAAGGCCCTCTCCCTCAGATACATGACGTCGCAAGTAAGGCCCCGCAGCATCTTCCTCTGCCGTGTCACCCCAGGGGCACCCTCCAACTCATTATCGCCATACCGAGTCCAAGGGTACAGCTCAAACCACTCCGGACTATCCCTCTCCAGGTACTCCTGCACATCCTTATATGTGACAGTGACCTTTCCCCTGGTCGTCCTCCTCTTCCTCAAAGGGCGGGCCCAGCACAGCATGGCAGGATAGCCTACCATGGCCTCATCTTCCCAGTCCCACGGCTGACACCGGAAGATCTCATAGCACCACGCCTGCAAAAAAAAGAAACAGATAGTGCTCAGAACAAGAAAAAGAAAGAGAAAAAGACGGAGAAATGAAAAAATGCTAAACTACAACAGCAATAAACTCATACCTCCAGTGCAAAGTCAAAACACCCCAGGGAGTTGGACGTACCCCGGCTGAATCGGTCCATGGCAAAATAGAGCTCGGCCAAGCCCGCCTCGCCCCAAGCAATCTCACCAACCCTCTCCAAGTCCACCATACTCTCCAGCAGAGGGAAAAGAGCGGAAGAGGTGTGATTCGAGAACAAAGTCTCGGAGAGGGCAAACCACAGAAAAGAGCGCGCCAGCTGCTTTGCCGTCACTAACCCAGTGCCCCGGCGATAAGCCCCGATGTTGGCCGTGATCTGCGCCTCTACATCATGGTACACCATGCCCAAGCCCTTATGGGGATAGGGCGCAAACCTAAGCAACTCAGCCAGCACCCCATCGGACATCCTGTCCCGCCACTTCACCGACTCCCCCTTAAAGGAAAGCCTAGTGATCGCCGCAAAATCGGTAGGAGTCACCGTCACCTCTCCCGACCTAAAGTGGAAGGTATGCGTGGTGTCCCACCAGTACTCAGACAGAGCCAAGAAGATGCCCTTGTTCTTTTGCGTCTCCGCTATCCTGGCAGGGTTCTCCACGAACACGTTCAGCCCAGTAGCGATCACTAGCCTCCGAGGACTAGGCCTCCCATCTCGAGAAATATCGGGCAGGCTCCACCACAACTCAACCACGGCCTCAAGGGACCTCCGTGACTTCATCTTCTTCGCCTTCCCAGACGAAGGCACCTCATCCTGCAGGTAAACACAGAAAAGGTACGTCAATAACAGTACTTAAGCAAATATACAAAAAAAATATATACAAATCACGAAAAAAGTCCGTCCCAACACGGCAAAGCATAAAAGTCCATCCCAACACGACAAATTATTCAAAACAAAAAGTCCGTCACGAAAACACGGCACACATTACACAATTTTCTCAAAAGAGGGATCGTCCCTACACGACACATTTTCAAAAGACCGTCACAAAAAACACGGCACACACGTCACATTTTCAAACAATGTCCGTCTTTACACGGCAATTTTTCAAAAAGTCCGGCACAAAAACACGGCACACATGACACATTTTCAAACAAAGTCCGTCTCTACACGGCAACTTTCAACAAAAGTATGTCACAAAAACACGGCACACATTTTACAACACAAAGTCCGTCTCTATACGGCAATTTTTCAAAAGGCATCACAAAAACACGACACACATGACACATTTTCAACAAAGTCCGTCACAAAAACACGGCACACATTTTACAACACAAAGTCCGTCTCTAAACGGCAATTTTTCAAAAGACCGTCACAAAAACACGACACACACGTCACATTTTCAAACAAAAGTCCGTCTCTACACGGCACACATGACACATTTTCAACAAAGTCCGTCACAAAAACACGGCACACATTTTACAACACAAAGTCCGTCTCTACACGGCAATTTTTCAAAAGACCGTCACAAAAAGACGGCACACACGTCACATTTTCAAACAAAGTCCATCTCTACACGGCAATTTTTCAAAAAGTCCGTCACAAAAATATGGCACACCTGACACATTTTCAAACAAAGACCGTCTCTACACGGCAACTTTCAACAAAAGTCCGTCTCTACACGGCACATGTTTACACCACAAAGTCCGTCACAAAAACACGGCACACATTTTACAACACAAAGTCCGTCTCTACACGGCAATTTTTCAAAAGGCATCACAAAAACACGACACACATGACACATTTTCAACAAAGTCTGTCACAAAAACACGGCACACATTTTACAACACAAAGTCCGTCTCTACACGGCAATTTTTCAAAAGACCGTCACAAAAAAATGGCACACACGTCACATTTTCAAACAAAAGTCCGTCTCTACACGGCACACATGACACATTTTCAACAAAGTCCGTCACAAAAACACGGCACACATTTTACAACACAAAGTCCATCTCTACACGGCAATTTTTCAAAAGACCATCACAAAAACACGGCACACACGTCACATTTTCAAACAAAGTCCGTCACAAAAACATGGCACACCTGACACATTTTCAAACAAAGACCGTCTCTACACGGCAACTTTCAACAAAAGTCCGTCTCTACACGGCACACGTTTACACCACAAAGTCCGTCACAAAAACACGGCACACATTTTACAACACAAAGTCCATCTCTACACGGCAATTTTTCAAAAGAGCGTCACAAAAACACGGCACACGTCACATTTTCAAACAAAAGTCTGTCACGAAAACACGGCATCCATTGTACATAATTTTTTACAAAAGTCCGTCCCTACACGGCAATTTTTTCACAAATGTACATACGGAAATAGCATAAGGTACAAGTTACCGAAGCATGCATTTCAAAAGAGAGGCACTTTATTTTCACAAATAAGAGCTAAACTCCACATTTTTGCACAAAAATCACATACCCACAATTCTTGCATGCTCAATTTCAACAATTCATCGTAAATTTCACAAAGTGAGCATGGCAACAACAAAAGCCCCAAATATGCAAAAAACTAAAACCTAGTTCTAGCATACATCATTTCAAGCAGAATCAAAACAAAAAATTGACTTCTTACCTCCCTTAAGGTCCTTCCCCGCAAGTTGTGCACCTCCGAATCCGGATACAACACATCCGGATTCCTTGTTGAAGACACGAAGGAAGAACAATTCCTTTTGAGATCCAATCTCCTCTCCATGGCCTCTTGGCCCCTTTGACGACGACCTCGTCTGATTCTTTCCGCCATGATAGCAATTCAAGCAACTCGGAGGAATTCCCTAGGAAATTTATGAACAAAATTCAAAACAAATTCTCTCTTTCTCTCTCTCTCTTGTTCGAACAGAAGAAGAAAATGGAGTTGGTGTTCGTTGCTGAAGCCTGGTTTTGATTTGGGGATCCCATACGAATCCGCACGGACCACTTTGCAAGGCAAGTGGATCCATGCGGACCACTTTGCATTTCAGGCGAGATTACCCTTTTGCCCTTATAATATTTGCCGCTGTCCGTCCAGAGGCCATTTCCAGCAGATTTAATGCAATTTGGTCCTTAACCCAACAAAACAAACACCGGCCGTCATCGTAAGTCCGGACCTCGCCCACTAAACGGCAAAACAAACACCGGCCGTCATCGTAAGCCCGAGCATCGCCCACTAAACGGCAAAACTAACCCCGGCCGTCAACGTAAGCCCGAGCATCGCCCACTAAACGGCAAAACTAACCCCGGCCGTCATCGTAAGTCCGGACCTCGCCCACTAAATGGCAAAACAAATACCGGCTGTCATCGTAAGTCCGGACATCGCCCACTAAACGGTAAAACTAACCCCGGTCGTCATCGTAAGTCCGGACCTCGCCCACTAAACGGCAAAACAAACCCCGGCCGTCATCGTAAGTCCGGACCTCGCCCACTAAACGGAAAAACAAACACTGGCCGTCATCGTAAGTCCGGACCTCGCCCACTAAACGGCAAAACAAACACCGGCCATCATCGTAAGTCCGGACCTCGCTCACTAAACGCCAAAACAAACACCGGCCGTCATCGTAAGCCCGAACATTGCCCACTAAACGGCAAAACAAACACAAAAGGCACAAAATGCCTTCAAGTAAAAATTTCAGGGCACAAAACGCCTCCAAAACACAAAACACGAAACAAAAGCCGGCCATCAAAGAAAGCCTGAACCCCCTTCCCCTGCAGACAAAAGTTAAACGCCCATCAAAGTAAGACCGTACGAAAGTACATATCCCCAGCAAACAAAAGCCGGCCATCAAAGTAAGCACGAACTTTTCCCCAGCGGACAAAGCACAAGGTAAATCACGCCTCCCAAAATCAAGCACAAAGCAAGCATGCCTCACAAAAGGCCCCACCAGGTTTATGCTCATGAACCAAAGAACAAACTCTTTCATCCCCAGTCAGAGGACATAACACGTCCTCATGCATGACACAATTTCAGTCAGAGGACATAACACGTCCTCATGCACGACATCACTTCGGTCAGAGGACATAACACGTCCTCATGCATGACACAATTTTAGTCAGAGGACATAACACGTCCTCATGCACGACACAACCTCAGTCAGAGGACATAACACGTCCTCATGCATGACACAACTTCAGTCAGAGGACCTAACACGTCCTCATGCACGACACAACCTCAGTCAGAGGACATAACACGTCCTCATCATTATCCGTAGCCCGAAAGGCTTTAAATTACCCGGTCCGAAAGATCGCATAAATTACCCAAATCATTATCCGTAGCCCGGAAGGCTTTAAACTACCCGATCCGGAAGACTGCATAAATTTCTCAAATCATTATCCGTAGCCCGGAAAGCTTTAAATTACTCGGTCCGGAAGACCGCATAAATGTCCCAAAACATTATCACTTCATGGACATCGACACGTCTGCTCACCAACTCACCTCCGAACACCGACACGTCCACGCACAGACTCTTAGTCAGAGGACATCACACGTCCTCATATACGACAATGCACTCACGATTTCTGAACTACGATCAGGCTTGATTCCCATGCGGGATACGTAGGAATCCTGTTAAAGGGTCCAGCCATCCGACCTAAACGGTCACCCCAGAACACCGACACGTTCGCATCCGACCTAAACGGTCACCCCAGGACACCGACACGTCTGCATCCGACCTAAACGGTTACCCCAGGAAACCGACACATCCACGCACAGAGTCTTAGTCAGAGGACATCACACATCCTCATACACGACAATGCACTCACGATTTCTGAACTACGATCAGGCTTGATTCCCATGCGGGATACGTAGGAATCCTGTCAAAGGGTCCAGCCATCCGACCTAAATGGTCACCCCAGGACACCGACACATCCGTATCCCCTCAGGACACTGACACGTCCATGCACAGAGTCTTAGTCAGAGGACATAACACGTCCTCATACACGACAATGTACTCCCCCCACACACGAACTACGATCAGGCTTGATTCCCATACGGGATACGTAAGAATTCTATCAAAGGGTCCAGCCAGCCAACCCAAGTGGTCACCTTAGGACACCACCACGTCCTCACAGCCAACCCAATCGGTCACCTTAGGACACCACAATGTCCTCACAGCCAACCCAAGCGGTCACCTTAGGACACCACTACGTCCTCACAGCCGACCCAAGCGGTCACCTTAGGACACCACCACGTCCTCACGAATCGACCTACGCGGTCACCTCCCCTCCCAACAAGTGATCCAGATCAGGACCCTTATCTTATCGACGACCCCACTTCCTTCGTAAGTGACGTTGTCGAGGGGCTTCTGTAAGTACCCCAATCTGGATCGCTCCCTTTCAAGCACACGGGAAACACCGCAGACTCACACAAACATGATCTCGAACACTCGTAGCCTTCAAAAACCTCAAAAACCACCAACCAAACCAAGGTGGGGCCTTTCTGGGATAAAAAAGGCAAAAGGACTTTTTAGAAATTTTGCAAAATATTTGGACTGCAGACTGGGCCGTGCGGACCACTTTGCATCCAAACATCATAATTACAAAATCCCCTTAAAGTCCATAATATTCCCTTAAATCCAGGAAAACCAAACAAATGGTAATGGCAGCTTGTGTCCCGCGATAAACCTTGCCATTTTCAGACCCCTATAAATAGAGGGCTCCCTCTCTCATTTTCCACACATCTCCCTTCTCTCCTCTCTCCCCCAGCCTTCAGGCACCTCTCTAATACCCTTTGGGGCAATCTCGGTCCCTTTTGGTTCCCTCCGGGGCATTCCGAGGCCCCTCGTGGTACTCCGAAGCCCTGCCGAGCACTCTCGAGACATTTCCGAGCTACCCCGAGGCACTCCCGAGGCATCCCAAAGCCTTTCCGGTCCATCCTGAAGCCTTTCCAGCCCATCCCAAGGCATTTTGGCCATCCCGAGGCATCCCGATCCATCCCGAAGCCCTGCCGGGCAATCCCGTTCCATTCCGAAGCAAGCCGAAACTCTGCCCGAGCACAACCGACGCTCCCGACGCACGCCGAACCTCTACACGAGTCTAGTCAACAATCCCGACGATCCCAACTCACGCCGAAACTCTGCCTGAGGACACACCTGACACTCCCGAGGCACGCCGAAGCTCTATCCGCAGACACCAGTACATCCCCGAAGCAATCCCGGTCCATCCTGGAGCACTATTCACACTTAAACACTATTCCCGAGCGGAAGACAGACACGAACCAACATTGGTAAGGCTTCCTTCCAAACTATTTCAATTCATTTCAATACATAGCATACAATGTAGACATCATATACATCATGCATTTTTAAAAGCACATACACACACACACACACAACTTTTAAAGAAAAAGGGGTACCGAAAGACTCATTTTTATGAGGCGACTCGGGTGAGCTCTGCTATTCTCTTCCTGAGCCGTAACCTGACCTCCGAACTCAAAATCTCATCACACAACAACAGTTTTTAAACTAAGCCTTTTTTCAATGTTTTGGGCTAAATCAAAACGGCGTGGCGACTCTACAAACAAAACGCAGCGACACCTCCCAACAATGCGAGATGCCGAGGCCCACGTGCGAGCCGGATCCGGGTAATTTCACCGCCATTCAACAACATCTCAATCTCCTCACATGCCACAAATGCTCATGCACACAATCCTCTATCACATCAACATATAATCACGACTCATCATCATCAATGTAATTATGCATGACATCAAACACAAATGTTTCAATTTTCTCATTTGCAACTGTAATAGAAAGGGTGTCATTCCCCACATTAATCACAGTGTTGGTTGTTGCCATGAAAGGTCTCCCAAGTAATCTGGGTGAATCACAGCGACTTCCTTCACTTCTTGGCATCTCAAGTACCACAAAAATCAACAGGGATGATTAAAGAATTAACCTGAACCAAATCGTCCTCCACAATGCCCAAAGGTCTTTCAATGGACAGATCAGCGAGTTGTAAGGCCATCATGGTGGGTTTTAGTTCAGGAAGACACATCTCAAGATACAAATAGTATGGCAACAAGTTAATGCTAGCGCCAAGGTCCAACATATCCTTCACCTTGTTTGAGTCCCCAAAAGTAATGGAAATTAAGAAACTCCTGGGGTCCTTCAATTTTGGTGGAAGACTGTGTTGTACCACAACACTAGCACTCTCTCCCAACAACAACTTTTCATCCTTCCCATACTTGAATTTCCTGGAGTTTATTTCTTTGAAAAACTTGGCATAAGGTGGAACAATTTTTATCACATTTAAAAGTGGGAGGTTGATACTAATTTTAGAAAACATTTCAATCAACTCCTTCATTTGGTGATCCAGCTTATTCCTTAAAAACCTACCAGGAAATGGTACATGAGGTATATATGGCTTGGGGGTGGGAGTATCAACAATCACATTCTCCCCCAAATCATTAGTACTCTTATCATTAAGCACCACGTTATCAACCACAACAGGATCCACCTCATGATCCAAAACAGGAGATAAAGGGATAGAAGACGAAGGATAAAGTATCTTATTATCTACATGTTTACCACCTCTAAGTGTGAAGATGGCCTTGGCTTGATGACCTTGACTCGGGAAGGTATCGGGCTTGTGTGCTTGTAAAGCAATTGCCAATTGCCCAATTTGAGTTTCCAACTTCTGAAGGGCAGCTTAATGGTTCTTGGAAGATTGTTGACTTTCCGCTCTCAACTAATTGTTTTCAACCTGCATTTGCTCCATGGCCATTTTCCAGGGCTCTTTCTTCCTATCAAACTGTCCCTGTGGTGGCTGAGTATGGAGAGACTTATTTGGCTGTTGATTGCCTCCCCATCCAAGATTTGGATGTCTTGGAGCCTATTGGGTATGCATACTTTAACCCTCCTTTCCTTAGCTTTAATTTGATTGATACCATAACCTCATCTCTATTTTATGGACTTTAGGCCCATATGTAATGAAGCTTAGACTTCAATTTTTTAGTATAAGTCCATTTTATAGAATAGGTTTTATTAGGTTTGAAAACTGGCACAAGTTCATTGGACATGAGGTTTCAGTCAAGAGGTTTCAGACCGCAAGTATGAAAACGCACATTGCAAACTGCCTTGTGCAATTCTCATCTTGTGACCGCACTATGATGACCTCAAGACAAACCTCACGCCTAAACCGCATCTCACCAGACCGCATCCAATGATTAAAGACTTAAAATTGGACCACTTATGACTGTTGGAATCCACGTCAGCAATATTAAAAGTCAACTACAAAATCTTGTCACGTGACTAACTGTCATATACAGGATCTGCAAGGATTCTGAAAAGGTGACAGATGTCCTTCATTCCTTAAATATAGCTGAGGTCTGATCAGCCTTATCTGTACCTTCTGAACAAAGGGACAAAAGTAGACTTGTGGACCAATCAGACTGCACCAGCACTGTACCTTCACAGCTATATCATAACGACTACTTTTTGGATGCTTAGGTATAAATACCCCCATTCTTCAACATTTGAAGATTGCTTGAGAAATTGAAATTACAGTGAGTCCAAAGAATATTGAAGCTTTTCCCAGAAATTTACAACCCTTTGAATCTTCATCTTCTTCCTTCAAGAACATAATCTCCAGCCCAGAAATTAAGCCTTTGTAACACCAAAGATTTATTGAGCTCTATATCATACATATTCAAAGAGCTTTAAATCTTGTTCATCACACACACACACCTCACTTGATTAATCACATAGATTATATCACTTGAGATACACTGGTTATAGTCTAGGATTTGCTTTAATAGAACAGATTTTAGATCTGAGTTTGATTTATTGTAACTTGGTAATCTCTCTCATACTCAATATAAATCTAGCTTTAGAAAATCCAAGACTAACCATCTTGGTAGTGGATGTAGATCATTTACGATTGAACCACTTCAAATATTGTGTTCTTTATTTCTGCATTTCTTATTACTGTTCATCATAAACTTATTTGTTTTATCTATTTGATCTTTAATAGGTTTACCAGATCTGAGAATTGTGTTTCTAAGTTAATCATTGTCAAACTGCTTTAATTGTTTTATAAACCGCACGCACTAAAACCGCTTTATAAAACCGCTCTACCAAAACCGCACTTATACCTTAAAGTAATTCCGTTGTGCATTTTGCAATTCCAACTTGCAGTTTTGATACACTGCAAGGCGGTTTGTAAGCAAGAGGTTTAGTTTTTCAAAAAGGGCAAAAATTTATAACAGCTATTCACCCTCCCCCTCTAGCTGTTTTTCACCCTTGTTGCCACCTTTGGGACCAACAAGTGGTATCATAGCCAACACCTTTATAAAACTCCCTTCTTTTTTCAAGCTTAACAGCTTGGGTGCCGATTTGATATGGCAAACACAAAAACCATGACAACGGTTAACTATTCACACATTCCTATTTTGGATGAAGAATACTTTGACATCTGGAAGACCCGAATGATAATTCATTTGGAAACTATTGATGAGATGATGGTGGAATGCGTAACAAACGGACCATTCGTTCCCATGAAGGCCAATACAAATCCAGCCACCAGTGCAAAAACTCCAGAAGTCAAAAAGCTAAAATCTGAGTGGACTGATAAGGATAAAAGATTGGCTGCTTTGGACAACAAAGTAAGATTCATCATTTCATGAACTTTACCCGTGTCAACCCTTCAAAAGGTGATGTACAACAAAACTACAAAGGAAATGTGGGATGCCATAGAAAGCTACCTTGAAGGAGACGATCTATGCAAAGAGAACAAAATATATGCTGTTGAAAGATCCTACAACAACTTCAACAGAAAACTCAATGAAACCTTGCGCCAAACCTACAATCGCTACGTTGAGGTAGTAAATTCTTGTAGATCTCTTGGAAAAATTTTAACTAATAACGAGGCCAATATGACATTCCTTGCTGCGTTAGGTTCAAGATAGCTTAATAAAGCAACATCTCTTGAGGACTCAAAACATTTAAATATTTGGACGTTAAGTAACTTGTATGCAAACCTCAGAGTCCATGAACTTAAATTAGTTCACATTGAAGAGGTTGAAGGGAAAGTTAAATCACTTTCTATGTCCGCAACGGAACATGTTGAGAAACCCTCTACTTCAAATCAAACATCAGATTCTTCCATCTCAACCTCATCACTCATCGAAATGGATGATGATGATTTTGCCATGTTTGTAAAAAGATTTCAAAAATTTCTAAAATCTTCAAAACCATTTTCAAAATCATTTTCAAAAGGTAAAACTCCAGCAACTTTTTCCAAGGCTGCTGATACAAAGAAGAAGAGTGATCTAGTTTGCTACAATTGTAGAAAACCTGGTCACTTTGCTTCTGAGTGCCCACAACCTAGATTCGAATATATGAACAAAGAAAACCTCCCCTGCGAAATTTTCTCGTCGCAAAGGAATGGTTGCTGAGGAAGAGAATTCTAAAGAACTAGCAACTTGGATTGAGACAGATTTTGATGAAGGAAGTGAGGATGAAACCGAAGAGGTTAATCTCTGCCTTGTTGCAGACGCTTCTGATGATTCAGATACTGAATTAGTTGAGTCGCTAGAAATGGAAGGAGAAGAGGTTATTCCTAAGAAAACCTCATTTAGGATTACTAGTGTGGATGATGACGTGAAACTTACTCCTAGTATTAAAATTGGAAATAGTTCTTACTCTCGTCCCATTTATCCCTCAAAAATAAAACACCCTCAAAAATTATTCCAACTAGAAAATCTTTGAAAAAGGTGGAAGAGGTTTCTCACATGGAACAAGAAAGGATGTTTAAAGAAGCTGAAATAATGATCCTTAAATTTCAAAATGTTAAGAAAGCTTTGTCTTTAGCAATTGATGAAATTACACAGCTTAAGATGGAGAAAACTGTAATGAGGTCTGAAATTTCAAATCTGAAGGACCAAATTAAAAGTATGACTCCTCTTACTGAACAAAACCTCATTCTAGAAACTAAGGTTGCTGCACTTCAACTTAGAAACGATGATTTGGTTGCTCAAAACAATGATCTTCAAAAGAGAATTGATGGGTGTACCAAATATGGTGTTACCTTGGATCAAATTATTGAATCCCAAAGGGCCAGTGGTGATAAAGATGGTCTAAGATTCCAAACAGGTAACAATTTGAAATGTACATCCTTTTCTCTTCTTTTAAAAGGGGATCAACACATTTCACCGCTCCCCCCTTGAAATGTACATCCTGCTGTGAAAAGGGTGAGAAATTTTCTGAACAAACTAATGAAATTCCTAATGAAAAGTGTTCATTTTCAAAGGGTAAAGGACAGGAATTAAAGGTTAAACTCAACTTTCATTATGTCTACCCTAAGAAACAGTTTGGGAAAAATTCTCAAATGAAAGGAAAAGAAACTGAGGATGAAACCGCTGAAGAGGTTTCATATGCGGCTGACCGTGCATCTACTTCAACTGCACAACCTAAAGTACGATCTGCGGCTAACCGCAAGGGTGACCGCACTCCTTCTTCGACCGCACCTCTTGCTTTCCAAAGCAAGAAGAGCGTTCCTAGAAATAGCACGGTCAAACCTAAAAAGACCTTCTTTGTGAAGGCCAAAACCTCAGTCCCAAAAACGAATGCTAATCCTAAGAATAGTTAGGAGTTTGTAAAACCTCATGTTGCTCATAGCTTTCATCACTGCTCTGTGTGTGATGGTTCGGGTCACAAGGCTACAGAATGCCTTTTGAGGTTCACACCCAATGCTAGAAAGAATAATCCTTCTTCTGTCAAACAGGTGTGGGTCGTCAAAAGATGCTAACCGCAGGACCCAAAAGAATAAAGGGGGCCTCATTTTTAAATGTCTATTTTTCAGGTCCTCTGCTTAATGGCTGGTCACTCCAAGGAAAATGAATGGTATCTTGACAGTGGTTGTTCAAGATATATGACTGGAGGTAGATCTTTACTGGAAAATGTCATTGAAGCCAGTGGTCTATCTGTAACCTTTGGTGACAACAACAAAGGAAAAACCATTGGGTATTGTATAATAAGGAGAGGAAACCTAACCATTGAGAAGGTTTCACTTATTGAAGGACTCAAGCACAACCTCCTTTCAATTTCTCAATTTTGTGACAAAGGAATGCACTGCAACTTCACTTCGTCAAATTGCTTTATCAAAGATGGCATTTCCGGAGTCACCCTACTCACAGGGATTCGTAAGAGTAATATTTACATCATTGATTTAAATTCTACATGTAGTATTACTAATCTTTGTATTGTGGCTAAAAATGTGAGCAAAAATAGTTGGCTATGGCACAAGCGGTTGAGCAACTTGAAATTCAAGTATCTTGCAAAGATTGGAAGGGAAAACCTCGTTCGCTGTTTACGCAAAGTGGCTGACCACCATCCAGAGAAATGCAGTGCTTGCCAACTTGGCAAACAAACTACGTCGTCTTTCACTAGCAAGACCGCGCCATCAACTTCAAGATGTTTACAACTGCTTCACATGGATATGTTTGGACCCGTTACCACTTCCAACATAGGAGGAAATAGATATACCTTTGTGGTGGTGAATGATTATTCAAGATATACGTGGGTTGAGATGATGATCACAAAGGATGATTGCTACGACATTCTAACCGCACTTTATAGACGGGTCCAAACTAAAAAAAAGACGACATCGTTAGTGTGAGGTCCGATAATGGAACAGAATTAAAAAACAACAGTGTTGCTCAGTATTGTGATGATCATGGAATTGATCACAATTTTTCTACGGCTGGTGATCCACAACAAAATGGTTTGTGGAAAGAAAAAACAGGACATTGATTGAGGCTGGAAAGACTATGATATCTGAAGCCAAGCTTCTACAATATTTTTGGGCGAAAGCAGTCAACACCGCGTGCTTCACTCAAAACTACTCCCTCATCAACAAAACCTACAACAAAACTCCATATGAACTTTGGAGAGGAAGAACCCCCAACATAGCATTTTTCAAGATCTTCAGCTGCAAATGCTTTATCCTCTATAATGGAAGAGAAAATAGAGGTAAATTTGTAGCTAAAGATGATGAAGGTATTTTTGTTGGGTATGCTAAACATTCCAAAGCTTTTCATGTCTTTAATAAATCTAGTTTAAAGATAGTAGAATCTGTACATATCAATTTTGATGAACATTCTCTCCTTGAGTCACATTTGGCTCCAAATGTTGCTGATGATTTTGTTAAGACAAATGAAACAGATGAAAGTTCTAAAATGCACCTGAACCAGAACCGCAAAATCCATTAGAAGATCTTCAGCAAACCTCAGTCCAACCAGATATACCCCCCAAGGTTCGTGAAGTCAGCAGTCACCCACTTTCAAATGTGATTGGTGATTTATTTTTTGGAGTTCAAACAAGGAGATCAAACTATGACGAGCATACTTCTTTGCTATCTCAAATTGAACCCAAGAAGATTGATGAAGCACTCCAAGATTCCAGTTGGGTTGTTGCTATGAAAGAAGAACTCAACCAGTTTGAAAGATGTAAGGTTTGGACATTAGTGCCTAGACCGCATGATCAAGGAGTGATGGGTACAAAGTGGGTGTTCAAAAATAAGATGGATGAGAATGGAAGCATCACCAGAAACAAAGCTAGGTTGGTAGCACAAGGATATAGGCAAGAAGAAGGAATCGACTACGACGAAACTTTTGCACCTGTTGCAAGACTAGAAGCGATCAGAATTTCTTGGCCTATGCATCTTACAAACATTTCAAATTATATCAAATGGACGTTAAGAGTGCTTTCCTCAACGGTGAACTTCAAGAGACCGTTTATATTGCCCAACCGCCTGGATTTGAAGACTCAAAATTTCCAAATCACGTCTACAAACTCCAAAAGGCTTTGTATGGACTCAAGCAAGCTCCAAGGGCATGGTCTGAGACTCTATCAAAATTTCTTCTAGAAAAAGGCTTCAAATGCGGTAAAATTGATACAACTCTATTCATTGCTAAATATAATAATCATTCATTACTTGTTCAAATTTATGTTGATGATATTATTTTTGGCTCTACTAATGAATTAATTTGTAAGCGTTTTGAAAAGCTAATGAAAAGCAACTTTGAGATGAGCATGATGGGAGAATTGACATTCTTCCTTGGGCTCCAAATCAAACAATGTGAAGATGGAATCTTTCTCAACCAAGCTAAATATACAAAGGAGTTGATAAAGAAGTTTGGACTGAAAAATGCAAAAGCATACGATACCCCCATGGCTACCGACAATAAGCTAGATAAGGATCTAAAAGGTAAAAAGGTTGATCAAACCTTATATCGAGGTATGATTGGCTCATTACTTTACTTAATTGCTAGTAGGCTAGATATAATGTTTAGTGTTTGTGTTTGTGCACGCTATCAAGCTGATCCAAGATAAGCACATTTAGGTCCGGTCAAGCGTATAATCCGCTATCTCTCTGGAACTACTAATCTTGGACTTTGGTATTTCAAAGATTCGAATTTCGAGCTTGTAGGTTATTCAGCTTGCACCATTGACAGAAAAAGCACTAGTGGGACTTGTATTTTCCTTAGGAATAGACTAGTTGCTTGGGCCAGCAAGAAGCAAGCCTCAGTTTCAGTGTCAACCACAGAGGCTGAATACATTGATGCTGGAAGTTGTTGCTGTCAAATCCTTTGGATGAAGCAGCAGTTGGTGGACTATGGAATTGATGAAGAAAATTGTCCAATCATGTGTGACAACACATCAACAATTTCAGTC
Organism: Adenophora triphylla var. japonica; assembly: GCA_022495995.1. NCBI lineage: Eukaryota > Viridiplantae > Streptophyta > Magnoliopsida > Asterales > Campanulaceae > Adenophora > Adenophora triphylla. Next base: position 15,566 of record JAFEMH010003997.1, read on the forward strand.
TCCAACAACCCTGTCATGCACTCCAAGACCAAGCACATAGACATCAATTATCATTTCCTAAAAGATCATGTGGAAAAGGGGAACATCCATCTAAAGTACGTGGGGACAGACAACCAAATTGCTGACATCTTCACCAAGGCTCTAGACTCCAAAAGGTTTTCATTCCTCAGAGGAGAAATGGATATGCTTGAACTTAAATAAGTCCATATTTTTTTAACTAACTTGTTTGTTGAGTATGGTAGTTTAGGTATAAAAGTCATGTTGAAGTCTCAAAACCTCATTCCCTGTTGAAAATCGCGTGATCCAAATTGTATGTAGTCAAGACCGCATGCAAAACCAAACTGCATGTATCAAGACCGCATGAATCTGAACCGCGTTTCAAAACTTAGAAGATTTTTAATGATTTTCATTTCCAAGGTTTGAAGAAGCTTGCGGTTTGATATTTCTATCTTTAAAAAAAAATTGTTTATTATTTTAATTGCTGTCAAATCACATGCATGCCACGTGGACCCAGGTAAGTTCTCTTTTTATTATTTGGTCCTTATTTGGCATAAGGGTATTTTTGCAAATATTTTCCCACGCATTTTTAAAATTTAAATGCATTAAATGCAAAGGGAATATTTGCATTAAAATCTTTCATGTCAGCCGTCATAGGACAATGTGCAGAAGTTGAAAGGGTGCAACAGTTAGTGAAACCATCATCTCCTTTCTGCACACCAGCCTTCTCACCACCTATATAAACCCATTTTGGTGCAACGGTTGACCCTTTACGCTGCCAAACCCTCTGTACACGTACCTTGTTTGCTTGTTTTTAGCTTTCTCTCTCTAATGGATCCTAAACAACAATGAGACCCTGCAATTCCTAGAGCTCGCAAGAAACCCTTCAATGATTTGGTATGATTTCTAACTTTAACACTTTGATTTCTGCAAATCTGCCATAGATGAACTGCTCATAAACTGTTCGTATGCCCATAAACTGATTTTTGCTTGTTAATGCTTCATTTCATGCTCATTTCAAGTAATAAATGTTGGGTTTTGCTCGGAATGTTGTTAGGAATCCATCTATGCTGTTTATTTGATGATCTAAACTTGTTTTGGTTGCTATTTTGGGATTTTCAGTTTGTAGTTTTTGAAAACCCTTTTCTGTTTTCTTTATTTTTCTTGATGATTTTGGGTAAAGAATGGATATTTACTGTTATATTGTTAATCTACTACTCAATGTGATCATTTTGATATGTTATTTGTTGATTTTGGTCAACTTTTATGTTATCTATGTTCTTGCTGTTCTTCGTGTTCTTCATGTTCATATGACTGTTTATATTTTTTTCAGAAATTACTTGATATGTTGGTTCTTATAATTTCTAGATTATGTTTTTCATACTTAGAAAATTTCTGAAAATTTTGTATCTAAATGCCTTAGAACCTCATCTCTTAAACCGCATGTGTAAACCACATGAGAAATTACCTTCTTGAAACCGCATGTTACTTTGGATGATAAACCGCATGTTACTTTGGATGATAAACCACATGTTGGAACTGCATATATTTATTCTTTGAAACTGCATGTTGTTTTTCTCTAAGTATGAGATGTTATGCTAATTTTCGTGACCTCGGCAACATCAACAAAGTCTGTGACCTCAGCAACTTCAAAGTCCGTGACCTCGGCAACATCAACAAAGTTTGTGACCACAGCATCAACAAAGTCTGTGACCTCAGTAACTTCAATGTTCGTGACCTCAGCAATAATGGCAACGTCAGTAAACTCGGGCGGCGCGTCAACAACAACGGATATTTTCAGAATTGGGTCAAGTCCTTGATTCCTCAGTATGAATTTATCCATGGTTCGGAAGTACTCGAACAACCTAAAGCAAAGTCAGTAACCTCGGGCGGCGCTCCAGCAACTTCATTAACAAACCTGGTATTATCAGAATTTGGTCAAGTCCTTGATTCATCAGTATGATTTTACCTTTTCTCTCAAAATTGCTTTTCAAAAATGATTTTCAAAATACCTAAAATGGCCTTTTTAGTGTTTTGGAGTCGAACTACATTTTGTCTGATTCTCATATAGAGATACGTAGGCAGTCGTGCGGCACGACCATCCCAATGTTCAGAATGATGTCTTTTTTATCGACGACACTTCTTCTTTCATAAGACCTATCGCCGAGGGGCTCTGTAGACACCCCATTCTGAACCAATAATTCATGATTACACTACTCTTCATCTCTCTTTTGGGTTTTAATGAAAACACATTAGTTTCGTCATATTTCGTTAAGTTTCTAACCAACTTTGTTAGTTTTGGACTTAACTGAATAACAAAATAACTGAAGAGGACATAATAGTCAATTGACTAGTTGTCCCGCGCGGGACATACGTGTCTCGCGCGAGACATCTCCTCTGCAGAATGTGCAGATTCACTTTCCTTCTCCGTCTCAATCTCTTTTCTTGCTCCCTACTCTCTAATCCGGGATTTACCTTATCTTGGACTTTCCTGGCACCTTACTAAGAGTTTTATTCCTAAATAAAACTCTTTCAAATCAAGTCTTTGATTCCTTCCTTACTTGTGACTCCTAACTTGGTGATTAAGTATTTTCAACCTATAAATACAAGGGTCCTCCTTTGTATTTTCATGGAGACTCTCAACCAAGAACCACGTTCTAAACACAAGTTTTGTTGCCTTTTATCCTAGATAAAAGACACAAATACTCCTAAAATCTCTCTCATAAAATCATTCTTCATCTTTTTCCCTACGAAGAACATCAAGATTCAAGCCTTAAATCAAGGCGAAACTCTGCCAAAATCAAGCCTCATCACAAGGTAAACTCCTATTACTTTCATATTCTCTTCTCAATTTCTCTAATTGCTTTTAGAGTAGTGTAATCACATCAAAAGGATTAGCCTAGAGTCCCTTCAATCCATGGAGGTGATCTCGAAGCATACAATCTGACATTCAAAACTAATTAAATAAATTAACTTGTTTATTTGCTTTAGATTTAAATTGATTTGATTGATAATACTCAATTGGCAAGATCAATCTTCGGATTGGGTGGAATGGGTGCTCCATGACCTTTCCATTCCATAAATTAACCCCCGAACCTTCGAATCTCTTTAAATATCAAAAAGGTTTTTCTTATTGTTTTCTTAAATAAATAATAAGTGGCGACTCTGTGTTCATAAAAAATCGCATCACTACACTTAGACCTCATCATCAAACGTAATCTCCATCGCACTCAATGTTACAAGAACATATTGATACTCATCTATGTGGTTAGATATTGATGCCCCTTCTGCCATCTTCAAGTTAAACAACTTCCGTATCATGTCGACCTTAACGACTGCGGAAGGTTTTTCATACTTGTCAGACAAAAAATCAATTATCTCCTTGTTGGTCTTCATCTTCTTGGTTTTATTAGCAATACTCTTTACCAGAGTCGACTTAAGAACGACCATGCTTTTTCTATCCAAAACCTCCCAACCCTCCTGTTTATCGCTTTCTAGCTTTACTCTTTTAGTGGCTTGTCAAGATCCTTACCATATAAGAAATCCTCTATTTACGTCCACAAGAAACCACAATCCGATTCATCGAACTTATCAACCTTCTGTTTGTCGATGCCCATCTTGACTGCTAAACTCTAGGACCTTAGATTGCACCGAATCTTACCTGGTATGCACCGCACCGAAAATCTCCACAAAAATCTGGTATGTACCGAAACTGTGCACTGCACGAATTCTACACGAAACCTAGTATGTACCGGAACCTGTGCATTGCACGAAATCCGGTATGTATCGAAATCCGGTACGTACCGAATCTGTGCACTGTACGAAATCCGGTATGTACCGAAATCAGGTACGTACCGAATCTGTGCACTGCACGAATTCTGGTATGTACCGAAATCTGCCCTGAAATCAATCCGGACAACCCTCTTCGAACCGAAGCTCTAATGCCGGTTGTAGTGGATTCGACCCAATTTCTATCAAGCAATTCAAGATAATACAAAGCCATTAAATCTCTGATCATGTCAAAAAATGTATTTGTCCCAGGTAGAGCTATCTTGATAAGATCATACTTAAACCATTAAATCTCTGATCATGTCAAAAAATTCAAACAGGCCTTTTTGTTTTGCTAAACTTGATGTCAGTAAAAAGCCTATGACAGGCTTAAATTGAGTTTTATTTCTGACGTGTTAAGAACTATGAGCTTTAGCCCCCTACCTGTTCATTCTTTGCTCTGATGATTGTCTTAAAGCTATTGAAGCTTATAGCTAGCAGGCTAGCCAAACCATAAACTTCCACAAGAGTGATCTCCATTTCTCTCTGTCCTCAATAATTTCCTATGGTTGGGTCTTAATAAGCAATCTGGTATCAGTTAAAACTCTTTCTTCTATTGAACATCTATTATTTCACTGTTGAACATCACCCCAAATCTGGTTAGATCGCAGATTTGCTAGTTGGTGTCTCTCAGCCACTACTTTGAAGGGGAAAATTCTCTCAATATTGATTTTGTGGGGAATTCGGAAACTCAGGAATACCACACCTATTGATCTGGACAACATCATTATTGATATCCGCCACCTCATTACCTGTTGTGCTAATTTTAATATTCTCAAAGTTGATAGAGCTATAGTTAATATGGCTCATATTAATGCTCTATTTGCTAGGAATGTATCAACACTTTATAAGCCCTGAGCCTTATTTTCTATATAAATTATATTATGTCTGATTAAAAATAACACCCCCTCCACACGAGTGTTTACGAGAACTAGAAAATTTCTAGTACCACAAATTAAAAATGAACTAGTGTAACACCCGTGCGCTAAACGCACGACCAAAATAATTTGACAAATAGTAGCATCTAAATTAAAAGAGTTACTATATCTATAAATGTTAATATATAATTTAAAATAAATAAATATAAAAGGTATTGACAAAATATTAAAAAAAAAAAGTTGTAGTAAGCTCCTACCTAACAACCTCTTCTTATTTTCTTTGAGGCAAGACCCTTGTTAGAAGTTTCTTCTTGACCAATAGCACCATTTTGGTCATAAATACTAACTGATTGGATACTTAATTAATGAATAATTGAATCCACAAACACAACATCCAATCAACCATTTATAACAATGTTTGTGATCAAAATTTTGTGGCCATAGTATTACTCAAAATGAAAAAAGAAAGAAAGATAAGTCGCAATGTACTCTCATCAGGCTGGAGATCACACTCCGGGTCGTATAGATTGGTTGAAAATATTATGTACTGCAACAATCAATATAGTTTATGCTCTTGAGATGTTCAAATCTCTGAAGTGGTTTATAGTGGCTTCTTATAAAGCTTTTGGGTTTCTAAAACTTCTATCATGAATATTTGAATTTCTTCCTCTACTATTTCTGCATAAGGCATCAAATGCTACTCATTTCTCCATCTGCAACTCATGTTTGTTCACTACATTGGTGGCTGCTCTTGGTTTAGAAGTATGATAGGATCCTTATTATCCAACAATAATTATCCAAAAATGGAAATTATGTAATTCATTTTAGTAGCAATCAAGTCACTCTTGTTTTTGCTAAGTATCGTCAGATATAATATCCATTAAGTCACGTTTGTTTGGCTAAGTTGGTCATACATAAACCCTTAGGACTCAGTCTGAACTTGCCTGGCCTGTTTTATACCACCATTAAAATAGCTATGTCATGCATCATTCAACACTTCACTATTTCAGATAGGCTAGCTGGTTGTATTTGACTGGTGGTGTAAGGTTGAATTCCATTGCATGCTTCCTTTACTTGATATTTTGAAAGGCTTCAAATTAAGATAGCTATCGAGATCCTTCTAGCTTTGTTCCTACAATCTCTTAAGAGGGTTGAACCCCATAATTTGAATGTACCTAATTCATACTACTTCTGAAACTGAGTTATCAATTTGTCAAATGGGATCGTTCAATTCTCAATGGTTCTTCTCCTATACCTAGGCTCCGTTTGTTTTAAAAAAAATAACTCTCAGAAAATCTTTAAGAAAATGTTTTCTGGAAACGAAATGAATCAGATTTCATTTGTTTGGTAAATCTTAAGAAAATGCTTCACATTTTCCGATGCTTGGTAAACTTTGTGAAAATGACTTCCAAAACATGTAATTCCTTGTGGAAGAAAGCAAAATGGCCCTCCCTTATCTTAGACTTACAATGCTGGCACTTTTCTTCCTAAAATTTTCTCGGAAACGTTAATGGGGGCATTTCTTTGTGCTTGAAATTGGAGACCATGTAAAGACATTAAAGACCAATTTGTCAAAAAAAAAATATTCTCTGAACTTTTTCTAGCAGAAGAAGGTTAACTCACCTTGATAAACTTCAATGACCTAATAAACAACATTACCAATCAAAATCACAGATTCAACAATGTCAACATTTTAAAGAAAGAGATTATTTGGTAACTTTGAATGCAATAATATACTCTGTAGTTCAACAAACGGTCCTGTTTCTTCAAATCAAGTGCAGATGCACCTCACTGGAAGTCCTTGAACTAAAATACAACGACTAACAACAACTCATTTCAAGAAAGATACATCTACCGCCGAAAATTGGAAGGAAGGAACCTAATCCTGCAAAATTTCTCTGCCCAGACCCCTCTTCATATATAGTCCTTATTATGATTCTATTGTAATATAACACCTCAAATATGCTATAATATCTGCAAAATCTTGGTGGGTATAATCTATGTACTAATAAAGAGACCTCACCGTGAGCACGGCACCTTGTACATAGCCTGTAATCATAGCATTCCAGGATACTCTCTTTTAGGCATTTCATCGAACAACTCTCATGCATCATCCAAACAACTGCATTTCACAAAAGTTTCATTCGCCATGTTGAACAAAAACACTAAGGAAGTTGGAGAGAATATGTGAAATTCGAGTTTCCGGGCTCCATTCAACAATGGCGCATAGAAGCACAGATGGGGAGTAATTGAGATTAGAAGGGAAAATCTAAGGTACATGAAATCAAATGGAAATCAAAGAGAAGATGAGTTGGCGTAATATGATTTACCATGTCTAAGTCTGAAAGTCATTCTACTTGGAAAAATAGGTTATTTTCCATTGACCAGAAAATAGATTGCGTTGACTTTATTTTTTTTTTGTTGCCAAACATTGGAAAAAAAAGGAAAACGTTCTCCGTAAGTTATTAAATACATATGTAATAGTGCGTCTACAAAGGGGTAGAAACTAAAAGAGTAATTTATCAGAAAATGAAAGAAGTTGAAGATTGCAAAAGTCATTCCATTTGTTCTTTGACCTACTTCATTAAGTTGTGTTGGTGGGAGGATACTATCTCAGTTTTTTATGCTTCCCTGAAAGCAAGAACCTTCTCTGTTTTTGTGTTCTGTAAAGCTGATTAAATGTGATTATGCTGGATGAAGCCTTTTTCTACTATTTTCTCTTCATAACTTGGAGACAAAATGTACAAACCACGGAGTATCAACCTAAAAAAATTAGAGAAGATTCAAGTAAATGGTTCCCTAATTCTGACCTTGCATGGCATCATTCCAAGGAGCTCCATCATCAAGGCCAAGTGATCCTGTAAAGTTTGAAAAGTAAATTAAAATGGACTATGGAAAGAAAGTACACTAACAACAACCATAAGTCCAATGTTCTTATAGAAAAAAGTCCAATGAAACCTGAAGTAACCAAGAGAATAATGAACCAATGACTGCTACTTCTTCACTCTGTAACGAATTCCCCTAATACATAATTAAGATAGCGTTTTGAGCCCATGGACTTCTACCTTGATGTCCCAGATACAAAATAGGGGACACTTATCATGGGATGGAAAGTAAAATTCAAATAGCATGAAGAAACTTGAAGTTAAATGTAGAAAAAGAAAAAAATAAATGCCCAAACAAAATAGAACACCATCATAACTGAAATAATCATTTTAACTCTTTTATAATTTCCATCATTAAATATGGCTAGAACTTAACAGTAAAATATGTTATTTCCAGTTTACTAATTAGTGTGTGTTTGGCATTTGAATTAAAATGCACATTATCGTATGAATCTTCATGAACAACAAACGATCCTTTACGTACAATTCATATCAGAAATATGTGCAAATAAATTATTAAAAATACTGTAGTTGAAGGAAAGTACTCGTAGCAAACCTTTCCAGTTATTTTGCTATACATGTTGATCACATCTTGCACTGTTGACTCAAGAGTGTTGATGCATCATAACTCTGCAAGAACTATGATATCATAAATTCAATATAGTGTGACAATATAGCCTCGGCGAAGTGATGGACATTGTGAATTCAATATACTTCGACACTATAACCTGATTACCGAAAGGAACTCTAATTTAACTCAAAAAGGAGTACCAATATTGTCTTTGAACCCTTAGGTACTAAACTAAAGAGTGAAAATAGGGCATCTGAGGTAATTTTAGACATTGAAATTATTTTCCCAAAAGAGAAGAATATTTTACTCTAAAATAATAAAACACCTATTGAAATAAAAGAATACTAAATATATTCCCTTCATCTTGAAATGATCTTTTCAATTATTTAATTGTTATTAAATACTTTGAACGTTAAATTTAGATAAATTTAATTATCCTAATGAAAATTTGAAACTTGTTATTGATAAACCATTATAAATACTATTAATAATTTTTTTAGATGTTTATAGGGATGATTCTTTCAACTAAAATTATTACTCAAAGTGTTTTTGAATCGATAAGAAAAAAAGTAAGAAGATCATTTTGGATCGGAGGGAGTAGTATTAATGCAGAGGAACAAATCCTTCAACTCTTTCATCATGCCTGTAGACTAATAGTGTTGCTGAATCTTGAACGCTCAAATATAGAGCTTAATACAGCAACGAAAAAAATAGTGAAGAGACAAAAATTTAAACAACTTAATAATCTAATCCTTGATGTTCCTGTAAATCATAAAATTGGTCCAGAACCACACATACATAGTCAAATGTCTTATAACCATTATATTTTAACTATAAACCAAAGTACTGTCAATAGAAACTTCTATTACCTGTAATGCATCTAAATAAAACCTCAAACTACAAACCATACTACATAAAGCAAGCTCCTGACCGCTGTATAAAGTGCTAAACAATTCTTGAGTCTTAGTATTCAAAACAACTAAAAAGGAAAGAGCAACAACACCCCACTAACTAATTGATTGATTCCATTTAGTTTCAAGCCCATTTTCTGATTAGCCACATTAGTTGGACATAAACAAAGACTTGGGATCTTAATATTCAAGGGCTTACCAAGAAACGAATCACATTCCATCTCCATCCATAGAAGGATAATAATAATATTAGCAATCATGATCAATACAATTTGAGAATAAGATTTTCTGAGTAATTCTCAATGGTTCTTCTCCTATACCTAGGCTCTGTTTGTTTTAAAAAATTAACTCTCGGAAAATCTTTAAGAAAATGTTTTCTGGAAACGAAATGAATCAGATTTCATTTGTTTGGTAAATCTTAAGAAAATGCTTCATATTTTCGAATGCTTGGTAAACTTTGTGAAAATGACTTCCAAGACATGTAATTACTTGTGGAAGAAAGCAAAATGGCCTTCCCTTATCTTAGACTTACAATGCTGGCACTTTTCTTCCTAAAATTTTCCCGAAAACGTTAATGGGGGCATTTCTTTATGCTTGAAACTGGAGACCATGTAAAGACATTAAAGATAGCTGAATTCGTCTTAATAAGACAATAGCATAAGTAAACAATAATTGTGATCAAATTGTGAATAAAAATACCTTAATTTCGGGTATTGAATAAGCTAAGCTTCCCAAATAAGACAATTTAGAATACAGCCGCGCTTCAGGCAACGACAACCTTCTAAGCAGCTTCGAAAACATAAACTTGTCGAATTCAATTTTCTCGTCTTTTTCGTCATCATCATCAACCAAACCTTACACACATCGCATTCTTCAGCGTTGCCGGAAAATTCATTCCGTTCATCTGAATCAATTTTCAATTGATTTCCGGCATCAACCAATTCTTCAACAGCATTTCCCCCTTCTTCCTTCCACAATGACCTAACATGTAGTATTTTCAAAACCAAATTCTCATTCCTCTCGCTTGTAACGCCTTCCTGCTTTTCCTCATTTTCCTCCATGGAAACCGCGTCGTCCACCGCAACGGCGTCGTAACTGCTCCGACCACCGGGCCACGACGTTTTAAGAGGGTACCTGAACGGGAACCCCACGACGCAGTACTCTTATGTTGCGGCGCAGCCTCCAATATTGACTGCTTTTCCGCTGAAATAGAACTTACAGCCGACGTAGACGACCGGCCGATTGCGGCGCTAATGTGTGAGGGGTTTGAACGGAGGTCTCCGGCGACGGTGATTTGCGGCGTGATCCCCATAATCCCCGCCTTCAAACAGATACTATCCATAGTAAGCTTCAAGAAAATGCTTTCCTTTCTGTAGAAATGATAAATTTACTACTCCCTCCGTCCCGGGCCAAAAGCCACAAAATGGAGAGGGCACGCAAAATAAGAAATGTGATGTAGGAAAGAGAAAAAGTTTAAATGTTGTGAGTATGAAAAATTAAATAGGAGAGAGAATGAGTGGGAGGTGATGTAAGAAAGAGAATGTTGTGAGTGTAAAAGTAAAGTAGGAGAGAGAATGAGTGGAGAGAATAGTGATTTAAGGTTTCCTTTTTGGGAAAGTGTCATTTTAAATGGGACACCCAAAAAGGAAATTTGTGGCTTTTCTGCTGGGACGGAGGGAGTATGCAATTATAAAAATCCGAAGGAAATGGCGAGAGAAAATCAAGCACGGTCTACGAAATTCTGTCTAATCGTTTTGTTCTTCGATCAATCAAAGAGAGAGAAGTATGGAGAGATAGAGAAGTATGGAATAGGAAAGGACTCGCCGTTGTTGCGGCATAGCTTATCTTCTTACGCTAGGGTGTTTTTGTAAGAGAATTGTTATTCACCCCCACAACATTACTCAATATCCCCGCAGTAATAATTATTATAAAAATGCCATCAATCGAAATGACCAATTTATCCTCATCTTCAACCTCTAATATGTTGTCCACCACTATTCACCACTATTCACCACCACCCACCACCACCCACCGCCGCCATCACCCACCGCCGCCATCGTCTCTACAAAGAAATGAAGAATTACCTTCAAACACACCCAATACCTTCAAATGACGATTAGGGTTTTCCACCCTCCGATTCAGGAAACGAAGATTAAAATAATCAAATTCCAATTTTCCCCAAATTGAAACATAACTAGAAACCCAGGAATCACCCAAACAAGAAAGGGGCCCCCTTTCTTGTTACAGCCCTAAAAGGGGGTACTTCAGAAACACAAAAACAGTAGCTATATACATTGAATTTCAATTTTCTTAAAGAAAACTTACAGTAAATTGGTGATTCTTGGCGATAAATGAGTAACAGTTTGAGCAGTAATATCACCAAAACCCCAAATCAAACCGGAACTAATGACCTGGATTTTAACCGGATGAACAGCCAAACAATTTTGATAACATTTCCAGAGCTTCAACATATTATCAATCAGTTAACCCTTTGATTTATACTACTATTTTCTTGCAAGTTTCGTTTCAGTTCAAGAATGTTAAGAATGTCGACGGAAAATGAAAGAAGAATGAGAGAGGAAATGGTTTAGTTGTCCCGGTGTTCTAGAGTTAGAATTTCTTAAGAAATGGGAACTGGGAAAAGAGGTGAGGAGAGGATGAAGATGCAACAGAGAAGAGAGAGGAAAAGTAGAGAGAGAAACTTTGTGGGTATAATAGTAATAATGGGGGTGTAATTTTAATTTTTAGAAGTAAACTTAGTAATGCGGGGGTATTGAGCAATGTTGCGGGGGTGAATAACAATTCTCTTTTTGTAATTAGTAATAGGTAATGTATTTGGATGGCTTTCAGGTCAGGTTCAAGTTTGAGCGGGAAAATCGGTGCTTGCACTTGGCTCATTATATAGTTATAGATTAGAGATTCTTCCGGACCATGTGGGTAGAACAGTACAACTCTAACAAGACAAACATGCCATGCGCCACGGACAAGTAAAGATGACAAAAGGACAACATCTTATACTTGGTCGGAAAAAAATAATCTACTCGACCAAATTATCAAGCCTTCAATTGGGTATCAGAAACCTAAAAAATTTATTTGCAAGCGTTTCAGAATGGAGAGTGGCAGAGATTGTTTTGGTCACGGTGAAATTCAAAGGTAATAACTTACAAAAGAAGAATCAGAAACCAAAAGGTTTTAAGTTGTGTCACACACTTAAACTTCCCAATCTGAAACAATATCTTAACATGTCGCATGCACGAGAATTGTTACTTGGAGGTGTTTTTCTTTGATTGACGGCGACGAGCTGCCAACTTTTTCCTTGACCTTCCCTTTTTCGGTAGACAGGTTGGCAAATCATCCCCTGATTGAAGACGCAAGTGCGTATCACATTCAATAACTGGGGCTCTGCAACAAAGATTTGTTTTCTTAATATTGATTAGCATTAGTATTAGCATTGAGCCACATAACAGTAGAAGAGCTATCCACATTGGGGGCTTGTGTGGTAGCCTGCCAAGATAAACCCTTGCTATTAATCCTCGTGTTACTAACAACCGTAGTATTACTCACAGTGATTAATATTCATTCAAATTACTAAAACACCCCCATTGAATTTATCTCCAAATACTTTAGGTTAAACTATCTTTTAATCAAACTACATTCACTAAAATACTACTAAAATTTGAAACTGGAAGAAACTACTAGTACTCTGCACTATTTGATTCATTACAGAAGCGAGAACAATGTTGTATAAAAATACAACAGACAAATTAAAAGAGGAGATAGCAAGAAGATGAAGTTGAAACATTTTGCTTGGTGTCACAATCTAACTAAAGATTACCTAATTTGGGTTTTCAGATTTTGATTTTGGCTTGCAAATAGATCTAAGGTGAGAAGATGAGCATAGAAAACTTGAAGATTAAGGTTGCAAAGTCCAGATCTTTGTCTTGAAGATGAGTATAGAGAGAAATTTTAGAAAAAACTTACTCCAACAAATATGCCTTCAAACGCACAAAAGGGCTCTCTTCTTTTTTTTTTACCAAAATAAATAACCAACACAACTTGTTCAAGGGAGATTAATAATACAACCCCTCATGTGGTATTATTAGCCGGGGGATTTCATGCCTTTATCCGGATAACGTGGATAAACAGTACGTTGCTTAAATATTTACCAAACACACTACCTGACTTATACATAGTCCAATCCGGGCATCATACTGACTACCAATCATGGTCTACTTTCTTTTCGAGGTAAGTTTATTATCCGTCTCAGGTATGGTCTCTTCCGCTTTCATCTTGCCTTTGTATTTTGCCACAATATCATTCGTCGTAAAGCCGGATCGAGTCACTGCATATAAAGATATATGTTAGCACGGATTTAATAGAGTCGCCAATTAAATGACACGTTGATTCTGACTCACTCTCTTGGAGAACGTCGTAACTATGTATTTGAGAAAGAAGGATAAAAAACTGCACTCTTTAAGGTTAATGTCACCATAATATAGTAGGAGACGTCTGATTTGGATAAGAATTTGAAGAAGATTCGATGATAACAATGGTTATCAAGAATTACGGTTATTAATTCCTATCGAGACTCTTTTCCTTTCTAGCCGCCACGTATCCCTAACCGTCCCATCATGCAAAGCTGGCAGTTGATCATTTATTGCAAAGAAAAACATTTGCCTCCTCAGTTGCCGAGTTAGCCAAATGTTTTTGGGGACAAATTGTTGTGGGTATTTTTCAGCATGGGGACATCTTCAGTTGCTCCTGCATATCAAGATGTCATTCCACTATAAGTATTGTTTTAATATTTACTTATTTGATTTTTCCTAATATCTTTATTATTATTCCAGTGAACAAGAGAGAAGAATGCGGGATATTTTCTAGCACGTTCAACACATCTTCAACAGCAAGGATGACTTAGTCTCACGGATGTTGAAGAGGATAAAGATCATTCCCGAGATTGTAGGAACATCATTTGACTCATTCTCATACGCACACACTCTACGCACAAGCTACTTGTAATCCTCTCCATTCTCTTCCAAAGTTGCATTTATAATCATCATAGTGAAACTTTTAAGGTTGGAGACCTAACTCCCGGGGTTTTTTCCAAAGAGGTTATCACCTCTAAGGTTTTCCTCGTTAACAAATCGTGGTGTCATTATTTCTTTTCATGCTTTTGTTCCATATAGTCGAATTCCATAGTCCCCTCCTTATTGTTTAATCCACACACTTGTCAAAGTTAAGATTCACCTCTATTGTTTTTTCTACCAAAACAATATTAGTGCTCTATTTGCTAGGAATGTATCAACACTTTATAAGCCCCGAGCCTTATTTTCTATATAAATTATATTATATCTGATTAAAAAAACACCCCCTCCACACGAGTGTTTACGAGAACTAGAAAATTTCTAGTACCACAAATTAAAAATGAATTAGAGATTCTTCCGGACCATGTGGGTAGAACAGTACAACTCTAACAAGACAAACATGCCATGCGCCACGGACAAGTAAAGATGACAAAAGGACAATATCTTATACTTGGTCGGAAAAAAAAATCTACACAACCAAATTATCAAGCCTTGATTGGGTATCGAAACCTAAAAAATTAATTTGCAAGCGTTTCAGAATGGAGAGTAGCGAGATTGTTTTGGTCACGGTGAAATTCAAAGGTAATAACTTACAAAAGAAGAATCGAAACCAAAAGGTTTTAAGTCGAGACACTTAAACTTCTCAATCAAAACAATATCTTAACATGTCGAATGCACGAGAATTGTTACTTGGAGGTGTTTTTCTTTGATTGACGGCGACGAGCTGCCAACTTTTTCCTTGACCTTCCCTTTTTCGGTAGACAGGTTGGCAAATCATCCCCTGATTGAAGACGTAAGAGCGTATCACATTCAATAACTGGGGCTCTGCAACAAAGATTTGTTTTCTTAATATTGATTAGCATTGAGCCACATAACAGTAAAGAGCTATCCACATTGGGGGCTTGTGTGGCAGCCCGCCAAGATAAACCCTTGCTATTAATCCTCGTGTTACTAACAACCGTAGTATTACTCACAGTGATTAATATTCATTCAAATTACTAAAACACCCCATTGAATTTATCTCCAAATACTTTAGTTTAAACTATCTTTTAATCAAACTACATTCACAAAAATATTACTAAAAAGGGTTGAATTTGAAACTGGAAGAAACTACTAGTACTCTGCACTATTTGATTCATTACAGAAGCGAGAACAATGTTGTATAAAAATACAACAGACAAATTAAAAAAGGAGATAGCAAGAAGATGAAGTTGAACATTTTACTTGGTGTCACAATCTAACAAAAGATTACCTAATTTGGGTTTTCAGATTTTGATTTTGGCTTGTACAGTATAGATCTAAGATGAGAAGATGAGCACAGAAAACTTGAAGATTAAGCTTGCAAAGTCCAGATCATTGTCTTGAAGATGAGTATAGAGAGAAATTTTAGAAAAAACTTACTCCAACAAATATGCCTTCAAACGCACAAAAGGGCTCTCTTCTTTTTTTTTTTACCAAAATAAATAACCAACACAACTTGTTCAAGGGCGATTAATAATACAACCCCTCATGTGGTATTATTAGCCGGGGGACTTCATGCCTTTATCCGGATAACGTGGATAAACAGTACGTTGCTTAAATATTTACCCAACACACTACCTGACTTATACATAGTCCAATCCGGGCATCATACTGACTACAATCATGGTCTGGATGTTTATACATTCATTTAAAAAAAAGGGGAGGAAATGAACTAACCTGGCTGCATTGCTAGGAGTGCCTACTTTCTTCTCCTGCAACTCAACTTTGACTCCCCATGCCCTTTTTTTATCCTTCAGCAATCAAATGCATCAATCGTAACATAAAAAACCGATGCATAAATTCAAAGGCAAGGGAAAATAATTATTTTCCTGGAACCTGTCATACCTGAGCATCAGCAAAGATGCCTTCAGCGATACCAGCATAATATCTGCCCTTAGGATGCACCATGTTGCAATGTAAACGACAAGCTTTGCATGTAGTTTCAACTTCACAAGAAGCTACACGTTTAAGAACATGAGTTATAAAAGAGACAAGCTACACAAGTTACTTTTCTTCATTCTAGAGCAAAATGAAGTCTTGTTGAAAATCTTAAAAATGGGAATGTCAACAGGATTCACATTGTTTGGTTATTGACATTGAGTAGCTTAGTAAATACCATACCTAAACCAGCCTGCGTCATGTTTACACAGGTATTGACCGAACCGCCTTCATCAATTTTAAGTTCCGCAAAAAAATGTTCTGAAGTGTCATTAAGGCAATGAGGATCCTTATTCTTCGCCGTGAAGGTGACATGCACATAAAGTAAAGCATCCAGCACAAGTATAGCTTCCCCGGCATGTCGATCACCAAAACGAACACTAGCTAAAATCTCCGAAAGCTCGTATTCACGCTCCTAAAAACAAATATAACAACAAAAGGATAGAATCACGTTCCTAGAAAACAAACATAATGACAAAAGGATAAATGGTAGAGTGTAATAATATAGCATGTAGTATAAAATAGGAACAATATGTGTGATGATATAGTATAAAATGGGAGGAAGAATAATAACATAAATTAGCATACCTTAAGTCCACAATAATAACGTAATGCTTTCAATGCATAGCCATTAGTAATCTTGCTCAACTCCTTATGTTCCTTAGGAGAAAAAGTTTGTACAGTCTTTACAAAACTATAGTTCTTGCTGAAAAGTAAAATTGATCAATAAGTTTTCTTCTACACGCCAAAATTTTAAAAAAATAAATCACTACAAGCCCGCACTATAAATATAGGAGTGAAGAGACTAGAAAGTATCTAGTTGACATCATTCCTGGCATGGATGAGGAAGTAGAAGGGGCAACAAAGAAGTAAAGTACACAGGAGTGCTAGTGGCGGGGTAAACATGTGAAAAATCCCAACCCCATCCATAAAATTACATTGAACATTCAAAAAGAGAATTAACCTCATTTAATTCAAAATAACCATATAAACGAATGATGGGAGAAGGCATACTTAAGCCATTTTTTTGCAGATTTTTCAAGAGTATTCATCTTCCCGGCAGGAGGGGCTGCTCAATCCATACAAGAACCATTAGAGACGAAACAAAAACAAAGAATATCATATTTACAAGATATAAAAGGAATTCCCTAATGATAATAAAATGAGAAGGGATGTCACGTACAATTAAAAAACCGACGAGACCCCTCTTCATAATTTCCAACCGGATGATAAATGACACCTTCAGGATGACATTTTCCACAACCAAGACAAAAAAGAGGATTATCTACAATGCAAAAAAAAACACACAATTGATTAAAATATGTAGCCGTACAACTAGTGGTGAGAGAGGAAAATTTGTATCTCTTTTTAAACAAAGAAAATGACGATAGATAATGAAATTGAACCAAATTATCTTTCATTAGTTGATATTTGGGGATAACATACCTGGCTCCACAGGAGTACAAGCCTTCACAACTTGATCGGAACAAACTTCAGCAAAGAAAAGTTTAATTTTGGGAGAAGGATCCTTGCTCCTAGCAATAAAGCTCAGGTGAGTGTATTTCTCTTCTTCCCAGTAAAAAGCAGTAACACCATTGAGGTACAAACAATCCACAAGTTCAAAACAGTCCTGTTCAAACAAGGAACAAAGAACAATCAACAATTTCACCAGTTTCAAGGATAACAGCATATTATTATGGTTAAATTGCAAAGTAGGGTCCAACATTGCAAAATGCACATGTCAACTAAACAAACAAATTCCGTAAAAAAAAAAAAAAAAAAAAAAAAGGTCTGAACTTGACAACATTTTGTATCATTAAACCAACAAATTGATGAAATTGAAACTATGGACCTCGTTCTAGAAAGACCCCCAGATATACTCACAGACTTTGAATTTCCCTTATTATTATTTAGTGTGGTGTGCATAACCTCAACAAATTACCAATTTCCCCAA
This sequence comes from Adenophora triphylla var. japonica, assembly GCA_022495995.1. NCBI lineage: Eukaryota > Viridiplantae > Streptophyta > Magnoliopsida > Asterales > Campanulaceae > Adenophora > Adenophora triphylla. The sequence continues at coordinate 33,633 of JAFEMH010003997.1, forward strand.
GATAAATATTGAACATATAAATATTTAGTGGTATGCATAACCTGTACAAACAGCAACAAGATGCTAAAATCCAAAGTGATTTAATAATATTGAAAACAGCAAATAGTTTTTTGGCAGAAATTACTGAGTCAACGAGGGAATACAAGAAAGAGAACCAACCCCATGGCTAGAATTGTAATATTCCAAAGCAGTGGTTGCTTTAAGCAGAAAATTCTCCTTGTAATCTTTGCTAGCGTTTGCTTTAAACAGGAAACTCTCCTGGTAGGATCTGCTACTGAAAGAAAAAATTTGCTAATAATTTTAACACAGAAATACTAAAAAAACAAAACACATCAATTTACAAACACAAATCAAAAACACCTAGTTAAATGAATTAATCTAATCAACGAAAACTAGTAGAACAAATCAAACCCGTTCAAACATATCCTTAAAACAAACAGATGATGAATAAAAGAAAAGAAACCCTTACGCAGGAGGATATGTGCCGCTTGGCTGATAAACAGGCGCGCCGATTGGCTGATTAATAGGCACGCTATTTGAAGACGCGCTGCCGACGTTCATATTCTTGAAGCGAGCTTCAATTTCCAAGGCAGATCACCGGAGAACTGATTGATGGCGAATTTTTGTGGAGGTTCGCCGGTGGTGGTTCGCCAGATCTGAGAGAGATTCTGATCTGTTGGAGAATGATGGCGAGAGAAAGAGGAGATCGAGAGTGACGATCTGGTGGTTGACGGAGGGAGTGGTGGTGGTGGTTGATGGAAGGTATTGCCAGAGGTTGGCAGATGGAGGCTAGGGTTAATAAATAGATTGTATGTTACTCATTGTAATTAAGATTGAATATACAGAAATTCATTCTTCAAATCTCTCTTATATTTAACTTTTTCCCTAATTAGGATTGATTGATACTCTACTCTGTATAGTATATTATATATGCCATGGAAACAGAAAGCTTGCATTGCATTGCATGCGAGAAAGAACTCTATTTATTGCAGGACTCTCCCTCCTCTCTCTCTCTCACCCTCTTCTTTTTCCCACACTAGTAGGTAACCCGTGCTTCGCACGGGAAGCTAATTTGTTAATATCATGATTTATTTTTTATAATATAAGTATATTATAAATGAATCAAAACATTAATATTTATAAAATTAGAAAAATTGTGTTCAATTTTAATAACTTTATTGCACATAAGTTTAATAGGAATTGCATTGTGACTAACAATGTAGCAATTTTTGCTATTTTATTTTTGATGTTCATACTTTATGTCATTTATTTTTGATGTCATAATTTATGTCTGTTGGAATTTTGGTTTTGTAAAAGTGTGATTTGACCGACTTTTGACCAAGAATTCCATTGGGTTCCATTTTAGGAAAATGGAAATTGATTGCATATTAATAATCTACATTTGGAGTAGATTAATTTGATATATTTATTTTCTCAAAACCAATTAGTGGTGAATGAGAAATTAATGCTCAAAGTATGCAAAATGAAATGGGTATATGAAGAGTTTATGGGATATGGAATAATTATCCCACATTGCTTAAAGATGTAAAGTGATGAGAGTTCATAAGTGGATCCATCCAAAGGAATAGTCAACAAGTTGATATCCTTGGGCCAACCTAGGTGGACCATTGGGCCAACCATGCAAGGAGTAGTCCAATTGTGCCAATTTTGTACGAGCTCAATTTGGACCACACCCGCGAAGCGCGCGAAGGGCGGAATGGGCGATTTAGGGCGCACTTCGCACGACCGCATCGTCGCTAGGAGCTAAGGAGCCTTAAACTTTTGACAAAAGTGGGCTCGGTTCATGGTTCGATTCGGTCCATGGCTCGGGTAAGGTGGTTCGGCTGAAGCATGTAGCTAGGTCCAGGTTGGTTCGGTCCAATTGCTAGTGAGCAATTGGTTTCAGCCTGGTCCGAATGGTGTATGGTGTGGATCGAATTGGGGCCAAGCAAGTGGGCTGAATCTAGATGTTGGGCCGGCGGCCCATGACTGTTCAAATAGACATGATGGTTTGGTGTAACAGCCATGTCTATTGATAATAGATTCGGGCTGATCTCCACCTTCCATTCGAAACAGATTTGATGGCTCAGATTCAATAGACACCAATTATGCCTATTCCCAAGAGACACCCTAACTCTTCATCTACTATAAATAACCTCCACTAGTTTGTCAAATTCATTCATTCACTCAATCTTCACTTCACATATTCACTCTCTCCTCTCACTAGAAGTAGAGAATCACTTATCTAACAGAGTTAACTAACTTAGTTAGATATTTAACTGAATTATGGATTCAGTTAAAGAATTCAACGGAATTCTTAACATCATCTGTTAGAAGAAAAAGCATCTCGTTGCATAAGTCTTCTTCAAAGTCTGGAAGTGTCAAACACGAATTTTGTTCGCCGAAGTCATTAATTTGGAGTGCTCCTATTAATGACTGTAAAGTCGTTTTATCTTGAGAGAAGATTGCCACTGCAGATTAGCACCAGCCAAGGCAATATCTTCTTGCGGAGATTGTGTCCAACACAAGACTCGACTTCTTTTAATTACTCGGTTTGCTTTAATTTCCGCATTCTATTTTATCTTTATTTCCTGCCCCGTTAATTATGTTATGGTTCACTATATTATTTGTCATTTCGTTAAATTCAAGAAAGCCTTATTTATTGTCAAATAGACAAATTTTCCAACAATGTCACTATGCAACATTTTTTATGGACGTTAACAAAGTGAATGAAAAAACTAATGACCTATTTCTTTTCAAATTACAACATTTTAAATACAATGTAGGGGGTTTCAACCCTTAACCTTCCCGAGAAAAGTACGTCTTTTAAGCTAAATGCTCATTGGCATTATTAACGACCTACTTTGATATATATAGTAACTATTATGATTAACTAATATTATTAATAGTAATAGTTAACATATATTGTAATTATAATACTATTACTTAACATATATAGTAAATTAATACTATTTATAATAATAGTTAGCATATATAGTAACTATTATAGTTAACTAATACTATTAATAGTAATAGCTAACATATATAGTAATTATTATAGTTAACTAATACTATTAATAGTAATAGTTAACTTATATAGTAACTATTATAGTTAACTAATACAATTAATAGTAATAGTTAACATATATAGTAACTATTATAGTTAACTAATACTATTAATAGTAATAGTTAACATATATAGTAACTATTATAGTTAACTAATACAATTAATAGTAATAGTTAACTTATAAAGTAACTATTATAGTTAACTAATACTATTAATATTAATAGTTAACATATATAGTAACTATTATAGTTAACTAATACTATTAATAGTAATAGTTAACTTATATAGTAACTATTATAGTTAACTAATACAATTAATAGTAATAGTTAACTTATATAGTAACTATTATAGTTAACTAATACAATTAATAAATACAATTAATAGTAATAGTTAACTTATAAAGTAACTATTATAGTTAACTAATACTATTAATAGTAATAGTTAACCTATATAATAACTATTATTATTAACTAATAGTATTAGCTAATAAGAAGAATATCAAAAGTCATATAGATTTTGGGATAGTGATGACGTGGCTTCTCCAAAATCAAGAATTTGCCTAAACTTGTCCACGTGGCGAAGCCATAACCCTCCTCACCAATTTTAATATATATATACTCCCTCCGTCCCGGAACTTACTTCACAAACACTGTTTGCACTGGTTTTAAGGGGGGAGTATTATATTGAAAGTGTTGTGAGTGTGAAAATAAAATAGGAGAGAGAATGAGTGGAGAGAATAGTAAATTATAATGGTGTTGTGAGTATTAAAATAATGTAGGAGAGAGAATGAGTGGAGGGAATAGTAAAGATTCCTTTCCATTTTAGGTAAGTTTTAAATGTGTGAAGTAAGTTTTGGGACGCCCAAAAGGGAAAGTGTGAAGATTGTTCCGGGACGGAGGGAGTGTATATATATATATATATATATATATATATATATATATATATATATATATATATATATATATATATATATATATATATATATATATATATATATATATATATATATACTCATATAGATTTGGATTCCTTTAGTCCCTCCTCTTTTCGGAAAAAAAAAAATTATTTTTTTTCAATATTCTTGCAAAACTTAATTATAAGTTATCTCATTAAAACCTACAAAATTCTTTTTTGTTAAGTTTTTAATACTCCCTCAGTTCATTAAAAGGTTCACACTTGGTCTAACCGTCTAATACAAGTTAACTTTGACCTAACATTAATGCAAATCTAATCATTTTATTGAAATTCTAAAAATTGTTATTGATAAATGTAAATTTATACTCCCTCCGTCCCAGACCAAGGGTCCTAGGGGAGTATTTCACGGTTTTTAAGAAAATTTTAAAAAAAATGAATAAAAAATTGAAAGTGGGTAGAAAATTAGAGAAGAGAGAATGTAAAAGTTAAAAATGTTTAATAGGAGAGAGAATGAGTGGGAGAAATAGTAAGAGCATCCACAATGGGAGATTTTTGGGAGCTCTTTGTTTTTATGAAAGTGCTTTTTGCCATTGTGGAGCAAGTTGAAAAGCTCCTTACTAAGGAGCAACTCCTTCTACAAAGAGCTCTCTCTCTCTTGGAGGTTTTTATTATTGAGTTGTAAATGATGTGGCATATTGGAATTACAAAAAAGCTATGAAAATAGCTCTTACCATTGTGGATGCTCTAAGTTAAGAGCATCTTTATCCATGAAACTTCATTCTCATCCCTCTCTCCTTCACCTCAGCTCAATGTCATCAGTCATCAAAAACACAACTCCAAACAATTTTATCTCCATTCATGACAAAAATCATCAGTTTCTCTCTCCTACTTTTTATTATACCCCACCATATTTTCTCTTTCCTACTCATTTATATTACATTTATTACTACTATATATAATTATTTCAATATTCTTGTATTTTTATTATTTTTTATATGTTAATTGCAATTTTTGTAAAAAAATAATAATTTCAAAAATATGACACGTGTCACCCTCTAATTGGTCATTATAAATGATTTTTTTTCTCAAAACTGAGAAGTGTGGCTTCTGGCAAAACAAAAACAATAAAAGTCATCCATGACTTGTGTAAAAGTCATGAATGGAGAAAGAATTTGTGCTACCTAGTTCCACCTCAGCTTATGCCATGGCTAAATGTCATGAGTGGAGATGGTCTAATGAATGGTTTTTTTGTAGGAGAGAGAATGAGTGGGAGGAATAGTAAGTTAATGATTGGTTTTTTTGTAAATATGTTAAAATTATAAGGGTATAATGAATGGTTTTTTTGTAAATATATAAACATTATGAGGGTATAAATGTCCGAAACACTGTTCACACATTTCCATTATGGAATGGGACTCTTGGTCTGGGACGGACCAAAAGGGAAAGTAGGACTCTTGGTCTGGGACGGAGGGAGTAATTATTAAGATATTTAATTTAAAATGTATCCTTTCTTATACTTCATGATGCCGCAAGAAACATGCTGTATCAATCTCCGTCCAGCAATTAAGACTGATCACCTGGCTTCAGACCTGAAACAATGAACCCACGACTAGCAGGGATGGTCTCCGGCTTAGACCCTCGGACGTGAGAGTAAGTATGGTGTATAAAACTATATTGAACAAGGTGATATTCAGAATAGTAAAATAGCAAATTACCCCTAAACGATGGATGTTGTGAAGTATTTATAGTATTTGATATGAGGTATAATTGTAGTAGGATTGTGCAGAATCCCTAAGATCATGGAGAGAATCGTGTACGCAAATAACTCCTGGATTATGGAAATCTGTTATGGAAAGAATTATAAACGTGTAATGACTCTGTAGGTCGACATGCGTCTTCATGGGTCGAGGTCGCCTGCTTAGGCTTAGGTCGACCTGACTGGATAATATGGATCAATTATAGCAGCATCAATTGTGGATCGTATGTCGGACCAATAATGGTCTGACAAGGAGCTAGGTCGACATATCCATAATGGGCCATGGCCCTTATATTAACTGGGCCGCCTCAATGAGGATGTGATGTCAGTAACGCCTGAATGATTGGGCTTCGCATGCTGGGCCTAGCCCGTCACTTTTATTCCGTTCAGTGGCCCCCAACTTTCTAAGTTGATTTTGTCGATCAGGAAGTTATGAATATTTTTGCTGAAGGTTTAAGTAGCTCGCTACTGGTTGGTCGACTGCATAGGAGTAGCTCGCCAAAAGACAGGTGTTAAATGCGCCGTAAAACACATAGTTAATGTATGAGACAATTCATAATCTATGTTGGAAACTGACGTTAATGATACTGGGAAATTACGACTGTGCCCCTAACCTTTCCAATTTCAGCATTAACCGTTGCAAACCCTTCCTATTCAGGAAAGGAAAAAGGGTAAGTATAAAAGGGAAAATCCTTTTCCTTCTCCAATTTTACAAACGTAATCTCCATCGCACTCAATGAATCAAGAACATATTGATACTCATCTATGTGGTCAGATATTGATGCCCCTTCTGCCATCTTCAAGTTAAACAACTTACGTATCATGTAGACCTTACCGACTGCGGAAGGTTTTTCATACTTGTCGGACAAAAAATCAATAATCTCCTTGGTGGTCCTCATCTTCATGATTTTATTAGCAATACTCTTTACCAAAGTCGACCTAAGAACGCCCAAGGTTTTTCTATCCAAAACCTCACAATCCTCCTTTTTATCGCTTTCGGGCTTTACTCCTGTTGTTAGAGGTTTATAATGATCCTTACCGTATAAGAAATCCTCTATTTGCATTCACCAGAAATCATAATCTGATCCTTCGAACTTATCAACCTTGTGTTTGTTGTTGCCCATCTTTACTGCTAAACTTTAGGACCTTTGATTGCACCGAATCTTACCGAAAATCTCCAAAAAAATCTGGTATGTACCGAAACTGTGCACTGCACGAAACCTAGTATGTACCGGAACCTGTACATTGCACGAAATCTGGTACGTACCGAATCTGTGCACTGCACGAATTCTGGCATGTACCGAAATCTGCCCTGAAATCAATCCGGACAACCCTCTTCGAACCGAAGCTCTAATGCCAGTTGTTGTGGATTCGAACCAATTTCTATCAAGCAATTCAAGATAATATAAAGCCCACGCACACGAACAGAAATAAGAACGCGTGATCAAAGCAATAAAAGAGACAAGAGAATTGTTAACCTAGTTTACCAATTAATTGACAACGTATGGAGGCACTACCAAGCCAGAATCTTGCAGTATAATATGTTAATTAAAGAGTTAGGTGAGTAACATTAGAGAAAAATTGGGGATGATTTTTGATTACATAGAGATTATTCCTATGTCCTCCTGAAAAAAAGATTGTTTCATTTAGATTTTTGGTGGTTTAATTTCTTTTTAATATTGACCAAATTTATATAAAAGTTTAATTACCATAATGAGATTTTAAAAATTATTATTGATAGTATTCTTAATAATGTATCAATAACAATTCTTAGAATCTTATTAGGTATGCTAAATATTCTTAAAAACATAGTCAAAGTTTAAAAATATTAACCACCAAAAACCTATATATATGAACAATCTTTTCGAGACAGAGGTAGTAAATATAATATACTAAAATGATATAGTTCACTTTCTCTATCCAAAATAAGAACCAAAGCATATAGGAAGCTTAGAGGGAGTAGTAAATATTCAGCAATGCTTGCTAAAAAAAAAAAAAATTTCCAAAATAAGTAGCCAAATCATAGTGCAACTGCTATCAATGTAAACCAACAATACCACCATCAATGTTCACCAACAAAAGAACTTGTTAAAACTTTTATGAAAACACAAACTAATTGTTGAAACGGGTTGCAGATTGCTGTAACAGGGAAGAAGAAATTGCATAACGATTTTGCCTTAGTTTGCGTTTGAATCGTGAAATTTTGATCGCTGGAGTAGAACGATAATGGGGGAGATATTTTGAATGTATTTTCCCAATCTGCAAGTGTGATTTAGCCCTAGGTTTTAGAGGACTAAGAAACCCGGCTCTTCAAATCACGCGTTTAGTCCCTGCTTGATTTAATTTTTTTCCCCTAATGGGCCAACTAGGCATATTTCTTACATTATTGTGCCACGGCTGGAGTCCTGACAGATAATTGGACAGAATAACTACATGGAAAAAAAATAGGTTTAGGACGAAAACGAAAAAAATCAACAGGTTAAACATCACCCCAAATCTGGTTAGATCACAGATTTGCTAGCAGGCTAGCCAAAACATAAACTTCCACAAGAGTGATCTCTATTTCTCTCTGTCCTCAATAATTTCCTATGGTTGGGTCTTAATAAGCAATCTGGTATCAGTTAAAACTCTTTCTTCTATTGAACATCTATTATTTCACTGTTGAACATCACCCCAAATCTGGTTAGATCACAGATTTGCTAGTCGGTGTCTCTCAGCCACTACTTTGAAGGGGAAAATTCTCTCAACATTGATTTTGTGGGGAATTCGGAAACTCAGGAATACCACACCTATTGATCTGGACAACATCATTATTGATATCTGCCACCTCATTACATGTTGTGCTAATTTTAATATCCTCAAAGTTGATAGAGCTATAGTTAATATGGCTCATATTAATGCTCTACTTGCTAGGAATGTATCAACACTTTATAAGCCCTGAGCCTTATCTATATATACTCCCTCCGTCCCACCTTAGTGTAGACTTCTTTCCTTTTTCGTCCGTCCCACCTTAATGTAGACTGCCAAAATTAGAAAGTTTTTTATTATTTTTTATTTTCCCTACCCCACCCACTCATTCTCTCTCTTCATTTTTCACCATACAATTTATTCAACCAACCTACTATTCACTCCACTCATTCTCTCTCTTCATTTTCTACCACACATTTTCATTATCTTAATAATATTCCTTAGTTATTGTGTCCACCACCTTAGTCTACACTAAGGTGGGACGGAGGGAGTATATAAAAGCAGGATTGCCAAAATCCCGCCCAAATCAGGGGCATTTTAGTAATTTCACGCAGAGGCAAAATTGTAGATTTAGTAACCCCGGCTAACGTGGCTAGCGCTGATTGGAGGGGAATTTGGCGCTTGCGTCACACGCGCCGACAAAGGCGCGTGTACGCGTAAAGTTTTTTTTATTATTATTTTTAATGCGACACGTGGCGCACTCTGATTGGCCGGTTTATTTTCAGATTTTTATTTTTCATCCCCTTTTTTCGACCTCAAATATTTAAAAAATAATAATAATAAATTTTTACACCAAAATTTATAAATTTTTTTCCTCTTTAATTAGAGACTAATTTCATTTACTTTGGACACAAAAAAAAACACTCTTTTTTAAATATAAATTTCTTAATTGTCCTTTCTTTCTTTATTTTTCTTTTTAATTTTTAAATATCTTTTTTTTTGAAAATTAATTAAGTGTGAAGTATATTTTTTTATTATAAATGATGATAATAATAATCATAATTTTACTTTTTAAATATAAATTATTGTTTGTAATGTTAGTTCCTTCGTTTCAAAATCTGACATTAATTTTTTAAACATATTAAGTAATATTGTATAAAATATTCCTTGGGACGAATATATTAATTTATTTTTTTACCCGAAGTAGTATTATTTTGTAAAAATTAATGTTTATAATGTTCGTGTCTTCGTGTCAGAAAATAAATATTAATTTTTGAGACAAGTAAATTCATTGAGTCAAAGGAAGCTTTTTTTTTTTTTTTTGATATAGAAAGTAGTATTAATTATGGGATGAAAGTAATATTCATTTTTGAATTGAAGGAATTTTTTTTTCTTAAAAAGTAGAATTTTTTTATATGTCCAAAAAAAAATGAACATTGCTTCCTTCATTTCAATGAACATTTTAAAAAATAATACTACTTTATTCGTCTAAAAAATTAATGTAATATTTTGAGACGAAGACACTAACATTACAAACATTAATTGCAGAGGCGAATGAAGTAGTATTATTTTTTTAAATATTCATTGGGATGAAGGAAATAATGCTCATTTTTTTTTGGAAAAAAAATGTAGTATTATTTTTGGGTTAATCATTTCGAATCGAAAGTAATATTCATTTTTGAAATATTGTCATATTAGTGCCTTCGTTTCAAAATATGACATTATTTTTTTAAACAACTTAAGTAATATTTTATAAAATATTCATTGGGATGAAGATGGTATTTTATTTTTTTAGCCGAAGTAGTATTATTTTGTAAAAATTAATCTTTATAATGTTTGTGTCTTCGTGTGTCAAAAAATAAATATTATTTTTTGAGACAAGTAAATTCCTTGAGGCAAAGGAAGCAATTTTCTTTTGATATAGAAAGTAGTATTAATTATGGGACGAACGTAATATTCATTTTTGAATTGAAGTAATTTTTTTTCCTTACAAAATAGAATTTTTTTATATGTCCAAGAAAAATTAACATTGCTTCCTTTGGCTCAATGAACATTTTAAAAAATAATACTACGTTATTCGCCTAAAAAATTAATGTCATATTTTGAGACGAATGCACTAACATTACAAACATTAATTGCAGAGGCGAATGAAGTAGTATTAGTTTTTAAAATATTAATTGGGATGAAGGGAATAATGCTCATTTTTTTGGATAAAAAATGTAGTATTATCTTTGGGTTATTCATTTTGAATCGAAAGTAATATTCATTTTTGAAATGTTGTAATGTTAGTGCCTTTGTTTCAAAATATGACATTAATTTTTTAAACAAATTATGTGATATTTTATAAAATATTCATTGGGACGAAAATAGTATTTTTTTTTCTTTAGCTGAAGTAGTATTATTTTGTAAAAATTAATTTTTATAATGTTAGTTTCTTCGTCTCAGAAAATAAATACTCCCTCCGTCCCGGCCGAAGCGTCACTTTTTACCCAAAATGGCGTCCCATTTATAGCGTCACCCTTTCCTAAAAAGGAAACTTTTATTAATATTTTATTATCCCATCCACTATTACCTCCACTAATTCTCTCTCCTCTACACTCACAACACTTTTAAAATTCACTATTTCCTCCACTAATTCTCTCTCCTATTTTTAAATTACACTCACAATATTTTTTCTTCCCACATTTTTCCTTAATTTGCGCACCACCCCTAAAAGGGTGACGCTTCTACCGGGACGGAGGGAGTATTAATTTTTTGGACAAGTAAATTCCTTGAGGCAAAGGAATCAATTTTTTTTTTTGATATAGAAAGTAGTATTAATTATGGGATGAAAGAAATATTCATTTTTGAATTGAAGGACAATTTTTTTCCTTAAAAGTACTTTAGAAATAATGAAAAACATATGAATATGAATTTTCATTGAGTTTCTTTTTTTACAAAACATTTTATATTAAGTTCTTCTCGCTCAGTTTTTTTTTTTTAAGAAACAATTCCTATGGATCTCTTTTAAAAAATGATGGGTTATTAATAAAGAACTTTAGATTAATGATAAAAAAAATGTGAAAGCCATTTGATATAACATTTTTTAATTTAAAGAGTAGTTGAAGTATATTAGTGAAATTAAAAATCTTATTATTGGCTACAAATATAATTATTAGAACTATTTATGTTTTAATTTTTATTTTATCAAAATTTGATGGATTATTAATCTTGGTTTCATTTATTTGTGCCTTTTTTATATATAATATTTATGAATAATTTTTTCTTCAACTTTTGTCCTATTTTAAACGTTAAAAAATGGGTTCGGATATTAAAGAGATGAATGGTTTTATTATAAAGTATAAAAAGTTGGGTACAAAGTAATTAGTGAATAGTTGTTGTGAGTATGACTAATAAGACCATTTAATATTGAAATTTTATAATTTTTTCATCGTAATTTTTTTAAATTTAAAATGGGACACCTTTTATTAAAAAAAAAAAGGAAGTTTAAAATCGGACAAAGGGAGCATTTATTTATTTGATAGTGAAATAATTTATCCTAATGTTAAATTTAATTACTAGCAAAATAAAAATTAAGTCTTAATAATGAAAACTAAAATAAATAAAACTAGAAGGAAAAATTATATTTTCCGTCTCAAGTCAACTTTAAAAAATGTCATTATACAAAAAAAATTATTTTCTTCATTTCAAAAATGAATATTACTTTCAACTCAAAATAAATCACCAAAAAATAATACTACTTTTTGTGCCAAAAAATTGCATTATTATGTGCTTTAACTAGAAGGGAAAATTATATTTTCCGTCTCAAGTAACTAAAATTTTTGAAGTAGCGAAATCAAATTACTTTTTTTGACCCAATTCTAGAAAAACAGTGTTAGTATGTGCTTTAACTTGATATTGCCCTATTTAAAGAATTTTGTAAGTAAAAAACGGGTTGATAAAATTTTTGAATCCCTCCTAAACTCGCAATGATCCGCGTCTAATGAAAAGAGTTTGGAAATGTTTTCTTTTAAATCGGGTGGGATTGGGGTGAATTTGGAATTAGCTCGAACCGTCTCATTTAACCCAAACCCGCATAGTATTCATCTCTTTTTAGAATAAATTTTAAATATTGATAATATTTGTATATTATTATATACTTATTTGTTTATAGTTTATTGTATTATCTTATTTTTCTATGTCATATTATTAATCTCTACATTTATAAAGAAATAAAGGGAAAAAATAGCATTTTCTAATAGAAATATTATTAATTTTTTCTTCAACTTTTGTCCTATTTTAAACGTTAAAAAATTGGTTAGGATATTAAAGAGATGAATAGTTTTATTATAAAGTATAAAAAGTTGGGTACAAAGTAATTTGTGAATAGTTGTTGTGAGTATGACTTATAAGACCATTGAATAAAAAAATATTAAAATTTTTCCATTGTACATTTTTTAAATTTAAAATGGGACACCTTTTATTAAAGAAAAAGGAAGTTTAAAATGGGACGAAGGGAGCATTTATTTATTTGATAGTGAAATAATTTTTCCTAATGTTAAATTTAATTAATTGCGATATAAAAAAAATATGATTATATAACAATAACATTAAAGAAATATGTAAAAATCAAACAGGGATGTAGAAGTTGAATAAGGGTCAAGAACAAAATAACTTCTCAAAAATCAAAATTGATGATACTTGAAAATTTCATTTCATGTATTTTGTTTGTTTGGAGAATCACTAGAGTCAAGAGTTCCGAATTGCAGTTGAAGAGAAAGATTTGGAGACTTATAACTAGATTGATTACGCTTTCCCAATCGTTGGCGAAACTAAGTGATACTGTGGGCAAATTACGCACATATCACGTTCAATACACAATAAATATGCTTTACATAAAAAATATGCGTTCAATTCCATAGCATTGAAAAATGGATGTCAAATGTGATTATTATTGAATAGAACGGGAATTTACGTATAAAACGCGCTTCGTACAAACTAACTATGCCTTAAATATATACTCCCTCCGTCCCACCCAACTGTGAACCATTGACCAAGGCACGCCGATTAAGAAATATTATTAAGATAATGTTAATGTGTGGTAGAAAATGAAGAGAAATAATGAGTGGAGTAAATAGTAGGTTGGTTGAATAAATTGTATGGTGGAGAATGAGTGGAGTTAATGAGTGGGTAGGGTAGGGAGAATATAAAATATTAAAGGACATACCATTTATGGTAGTTCACACTGGGCTGGGACGGACCAAAAAGGAAATAAGTGTACACTGGACTGGGACGGAGGGAGTATTTATTTCAGTTACCTTCAATCTGATATTTGTACTAATAATATAGTTTTCAAAAAAGTGTTTTCCAATGTACACAAATATTTCTATTTCCTTTTATATTTGTATGAATCTTCGTCAATATGTGTTAATAGCTATCCGTGCATCGCACGGGAGTTACACTAGTTTTCTATATAAACTAGCACATGCCCGCGTCCAAGGCCACATAATTTTATTTTTTTTAATTTCTTTTTTTTAAATTTTTTTTAATTAAAAAAAAATTAAGGGCAAAATGGGAAAGGGACAAAATAGTGAGGGCAAAATGGAAATTTCGACGGTTGGAACTGTTCAAAGAACTGTAGCAAACACCACTTCCATGTATACTATAGATTATATTATGTCTGATTAAAAATAACACCCCCTCCACACGAGTGTTTACGAGAACTAGAAAATTTCTAGTACCACAAATTAAAAATGAATTAGAGATTCTTCCGGACCATGTGGGTAGAACATTACAACTCAAACAAGACAAACATGCCATGCGCCACGGACAAGTAAAGATGACAAAAGGACAACATCATAGTACTTGGTCGGAAAAAAATGTTACAAGGTGCCGAGGAAAACAATTACAGAAAATATAAATTTTAAACAAATTGATAAGCTGAAAATACAAAAGGATAAGTTGTTGAAGATGTGTAAGTGCTCCAATTTGAGCCGTTAGTATTTTCGTTAGAAAATTAACGAAAGTTTTAACATTCCTAACATTTCTAACAAACCCTAACCTTTCTAACAAAGTAAGGGTAAAGTGGGCATTGCCACTTAAAGTTAAACCAACAAAAGAATCTCAAAAAGCAAAAGAAATAAGAAAAAATCCGAATTGGGCAAGTTGAAAAACACAACCAGTTTGAATTTTCAAAAAAATATTCTTCCTGTCCAAAAGCCAGCACTGTAGCAGATGAACAGTGCACGCCTACGAACCCCTCCGCGCGGATAGGATTGCCTCTCACAGAGGGCTATAAATTGAGCCCTCCTCTCTCAGTTTACACAACACAATTTGATCACAGCAACGAAACTCTGGCGAAATATAGAGAGAAAACAGTGGGAATCCATAGATTGCCATCATTTTCTCTTGAATCTTTCCCAATCTCACTCCAAACACAAATCCAAACACCAAACCTTGATACTCCTCAAGCCAAACACCAAATCTTGATACTCCTCAAGTCAAATTCCAAGCCTAGGAAGATAGGGTGTCACCATTGGTAAAGCCCTCCTTCTCAAAACCCTAAAATCCTCTTTTAACTTCTTGTTCATCTTGTTCTTCTCACTTGGATCTACTTGATGTCTAGTTTAACTTAAGTTTTGACCCAAGATGGTCATCTTGAAGTTCATCTTCATGAATGACCATCTCAAATGGTCCACATTTTAAATCTCTAGTTGATTTGTCTCTTTAATTTCATTTCTACAAAATATCCCCTTTCCCTTTGCAAAGGACATGTTTAAACCCCATAAATTCTCCAAGGATGACTTGAATATGATAACCACTTAACAAAAAGTAGTGGTATCAAGTCTAGGGATGAAAATGGGGTGAACATAGATGCATATCCCCCAAAAATCACATTTTCCCTCAAGAACATCTTGCTGTCCAGTAGCATTCTTCTGAGACCTCAGTCCATTTTCCTATTTTTTGGACCCAGTAAAACTTGGAATTGGGTGTTGACTACAAAATACTTTTTGTAGCCAACATCCATAGATTTCCAGAAATATTTTTATTTTATTTTTTGAGTGAGAAAAACTCCTTTTTTCAATTTTTCTCTTAGAGGCCAGTTCATCAGCTTCTGGAAATCCAGATTTCACATCTGAGATTTCCAGAAGGTTTTGACCCCTCAAATTACTTCAAAAATGGAAAGTTCCTTTGCATAAACCCTATTTAGGGTGTTTTAAGCAACTTTAATTCTCGGACTTTCCCCAGATTCTGAGGTTTTGAAGCCTTTAAGTCCATTTCAAAGTCAAGGGTCAACTGCCTTCTTTCATTCTGGCAGAATTGCTTTTCAAATCCAAAAATCTTTTGAGTGCCAAGACTCAATCCAAAAATCATACCAAAAATCTTGGGGATTGTTCAAAGTCTTATAAAGAGTTCCCCATTTTTGTTTTTCTCAGTTTCAACTCATTTTGGTCAAAACACACACACACACACACACACACACACAACAAAGAATTTCAAATGTTTGGAAGACTCGTTTTGCGAGGCGCGCCGGGTGCACACTAACGTCCTTCCCGACGCGTAACATGACCTCCGAACCTAAATTTCTGATCTCGTGCTTTTTTCAAAGTTTTGGCCCTCAAAATAAAAATGGCGTGGCGACTCCGTTTTGATTTTCACAAAAAAAAATCGGGTACATCACAAGATGATGCACGAGCCCAATGAAAATCACTGTCTCCTTAAGACATATTCGTTCCCTCACCGAGTGTGCTTGAGTTTGTTGGGACGCTTGTCTCCCAGGATAGAACGTGCGGACCGGGGGCACTTTGCACCTAAGTATCCCGGCGAGCTGAACGGAGCTTGGACTAAATCACCTCTTGATGTTACAATGCAAGCTAGGAGGCCAAAGAAAGAAATAGCATTATGCAGCAAATCCGATATGGAGGAGGATGTTGGTTGCAAGTGTTTTTCTCAGATGTGTTTTCTTCCTTGTAGTATTCTCCAAATGTTGTTGACAACAGCAATATATACATTTTCAAACAACCAAGTATCAAAAACTGAAAATATGGTTTTTATTATGTAATAAACAACATTATTACGAAATTAATCAACCATTAATCCGAAAATATTAGCCATAATGATTTCCGTTTCAGTTTTTCACATTTAATACTTGGCTGTTACATATCTGCTCAGGACCTGCTCGGCCGAGCAAGGCATATGCCTCGGCCGAGCGTGGTTCTCCAGAAACATTGTCAATCTGCTCAAGTCTTGCTCGGGCGAGTCAACAACCTGCTCGACCGAGCATATCAGTCAAAGCCAAAGGCTTTATTTTTAATTTACAAAATCAAAAATATTAGCAAATGGTGGGCTTGTCTACGTAGGCAATTTCGGTGCTACATTCGTGTCCGCAGGACGCGCACATGTACGAGTACGCACCTCGCAAGCCAAATTGGAACTTGATTTGCACCCCCCTACGCACCTGTGCGCGAGAGAGAGCCTCTATGCTCTACATAATCTTGAACACTACTCTAATGTTCAAGACTTTATACTACCACCAAGTTCAATTCATTTTCAGTGTGAGATAACACCACTTTCCTTTTACTTTGAGCCTTTATATCTCAACCAATGTGAGAAAACTTCATTTCTATAGCAATGTGGGATAATTCCCTTTCCAACCCACTTACTTTGAGCATTTATATCTTATTCATCCAAAACCCATTTTGGACAAATAAATATTTGATTTCTTGTTCTCATGGAGTAGAATACAAACACATAAACATTTAAGTAATTTGACAAAATTACCCTTTAGGAAATAATCCATTAATTTCCTTCAAAACATACTATTTTTTCAACAATCCCCCACATGAAGGAAATTCATGAGGATAGGTGATAAAGTCTGGTAGTCGAAAACCTGCATAGGATATGTAGGGGTTTGCCCTTTGAACCTTCCCATGTAAAAGCATATTTACTCTACTCGCTAATCAGTAGACGCGATGTCCTTGAACTGCTAGCTTTTTGTGTAGCCGATCATATACTTTACACAGGTATCTCCCTAACACGATTCAACTCTCATAGTTGTGTCCATTAATGGCCCTGGATCACAATGCCTGGTTCTGTGAGAAGGTCTAAGAATTGAGCCTCACACAATTCTCCTCGAAGCGGCCTCTACTTCTTTCTCACATAGGTGATTCTTTTAAGTAACCCATTTTACTTCTCATAAGAATCATTAAAAGCCATAGGCTTAACCTCATTCATCTCGGGATGTTACTTTAAGGAATGAGTATGGGGTTGACCCCAGCGGTGGCCTTCTGAAGTCTTTTAAGCATTAGGTTGTCCCTTTGAACCTAGATCTTGGGATCTCCAGTCAGTTAGGTTAGGTTTTTCGCTGTGTTTAACTTCTCAAGAGGTTTTAATCTCATTCCCACTGTCAACCTTGCAACTATCTCTTTACTTAACCCTTTGGTTAGCGGATTCGCCAAATTATCTTTTGACCTTACATAGTTAATAGATATGGTGCCAGTTGCAAGTGGTTGTTTAATGATATTATGTCTTCGACGTATATGTCTAGACCTACCATTATACATATGACTTTATGCCCTACCAATCGCAAATTGGCTATCGCAATGTATACTAATTGCTGGCACGGGCTTTTCCCATCTTGGAATATCTTCTAGAAATTGGCGTAGCCATTCGGCTTCTTCACCACATTTATTTAGTGCAATAAACTCATATTCCATGGTTGATCTGGCTATAACAGTTTGCTTAGAAGATTTCCATGATATAGCTGCACTTGCTAATGTGAATAAATATCCGCTTGTAGACCTTGAGTCTTTAATATCCGATATCCAATTAGCATCACTATATCCTTCTATCACCGTTGGATGTCTAGTGTAATGTAATCCAAAATCACGAGTATATCTTAAGTACCTTAGTACTCTTACTATACCCTTCCAATGATTTGTTCCAGGATTACTTGTGTACCGACTTAATTTGCTAACGGTATAAGCAATATCCGGCCTAGTACAACTCATCAAGTACATTAGACTTCCAATAATTCTCGAATACTCTAATTGAGACACCGGTTCATCTCTATTCTTTGATAGATGAAGAATAGGGTCAATTGGAGTACTCGCTATTCCATTGTCATCCTTGCTAAATTTCTCAAGAATTTTATCCACATAATGAGATTGACTTAGTACAAGTCCATTGGATATTCTAGAAATTTTAACTCCAAGGATTACGTCCGCAAGTTCCATATCTTTCATGTCAAACTTCGAATTCAACATGTCTTTCGTGGATTTGATCATCTTATCACAACCCCCTATGATAAGCATGTCGTCTACATAAAGACACAAAATGACATAGTCATTTTCCTTGGTTTTAGTATGGACACATTTGTCACACTCATTTATTTTAAATCCACTTTGCATCATTGCATTATCAAATTTTGATGCCACTATTTTGGAGCTTGTTTCAAGCCATATAATGACGTTACTAATTTGCACACCTTCTTTTCTTGTCCACGCGCAACAAACCCCTCGGGTTGTTCCATGTAAATCTCCTCTTCTAAATTTCCATTTAGAAAGGCGTTTTTACATCCATTTGATGTATTTTAAGATTTCTCAATGCGACAATTGCAAGTACAACTCTTATTGACGTTATTCTTGTGACGGGAGAATACGTGTCAAAATAGTCTAGGCCTTCTTTTTGTCTGTAACCTTTAATTACAAGTCGGGCCTTATACTTATCAATTGTTCCGTCCGCCTTCATTTTTCTTTTGAAAATCCACTTGTATCCTAGTGGTTTGCTTCCCGGAGGAAGGTCCACTAATTCCCATGTGTGATTTTGCAAAATGAAATCAATTTCACTTTTAATTGCTTCCTTCCACAAAGGTCCTTCCGAAGAGCTAACGGCTTCTTTGTAACTTTGTGGTTCACTTTCTACCATATAGGTTGGAAAGTCCGGACCATAGGATTTTTCAATCCTAGCTCTTTTCCTCCGTCGAGGTTCTACCTCTTCTACTTCACTTTCATCTTGAACGTGTTCTTCTTCTATTGAATCTATGACCCTAGTCGATGAGCTTGCCTCATTTCTTGACTTACACGAGAATATATTCTCAAAGAATGACACGTTTAAAGATTCTATTATAGTATTTTTGTGTATAGCATCAATTTTCGAATCATACACAAGAAATCTATAAGCACTACTATTATGTGCATATCCAATAAATATGCAATCAACAGTTTTAGGTCCAATCTTCACCTTTTTAGGAGGAGGTATGGCTACCTTTGCAAGACACCCCCACACTATCAAGTGTTTATAACTTGGCACTCTTTCATGTCATAGTTCATAAGGAGTTTTGTCTTGTTTCTTTCGGGGTATTTTGTTTAACACATAGTTAGCCGACAACACGGATTCCCCCCATATTTTATCCGGTAATCCCGAACTTAATAACATGGCATTCATCATTTCTTTTAATGTCCGATTTTTCCTTTCGGCAACACCGTTTTGTTGGGGTGTATAAGGTGCCGAGGTTATATGTTTAATTCCACTTTGAGCACATATTGCTTCAAATGGAGATTCATATTCACCCCCTTTATCACTTTTTAGCACCTTAATTTTCCGGTTTAATTTATTCTCAACTTCGTTTTTATATAGAGTAAACTTCTCTATAGCTTCATCTTTACTTTTTAGAAGATACATATAGCAATACTTTGTGCCATCATCTACAAAAGTAATAAAGTACTTATTGCCGCCCCGTGATTGTGTTGATTTAAAGTCACATAAGTCCGTGTGAACCAATTCAAGTGGTTCACTATGTCTTTCAACTGAATGGAATGATTTTCTTGTTAATTTTGCTTCTACACAAGTTTCACATTTTTATTTTCAATCAACTTTAAACTTTGGAATAGAATTTGATTTTTTCAAACGACGTATAGAATCAAAATTAACATGACCAAGTCTAGCATGCCACAAATTAGATAACTCAAGCAAGTAAACGGAAGAGATATTCATATCATTAGCTTTTGGCTTATTACACTTAGCTTGAACAAACCATCATTGACATAGCCTTTACCTACAAACATTCCACTCTTTGACAAAGTGACTACATTGGACTCAAACACAATACGAAAACCATGCTTTATCAAAAGCGATTCGGACACCAAATTCTTTCGGATATCAGGAACATAAAGCACGTTGTTGAGAGTCAACTCCTTCCCGGATGTCATCTTCAAAACCACTTTCCCTTTACCTTTGATTTCGGAAGTGGCTGAATTCCCCATAAATAGCTTCTCGCCATCCTTAGCAACAAAGGTACTAAACATGTCTTTGTTAGAGCACACATGTCTAGTGGCACCGATGTCAATCCACCATTGATTTGGGTTTGAACCCACCAAATTCACCACGAAAATCACAGCTGCGAGGTGCATCTCGGACACGTCCCTAGCAATGCCTTCCACCACGTTTGCCTCACGAGCCTTCTTGGGCAACTTGCAAGCATGAGCCTTGTGGCCTTCACCACCACAATTGTAACAAGATCCTAAGAACTTCTTCTTGAAAACACCACCTTTTGGTCCCAAATTGGAACGTTTGGAAGTTGACACAACCTTCCCTTTTCCCTTACCAAAGCCTTTGCCTTTGGAGCTTTGACCATGCTCCACCACATTGGCCTTTGCCACCTAGAAACAAACTTTTTCTCAGCGGCTCTATTGTTCTCTTCAATACTCAAACGAAGGATAATTCCTTCCACATCCATTTCCTTTCGCTTATGCTTAAGGTAGTTCTTGAAATCATTCCAAGATGGAGGCAATTTCTCAATGATTGCAGCCACTTGGAAGCTTTCACTTATAACCATACCTTCGGCATGAATCTCATGCAAAATTGTTTGAAAATCATCAACTTGAGATTTCACACTTTTGCTGTCCTCCATCTTAAAATCAAGGAAACGGGCAACAATGAACTTCTTTGTTCCCGCATTCTCAATCTTATATTTGTGGTCCAAAGACCCCACCAATTCCTTTGTAGATTTCTTTTCATTGAACACATTGTAAAGAGAATCTGAAAGCGAATTTAGGACATAGTTTCTGCACAAGTATTCCCCATGCTTCCATGTTTCAACCGCAGCCAAGGTTGTAACATCGGTTTCATTCTCACTCACCTTTGGCATATCCTCTTTCAGATATTTCGCCAAGTTCAAGGTAGTGAGATAGAAATGCATCTTTTGTTGCCAACGCTTAAAGTCGTGGCCAACAAACTTCTCAGGCTTTTCAGCATGAGGGGTCGGGATATGGATCGTTTTAGTCACAATATTTGAGCCAATTTCGTTTCCAATTTGGGGATTAGTTTGGGATCCAATTTGGGTCTCCACGGTGTTGGTATCAGTCGCCATCTGAAACACAACAACTTAGTTCGTATCAACAGTTTAAAAAGATCTATAATCGACTCCCTCGATTATAAAATATGTCTTAAGATTGTTACAAGGGTGACGAGGAAAACAATTACAGAAAATATAAATTACAAACAAATTGATAATCTGAAAATACAAAAGGATAAGTTGTTGAAGATGATGCGCGAGCCCAATGAAAATCACTGCCTCCTTAAGATATATTCGTCCCCTCACCGAGTGTGCTTGAGTTTGTTGGGACTTTGCACCTAAGTATCCCGGCGAGCTGAACGGAGCTTGGACTAAATCACCTCTTGATGTTACAATGCAAGCTAGGAGACCAAAGAAAGAAATAGCAATATGCAGCAAATCAGATATAGAGGAGGATGTTGGTTGCAAATGTTTTTCTCAGATGTGTTTTCTTCCTTGTAGTATTCTCCAAATGTTGTTGACAACAACAATATATACATTTTCAAACAACCAAGTATCAAAAACTAAAAATATGGTTTTAATTATGTAATAAACAACATTATTACGAATTAATCAACCATTAATCCGAAAATATTAGCCATAATGATTTCCGTTTCAGTTTTCCACATTTAATACTTGGCTGTTACATATCTACTCGGGACACCTTTCGCCGAAGCAAGGCATATGCCTTGGCGAGCGTGGTTCTCCGAAACATTGTCAATCTGCTCGAGTCTTGCTCGGGCGAGTCAACAACCCTTTCGTAGAGCATATCAGTTAAAGACAAAGGTTTTTTTTTAATTTACAAAATCAAAAATATTAGCAAAAGGTGGGCTTGTCTACGTAGGCATTTTCGGTGCTACATTCGTGTTCGCAGGTACGAGTACGCACCTCGCAAGCCAAATTTGAACTTGATTTGCACCCCCCCCCCGCACACCTGTGCACGAGAGAGAGCCTCTATGCTACATAATCTTGAACACTACTCTAATGTTCAAGACTTTATACTAGCACCAAGTTCAATTCCTTTTCAATGTGGGATAACACCACTTTCCTTTTACTTTGAGCCTTTATATCTCAACCAATGTGAGAAAACTTCATTTCCTTAGCAATGTGGGATAATTCTCTTTCCAACCCACTTACTTTGAGCATTTATATCTTATTCATTCAAAACCCATTTTGGACAAATAAATATTTGAATTCTTGTTCTCATGGAGTAGAACACAAACACATAAACATTTAAGTAATTTGACAAAATTACCCTTTAGGAAATAATCCATTAATTTCCTTCAAAACACACTATTTTTCCAACAAAAAATAATCTACTCGACCAAATTATCAAGCCTTCAATTGGGTATCAGAAACCTAAAAAATTAATTTGCAAGAGTTTCAGAATGGAGAGTAGCAGAGATTGTTTTGGTCACGGTGAAATTCAAAGTTAATAACTTACAAAAGAAGAATCAGAAACCAAAAGGTTTTAAGTCTGAGACACTCTGAGACACTTAAACTTCTCAATCTGAAACAATATCTTAACATGTCGCATGCACGAGGATTGTTACTTGGAGGTGTTTTTCTTTTTGATTGACGGCGACGAGTTGCCAACTTTTTCCTTGACCTTCCCTTTTTCAGTAGACAGGTTTGGCAAATCATCCCCTGATTGAAGACGCAAGTGCGTATCACATTCAATAACTGGGGTTGATTAGCATTAGTATTAGCATTGAGCCACATAACAGTAGAAGAGCTATCCACATTGGGGGCTTGTGTGGTAGCCCGCCAAGATAAACCCTTGCTATTAATAGTCGTGTTACTAACAACCGTAGTATTACTCACAGTGATTAATATTCATTCAAATTACTAAAACACCCCATTGAATTTATCTCCAAATACTTTAGGTTAAACTATTTTTTAATCAAACTACATTCACTAAAATACTACTAAAAAGAGTTGAATTTGAAACTGGAAGAAACTACTAGTACTCTGCACTATTTGATTCATTATAGAAGCGAGAACAATACAACAGCAACAACAAAGCCTTAGTCCCAAAAATAATTTGGGGATATCAAGAAGATGAAGTTGAAACATTTTGCTTGGTGTCACAATCTAACAAAAGATTACCTAATTTGGGTTTTCAGATTTTGATTTTGGCTTGCACAGTATAGATCTAAGATGAGAAGATGAGCACAAAAAACTTGAAGATTAAGCTTGCAAAGTCTAGATCTTTGTCTTGAAGATGAGTATAGAGAGAAATTTTAGAAAAAACTTACTCCAACAAATATGCCTTCAAACGCACAAAAGGGCTCTCTTCTTTTTCTTTTTTTACCAAAATAAATAACCAACACAACTTGTTCAAGGGCGATTAATAATACAACCCCTTATGTGGTATTATTAGCCGGGGGATTTCATGCCTTTATCCGGATAACGTGGATAAATAGTACGTCGCTTAAATATTTACCAAACACACTACCTGACTTATACATAGTCCAATCCGGGCATCATACTGACTACCAATCATGGTTTGGATGTTTATACATTCATTTAAAAAATAAGGGGAGGAAATGAACTAACCTAGCTGCATTGCTAGGAGTGCCTACTCTCTTCTCCCGCAACTCAACTTTGGCTCCCCATGCCCTTTTTTTATACTTCAGCAATCAAATGCATCAATCGCAACATGAAAAACCGATGCATAAATTCAAAGGCAAGGGAAAATAATGTAAATATTTCCTTGGAACTTGTCATATACCTAAGCATCAGCAAAGATGCCTTCAACGATACCAACATAATATCTGCCCTTAGGAAGCACCATGTTGCAATGTAAACGACAAGCTTTGCATGTAGTTTCAACTTCACAAGAAGCTACACGTTTAAGAACATGAGTTATAAAAGAGACAAGCTACACAAGTTACTTTTCTTCATCCTAGAGTAAAATGAAGTCTTGTTGAAAATCTTAAAAATGGGAATGTCAAAAGGATTCACATTGTTTGGTTATTGACATTGAGTAGCTTAGTAAATACCATACCTAAACCAGCCTGCGTCATGTTTACACATGTATTGACCAAACCGCCTTCATCAATATTAAGTTCCGCAAAAAAATGTTCTGAGGTGTCATTAAGGCAATGAGGATCCTTATTCTTCGCCGTGAAGGTGACATGCACATAAAGTGTAGCATCCAACACACGTATAACTTCCCCGGCACGTCGATCACCAAAACGAACACTAGCTAAAATCTCCGAAAGCTCGTATTCACGCTCCTAAAAACAAATATAACAACAAAAGGATAGAATCACGCTCCTAGAAAACAAACATAATGACAAAAGGATAAATGGTAGAGTGTAATAGTATAGCATGTAGTATAAAATAGGAACAATATGTGTGATGATATAGTATAGAATGGGAGGAAGAATAATAACATAAATTAGCATACCTTAGTCCACAATAATAACGTAATGCTTTCAATGCATAGCCATTAGTAATCTTGCCCAACTCCTTATGTTCCCCAGGAGAAAAATATTCGACAGTCTTTTCAAAACTATAGTTCTTGCTGAAAAGTAAAATTGATCAATAAGTTTTCTTCTACACACCAAATTTTTTTTTTTAAAAAAATCACTACAAGCCTGCACTATAAATATAGGAGTAAAGAGACTAGAAAGTATCTAGTTGACATCATTCCTGGCATGGATGAGAAGTAGAAGGGGCAACAAAGAAGTAGAGTATACAAGAGTGCTAGTGGAGGGGCAAATATGTGAAAAATCCCAACCCCATCCATAACAGACATAACATTGAACATTCAAAAAGAAAATTAACCTTATTTAATTCAAGAGTATCCATCTTCCCGCCAGGAGGGCCTGCTCAATCCATACAAAAACCATTAGAGACGAAACAAAAACAAAGAATATCATATTTACAATATATAAAGGGAATTCCCTAATGATAATAAAATGAGAAGGGATGTCACGTACAATTAAAAAATCGACGAGACCCCTCTTCATAATTTTCAACTGGATGATAAATGACACCTTCAGGATGACACTTTCTATAACCAAGATGAAAAACTGGATTATCTACAATGTAAGAAAAACACACACACACAATTGATTAAAATATGTAGCCCTACAATTAGTGGTGAGAGAGAAAAATTTGTATCTCTTTTAAACAAAGAAAATGACGATAGATAATGAAAGTGAACCAAATTATCTCTTTTTAATCAATAAGTAACTTCATTTTGTTCCGGATAACTTAGGAAATGTTTGACAATTGACTAGAGCAAGCCCGTGTCCAAGGACATATTTTTTTTTTAATTTAAAAAATAAATAATATATATATATATATATATATATATATATATATATATATATATATATATATATATGGGTTTTGTTAGGATACCCCCTTCAAGAGTATCTTAACAAGTGACCCATTATTTTTGGACAAAAATGTCCCTCGTTTCTCAAAGCAATCATCTATATGATGGGGGTAAAATTGTAATCATCAAAGAGAGAGAGAGAGAGAGAGAGAGAGAGAGAGATCTCTTATTTAATACTAACTCTCTCTCTCTCTCTCTCTTATTTAATACTAACTCTCTATCTCTCTCTCTCTCTTCCTTTCTCTCTCTCTTATTTAATACTATCTTTCTCTCTCTATTTGATGATTACAATTTTGCCCCCATCATACATATGATTGCTTTGAGAAACGAGGGACATTTTTGTCCTAAAAATAATGAGTCACTTGTTAGAATACTCCTATGGTGGGCATCCTAACAAAACCCTATACTCCCTCCGTCTCGGCCGACTTAGGACTTTTTGCCATTTTGGGCGTCCCACCCGACTTAGGACGGCCCCAAATGGAAACCTTAAATCACTATTCTCTCTACTCATTCTCTCTCCTACATTATTTTAATACTCACAACACCATTATAATTTACTATTCCCTCCACTCATTCTCTCTCCTATTTTTAAATTACACTCACAACATTTACCTTTTCCTTAATCCCCGTGCCATTTCAAAAAATCCTAAGTCGAAATAGGGACGGAGTGGAGTATATATATATATATATATATATATATATATATATATATATATATATATATATATATATATATATATATATATATATATATATATATATATATATATATATATATATACTCCTCCGTCCCACCTTCGCGCCCACTTTGACTTTTCACGTAAATTAAGGAGAGAGTATTATATTGAAAGTGTTGTGAGTGTGAAAATAAAATAAGAGAGAGAATGAGTGGGAATAAGAAATTATAATTGGCGAGTATTAAAATAATGTAGAAGAGAATGAGAGGAATAGTAAAGATTCCTTTCCATTTTAGGAAATGTGCACGTAGGTTTGGGACGCCCAAAATGGAAAGTGTGCACGTAGGTGTGGGACGGAGGGAGTATATTTTAAGTACAAAATGGAAAAAGAACAACTTAGTGAGGGCAAAATGAAAAATTTGGCCAGTGATACTGTTCATTCAACTGTTCACCGTACCACTGCCATTTATACTATACTCCCTCTGTCCCATAAAACATTATCCCTTTTACTATTTTGGGCGTCCCACTTTAAAGTCCCACTTTCCTAAAAAGGAAAAAAAAAATTACTATTCTCTCCACTCATTCTCTCTCCTCCCACTCACAACACTTTTCAAATTTACTATTCTCTTCACTCATTCTCTCTTCTCACACTCACAACACATACTTTAATAACATTATTTCTTATTTTCCGTTTCTAATAGTAAAGAGGTAAAGTTTTTCGAGACGGAGGGACTAGATTTCTTTTTTTTTCTCTCTCTCTCTACCTTCTCTCTCAATACATGTTAACCCTAGCCTCCATCTGCCAACCTCCGGCAATACCTTCCGTCAACCACCACCACCACTCCCTCCGTCAACCACCAGATCGTCACCCTCGATCTCCTCTTTCTCTCGCCATGATTCTCCAACAGATCAGAATCTCTCTCAGATCTGGCGAACCACCACCGGCGAACCTCCACAAAAATTCGCCATCAATCAGTTCTCCGGTGATCTGCCATGGAAATTGAAGCTCGCTTCAAGAATATGAACGTCGGCAGCGCGTCTTCAAATAGCGTGCCTATTAATCAGCCAATCGGCGCGCCTGTTTATCAGCCAAGCGGCACATATCCTCCTGCGTAAGGGTTTCTTTTCTTTTATTCATCATCTGTTTGTTTTAAGGATATGTTTGAACGGGTTTTATTTTTTCTACTAGTTTTCGATGATTAGATTAATTCATTTTACTAGGTGTTTTTGGTTTGTGTTTGTAAATTGATGTGTTTTGTTTTTTTAGTATTTTTGTGTTAGAAATTTCGCTTATATATTAAACTTATTAGCAAATTTTTTCTTTCAGTAACAGTAACAGATCCTACCAGGAGAGTTTCCTGTTTAAAGCAAACGCTAGCAAAGATTACAAGGAGAATTTTCTGCTTAAAGCAACCACTGTTTTGGAATATTAGCCATGGGGTTGGTTCTCTTTCTTGTATTCCCTCGTTGACTCGGTAATTTCTGCCAAAAAACTATTTGCTGTTTTCAATATTATTAAATCACTTTGGATTTTAGCATCTTGTTGCTGTTTGTACAGGTTATGCATACCACTAAATATTTATATGTTCAATATTTATCTTGGGGAAATTGGTAATTTGTAGAGGTTATATTCACACCACACTAAATAATAATAAGGGAAATTCAAAGCCTGTGAGTATATCTGGGGGTCTTTCTAGAACGAGGTCCATAGTTTCAATTTCATCAATTTGTTGGTTTAATGATACAAAATGTTGTCAAGTTCATACCTTTTTTTTTTTTTTTACCGAATTTGTTTGTTTAGTTGACATGTGCATTTTGCAACGTTAGACCCTACTTTGCAATTTAACCATAATAATATGCTGAAACTGGTGATATTGTTGATTGTTCTTTGTTCCTTATTTGAACAGGACTGTTTTGAACTTGTGGATTGTTTGTACATCAATGATGCTACTGCTTTTTACCGGGAAGAACAGAAATACACTCACCTAAGCTTTATTGCTAGGAGCAAGGATCCTTCTCCCAAAATTAAACTTTTCTTTGCTGAAGTTTGTTCCGATCAAGTTGTGAAGGCTTGTACTCCTGTTGAGCCAGGTATGTTGTCCCTAAATATCAACTAATGAAAGATAATTTGGTTCACTTTCATTAACTATCGTCATTTTCTTTGTTTAAAAAGAGATACAAATTTTCCTCTCTCACCACTAGTTGTAGGGCTACATATTTTAATCAAGTGTTTTTTTTTTTTTGCATTGTAGATAATCCTCTTTTTCGTCTTGGTTGTGGAAAATGTCATCCCGAAGGTGTCATTTATCATCCGGTTGGAAATTATGAAGAGCGTCGGTTTTTTAATTGTACGTGACATCCCTTCTCATTTTATTATCATTAGAGAATTCCCTTTATATCTTGTAAATATGATATTCTTTGTTTTTGTTTCGTCTCTAATGATTCTTGTATGGATTGAGCAGCCCCTCCTTCTGGGAGGATGGATACTCTTGAAAAATCTGCAAAAAAATGGATTCAGTATGCCTTCTCCCATCATTTGTTAATATGGTTATTTTGAATTAAATGAGGTTAATTCTCTTTTTGAATGTTCAATATAATGTCTGTTATGGATGGGGTTAGGATTTTTCACATGTTTACCCCGCCACTAGCACTCCTGTGTACTCTACTTCTTTGTTGCCCCTTCTACTTCCTCATCCATGCCAGGAATGATGTCAACTAGATACTTTCTAGTCTCTTTCACTCCTATATTTATAGGGCGAGCTTGTAGTATTTTTTTTTTTTTTTTTTTTTATATTTTGGTGTGTAGAAGAAAACTTATTGATCAATTTTACTTTTCAGCAAGAACTATAGTTTTGGAAAGACTGTCGAATATTTTTCTCCCGGGGAACACAAGGAGTTGAGCAAGATTACTAATGGTTATGCATTGAAAGCATTACGTTATTATTGTGGACTTAAGGTATGCTAATTTATGTTATTATTCTTCCTCCCATTTTATACTATATCATCACATATTGTTCCTATTTTATACTACATGCTATATTATTACACTCTACCATTTATCCATTTGTCATTATGTTTGTTTTCTAGGAGCGTGATTCTATCCTTTTGTTGTTATATTTGTTTTTAAGAGCGTGAATACGAGCTTTCGGAGATTTTAGTTAGTGTTCGTTTTGGTGATCGACGTGCCAGGGAAGCTATACGTGTTCTGGATGCTACACTTTATGTGCATGTCTTCACCTTCACAGCGAAGAATAAGGATCCTCATTGCCTTAATGACACTTTAGAACATTTTTTTTGCGGAACTTAATATTGATGAAGGCGGTTTGGTCAATACCTGTGTAAACATGACGCAGGCTGGTTTAGGTATGGTATTTACTAAGCTACCCAATGTCAATAACCAAACAATGTGAATCCTTTTGACATTCCCATTTTTTAGATTTTCAACAAGACTTCATTTTGCTCTAGGATGAAGAAAAGTAACTTGTGTAGCTCGTCTCTTTTATAACTCATGTTCTTAAACGTGTAGCTTCTTTTGAAGTTGAAACTACATGCAAAGCTTGTCGTTTACATTGTAACATGGTGCATCCTAAGGGCAGATGTTATGCTGGTATCGCTGAAGGCATCTTTGCTGATGCTCAGGTATGACAAGTTCAGGGGAAATATTTACATTATTTTTCCTTGCCTTTGAATTATTTATTCGGATAACATGGACAAACAGTACATTGCTTAAATATTTACCAAACACACTGCCTGACTTATACATAGTCCAATCCGGGCATCATATACTGACTACCAATCATGGTCTGGATGTTTATACATTCATTTTAAAAAAGGGGTGGAAATGAACTAACCTGGCTGCATTGCTAGGAGTGCCTACTTTCTTCTCCTGCAACTCAACTTTGGCTCCCCATGCTCTTTTTTTATCCTTCAGCAATCAAATGCATCAATTGCAACATAAAAAATCAATGCATAAATTCAAAGGCAAGGGAAAATAATGTAAATATTTCCCTGGAACTTGTCATACCTGAGCATCAGCAAAGATGCCTTCAGCGATACCAGCATAATATCTGCCCTTAGGATGTACCATGTTGCAATGTAAACGACAAGCTTTGCATGTAGTTTCAACTTCACAAGAAGCTACACGTTTAAGAACAAGAGTTTTAAAAGAGACAAGCTATACAAGTTACTTTTCTTCATCCTAGATCAAAATGAAGTCTTGTTGAAAATTTTAAAAATGGGAATGTCAAAAGGATTCACATTGTTTGGTTATTGACATTGAGTAGCTTAGTAAATACCATACCTAAACCAGCATGCGTCATGTTTATACAGATATTGACCAAACCGCCTTCATCAATATTAAGTTTCGCAAAAAAATGTTCTGAAGTGTCATTAAATTAAGGCAATGAGGATCCTTATTCTTCGCCGTGAAGGTGACATGCACATAAAGTGTAGCATCCAGCACACGTATAGCTTCCTCGGCACGTCGATCACCAAAACAAACACTAGCTAAAATCTCCGAAAGCTTGTATTCACGCTCCTAAAAACAAATATAACAACAAAATGATAGAATCACGCTCCTAGAAAACAAACATAATGACAAGGATAAATGGTAAAGTGTAATAATATAGCATGTAGTATAAAATAAGAACAATATGTGTGATGATATAGTATAAAATGGGAGGAAGAATAATAACATAAATTAGCATACCTTAAGTCCACAATAATAACGTAATGCTTTCAATGCATAACCATTAGTAATCTTGCTCAACTCCTTGTGTTCCCCGGGAGAAAAATAGTGTTCCCCGGGAGAAAAATATTCGACAGTCTTTCCAAAACTATAGTTCTTGCTGAAAAGTAAAATTGATCAATAAGTTTTCTTCTACACACCAAAATTAAAAAAAAAAAAAAAAATCTCTACAAGCCCGCACTATAAATATAGGAGTGAAGAGACTAGAAAGTATCTAGTTGACATCATTCCTAGCATGGATGAGGAAGTAGAAGGGGCAACAAAGAAGTAGAGTACACAGAAGTGCTAGTGGTGGGGTAAACATGTGAAAAATCACAGCCCCATCCATAACAGACATTACATTGAACATTAAAAAAGAGAATTAACCTTATTTAATTCAAAATAACCATATTAATGAATGATGGGAGAAGGTATACTTAAGCCATTTTTTTGCAGATTTTTCAAGATGATCCATCTTCCCGGCAGGAGGGGCTGCTCAATCCATACATGAACCATTAGAGACGAAACAAAAACAAAGAATATCATATTTACAAGATATAAAGGGAATTCCCTAATGATAATAAAATGAGAAGGGATGTCACGTACAATTAAAAAACCGACAAATCCCCTCTTCATAATTTCGAACCGGATGATAAATGACACCTTTAGGATGACATTTTCCACAACCAAGATGAAAAAGAGGATTATCTACAATGCAAAAAAAAAAAAACACACAATTGATTAAAATATGTAGCCCTACAACTAGTGGTGAGAGAGGAAAATTTGTATATCTTTTTAAACAAAGAAAATGACGATAGATAATGAAAGTGAACCAAATTATCTTTCATTAGTTGATATTTGGGGACAACATACCTGGCTCCACAGGAGTACAAGCCTTTACAACTTGATCGGAACAAACTTTCGCCCGACCACAGTCTTGATCTTGAGGGCCTCATTTCAATCTCGTAATGGGAATGAGTGCACCGCAAGACCAGACAAGTTGATTCCTTGCCTCGCAGCGGCGACATCTATCTACTAAATGTTGTACATTAAGTCATTTCTTAAGATGGCTCCTCTTATTCTTTCTACGATAATCCTTTTTCACCACTTATTTCCTCCAACACATGATTTCGGTAATAGCCATTAATGTCAGTTCTCAAATATCACCTATATGTGTTTTTTTCTTTCACAAGTTGTATATCATCCTAGTCTTTGTGGTATTAGTTTAATCTTATCCTACAATTCAAGGAGAACAATCATAGCCAAGAAATATAGACGTAATGCTTTGAAGATATTCAAATCTAACAATCTTGGTCTTCAATGACCATCTAGGGCTGCAAGAAAGAAATAATCTTAGCATCATAGTATTCCAATTAATTAGTTGCATATTGGTGATATTATTATGTGCTTGTGTGAGACAAAAAGTAGCACCTATTAAAATTAAGTATTATTGTAACAAGAGTTTGTGAAACCATAGATCTAAAATTTATCGCGATCATAACCATTTAAACATCCCTTTGAATTACAAAAAAGAGGTGGGTTGTTCAAGTTAATTCATATCCAACACAAAAAAAAACTCACAAGCCCTGATGTGACAGATGTCAACAACTCTTATCACTTAGTGTCGTGAAAATTTAATTTTCATGGCACTCAATCAATAGAAAAAAATCAAAACACCCACTCAATAATAAAACGTCTTCATTTTTGAAAGTAGCAACAGGAGTTCACCAGAATCACATAATTAATTGAAGAAGAATCAGTTCACCAACATCATCTTTAGGTTCAACCAACTTCACTAATAACTGTCTACATTCGAATTGTTTTGAAATTGAAATCCACTGGATATGCATTAAATCCAGAACAGTTGCAAACGTTATAGATTAACTCTTCCTCCACCCAATTTCTCAATCTAAAGAATTACACACTATCCACATGCAACAACAAAAAGGGACAGAATGAAAGTCTACTTAATGCAGTTTTAAGTAAGTGGTCCTCTAAGTTAGAAAAAAGAGACCCAACCCAAACATATAGAAGTACTAATTTGTAAATGTACGATAAACAGAGAAAATAAAAGTTGCATAAAACTCACCATCCGTGAGTTTGATCCAGCCTCTCAGCCACAACATGTCTAGTAGACCTATCATCGTGTTGAAAAGAAGACTCTCCTTGATCACATCGAGATGTCTTTTTTGATCGTTCCTCTTGTGAGTCGTCCCCAGGTCGTCCACCCCGATCGTCACCCATGTGAGTCTTCCTCTGGTGGTCCCGCACGTGAGTCTTCCCCTTCCCCCGGTCGTCCCCCATCCCCTGGTGAAGAATACTGATCAAGTGTATCTTGGGAAACACTCGAAATTCATGCAAATTCTAAGCAATCTTCCCGTATCCTCATGTAACCATTCATTCCACATCTGGGACCATAAGAATTTTGATACACAAAATAACCTCTCCGACGATTTGTCTTTTCATCATGGCAAGTTTCGGTCCCTACTACGAGGATTGCATGACTTTCCCAACCATTCTTAATTTCTTCACGAGATGGCTGATAAGTCCCACGGGGTTCCCCTTGATATGATCGCAAGAATCTCGTACACCACAATATCCTTGATACCCTCTGTATAACCAGAAAACTCCATATATGGGTCCATTCTTCAACCCTCTCTTAATAGAATTAATCTTATCTTCTGTATCATCCTTGAAATTATTTAAAATCTCACCCTCCCTAACCGAAAAGCGGGGAACATTGACCTCTCAAACTTTATATGATTTTTTGGTCCATGTTCCTTCTCCTCTACCTCTCCCTTCATTACAATAATTTGGACAATCTATTAGACCCCCTCCTCCTTCTCCAACTTCACAGCACAGTTTAATTAGGGCCCCTTTAGACCCATACATAGTAGATTTTAAAAACAATTTTTCATCTAGAGCATATTGAATATTGAACCGAGAGTCTGTTAAAAGGTACAGTTATTCCTAACCTTTGAAAAGCAAGCCTATACCGATATTCAACTGTATCTGTAATGACATGTGGGGAGCAAGTTGGGCCGATTTGAGATGGAAAGTGGTGAACCAAACCATATCATGCATCTTCTGTCAATTGTAATCTCTTCAAGTCATTATAAATTTGCCGACGTTTCATACTTGAAAACCAGATTATAATAGAAAGCAAATGCAGAGAAAACAAAATAACACCCAAAAATCGAATATAGTACCTCTCAAAAAACTAGTCCAGCAAGTAAGACCGAGAAAGAGAAAACCTGTTTCAGAAGAGTGACCCATTTGATGGACTAGTTTTTGGAGGGGTACTATATTCGATTTTTGGGTGTTATTTTGTTTTCTCTGCATTTGCTTTTTATTATAATCTGGTTTTCAAGTATGGAACGTCGGCAAATTTATAATGACTTGAAGAGATTACGATTGATAGAAGAAGCATGGTATGGTTTGGTTCACCACTTTCCATCTCAAATCGGCCCAACTTGCTTCCCACATGTCATTACAGATACAGTTGAATATCGGTATAGGCTTGCTTTTCAAAGGTTAGGAATAACTGTACCTTTTAACAGACTCTCGGTTCAATATTCAATATGCCCTAGATGGAAAATTGTTTTTAAAATCTACTATGTATGAGTCTAAAGGGGCCCTAATTAAACTGTGCTGTGAAGTTGGAGAAGGAGGAGGGGTCTAATAGATTGTGCAAATTATTGTAATGAAGTGAGAGGTAGAGGAGAAGGAACATGGACCAAAAAATCATATAAAGTTTGAGAGGTCAATGTTCCCCGCTTCCTCTAGTGAGGGCGTAGATTTTGAATAATTTCAAGGATGATACAGAAGATAATATTAATTCTATTAAGAGAGGGTTGAAGAATGGACCCGTATATGACGTTTTCTGGTTATACAGAGGGTATCAAGGATATTGTGGTGTACGAGATTCTTGCGATCATATCAAGGGGAACCCCGTGGGACTTATCAGCCATCTCGTGAAGAAATTAAGAATGGTTGGGAAAGTCATGCAATCCTCATAGTAGGGATCGAAACTTGCCATGATGAAAAGACAAATCGTCGGAGAGGTTATTTTGTGTATCGAAATTCTTATGGTCCCAGATGTGGAATGAATGGTTACATGAGGATACGGGAAGATTGCTTAGAATTTGCATGGATTTCGAGTGTTTCCCAAGATACACTTGATCAGTATTCTTCACCAGGGGATGGGGGACGACCGGGGGAAGGGGAAGACTCACGTGCGGGACCACCAGAGGAAGACTCACATGGGTAATGATCGGGGTGGACGACCTGGGGACGACTCACAAGAGGAACGATCAAAAAAGACATCTCGCCGTGATCAAGGAGAGTCTTCTTTTCAACACGATGATAGGTCTACTAGACATGTTGTGGCTGAGAGGCTGGATCAAACTCGTGGATGGTGAGTTTTATGCAACTTTTATTTTCTCTGTTTATCGTACATTTACAAATTAGTACTTGTATATGTTTGGGTTGGGTCTCTTTTTTTTTAACTTAGAGGACCACTTACTTAAAACTGCATTAAGTAGACTTTCATTCTCTGTCCCTTTTTGTTTGTTGCATGTGGATAGTGTGTAATTCTTTAGGTTGAGAAATTGGGTGGAGGAAGAGTTAATCTATAACGTATGCAACTGTTCTGGATTTAATGCATATCCAGTGGATTTCAATTTCAAAGCAATTCGAATGTAGACATAGTTATTAGTGAAGTTGGTTGAACCTAAAGATGATGTTGGTGAACTGATTCTTCTTCAATTAATTATGTGATTCTGGTGAACTCCTGTTGCTACTTTCAAAAATGAAGACGTTTTATTATTGAGTGGGTGTTTTGATTTTTTTCTATTGACTGAGTGTCATGAAAATTAAATTTTCACGACACTAGGTGATAAGATTTGTTGACATCTGTCACATCAGGGCTTGTGAGTTTTTTTTTTTGTGTTGGATATGAATTAACTTGAACAACCCACCTCTTTTTTGTAATCTAGAGGGATGTTTAAATGGTTATGATCGCGATAAATTTTAGATTTATGGTTTCACAAACTCTTGTTACAATAACACTTAATTTTAATAGGTGCTACTTTTTGTCTCACACAAACACATAATAATATCACCAATATGCAACTAATTAATTGGAATACTATGATGCTAAGATTATTTCTTTCTTGCAGCCTTAGATGGTTATTTCAGACCAAGATTGTTAGATTTGAATATCTTCAAGGCATTACGTCTATATTTCTTGGCTATGACTGTTCTCCTTGTATTGTAGGATAACATTAAACTAATACCACAAAGACTAGGATAATAGACAACTTGTGAAAGAAAAAAATCACCTGTAGGTGATATTTGAGAACTGACATTAATGGCTATTACCGAAATCATGTGTTGGAGGAAATAAGTGGTGAAAAAGGATTATCGTAGAAAGAATAAGAGGAGCCATCTTAAGAAATGACTTAATGTACAATATTTAAAAGACAGATGCCGCCGCTGCGAGGCAAGGAATCAACTTGTCTGGTCTTGCGGTGCACTCATTCCCATTACGAGATTGAAATGAGGCCCTCAAGATCAAGACTGTGGTCGGGCGGAAAAACAGAAGTCTTCCGTTGCAAGTGAATTGCTCAGTAGTGCCTCGCCCCACCGTAGCTGGCGGAAATACGTGCATATGTATATTAATGTTGCTTCTTTAATAATTTTCTTTCAGGCTATTTCTGCTCCTGTTTTTTCTGCCGTCATTGAATGCTATTACAAAGTTACAGCTGAGGCTTTATAAGTATGCGGGGAGCTTGTTCGTGTTGTGCGTCCAAACATTGAGGTTGCAATGCTTTTACTTTTCTCAAAATCTGAGAAAGATTTGGATACATGTGACATGCTTTTGTACATTTTTTTTTACATTCTTCAGAGTATCAAATGTTGTTGGATCATTTTCTGATAATACGGTTTTGTGTTTAGGTTATTGGTTTTGGTTTCAAACCATATGTCCATCCTATTTATAATGCTATCATGACGTGCTTAACGAACCAAGATCAGGACCAGGTTAGTACATTCATTGGAAAGAGTCCCTTTTGTTATTGTGATTATTCTAAACATTGCTCTTCTTACAGGAAGTTAAGGAGTGTGCTATTTCTTGCATGGGGCTTGTTGTTTCAAAATTTTGTGATAACCTAGGGCAGAATTACCTTCATGCCTTCCTGTTCTTGTGGATCGAATGGGAAATGAAATAACCTGGCATACAGCGTTTAAGGTTAGTTGTGAAGGTGCAATGTTTCTTCATATGCAATACTGATGATTCTAGGCTTAGCTCTTCCATCTATGTATCGACGAAGTAATATGGCACACATAATGCATGAGCATTTTTTCCCTTTGCTTCCTTTTTTACTTTTTCCTTATAATATCTTGTACTCTCTCCGTCCCATTTATACCTTCGTACTTTCCTTTTTAGTACGTCCCCATTTTATCTTCACACTTTGCTTTATTCCCAAAATAGCAAAAAGTGAATTGTGTTTTGGACATATATATCCATATAGTTTTCTATAATTACAAAAAAAAACCTATCCCAAAATGGGTTTATACCCAAAAATGGGTTTATTTCTTCTTATTGAATAACATGGCATATTCTTCTAATAGCCAACCAGTTCTTATTAATCTGGTTGTGACATGTCACTATGAAAGTTGCTTTTACTGCCAGTAGTATTGTTTTTCTGTTTTTTCATTAGGGTGACATTTACACTGTTTTAGGTTGGCTTATTGTTAGACACTTGTTGTTATTGTTCTCATAATTAGCAATAACTAATTACTTATACTCCCTCTATTCTGAAATAACTGTCACTTTTTGGGCCAAAACTTTGTTCTAAATTAACTGTCACTTTTGACTAAAAACTATTGAAAATCTCAAGTTTACCCATACTAGGGAACTTGTAGCATTAATCGATAAGTTTATTTGAGTGTAATAATGTGAGGGAATCAATTAAGATGGGTAGATTTGGTACCATTTATAAAATGGTAGTAATAATTGCATTTCTTAAGAATCGTGAAAAATCTTAATGCGACATTTATTTCGGAACGGAGAGAGTAGTTACTTTTCATGGATTTTATCAAAAAGACATCTAATAAATTATTTCTGTTAGACTTGAACTTTTGATTGCTGTTTGAATTGGTGATATTGTTAAAATTTGGAAATGATTTCTTGGTATCATTGCCTCAGTACATATAACATACTTGGTCAATGAAGAGAGCATATTGTTTGCTGAATTTACAATTACTGGTTGAGAAATAGCTGCTTTATAAACATCGATTTCTTTATCCAGGTTTTTGCTGTCATAGCTGCATCTCCTCTTCTCTTGGATCCATCATGTGTATTAGAGAATGTCATCTCGAAGTTAACAACTTTCTTACAAATGGTATGCACGACTATAACTTCTCAAGTACTTACATTTCTCAAAAAAAAAGTACTTATATTTCTCTAGGGAGTACGTTGTTCAAAAGATTTTTCATAAAAAGTACCTGAAGTCCACTTATTTTTTTGGAGAATAGGCAAACCAAGCTTTGAGACAGACAACCTTGGGGACGTTAATTGTTGCTTATGGTGATAAAATTGGTTCAGCTGCATATGAAGTTATCATTCTGGAACATTCAACTCTAATCAGGTTTTTCCTCACTGTTTTTGCCATTATTTTGGTGGTGGTGGATTCTTTAATCAACTCCGTCTGGTATAGCCGATGATTTACTCTAAGAATTCTGTGCTTTAATTTTTGCATGACAGTGATTCAGACTTGCATATGACGGCACTAGCACTGGAGCTTTGCTGTATGTTAATGTATGACAGAAGATCAAACTCAGATTGCGGTTTGAGTGTGAGAAGTAAGGCTCTTCTCCAAGTACAGGCATTAGTAAAAAGCTCGTCGTCAATTCAGGGCCAAGCTCTCACGGTAATATTTTATTTCATACTCGATCTACAGACTCGCTCGTATGAGGGATAAGAGGACACGAGATATTGGGAAGGTTAGATGTGTGAAGGATGTAGACCAAAGTGATCTAGTCGGGAATAAAGAGATAAAAGATAGATGGAGTTCGTACTTTGATACCTTGTTCAACGGCGGTTAAGAGCAGGATATTGGAGATTTAAATATCTCTTCGAGTATGGTTAATCGAGATTTTATGCGGAGAATTCAAAAGGGTGAAGTGGAAATGACAATGAAAAAAATGGGATTGAAGAAAGCTGTAGGACCGGATGGAATACCAATTGAGGTTTGGAGATGTTTCGGGGAGAGGGGAATAGATTGGTTAACAACGCTATTTAACAAGATATGGAGAATTAACACAATGCCATTGGAGTGGCGGAAGAGTACTCTAATCCCTTTGTATAAAAACAAAGGTGATGTCCAAGATTGTGCCAACTATAGGGAGATCAAACTAATGAGTCATACTATGAAACTTTGGGAAAGAGTGATTGCACAAAGACTGAGAAAAATTGTGGATATTTCGGATAACCAATTTGGGTTTATGCCGGGAAGATCGACTATGAATGCAATATATCTTATGAGACAAACCATGGAGAAATATCGGGATCAAAAGAAAGATATGCATATGGTTTTCATTGATTTGGAGAAGGCGTATGATAAAGTGTCAAGAGAGGTACTTTGGTGGGCATTAGCAAAGAAGGGTTTTTCAAAGAAATATATTGATATTATCAAGGACATGTATAATGGAGTTAATACTTGTGTATAGACTAGTGTTGGAAAGACCGAAGAGTTCCCTATAAAGATTGGAGTGCATCAAGGTTCCGCACTTAGCCCCTTTCTCTTTGCTTTGATAATGGACGAATTGACGAGGTCAGTCCAAGATGATATATCAAGGTGTATGTTGTTCGCAGATGATATTGTGCTGATTGATGAGACAAGAGAGGGTGTTGAAAGTAAATTGGAGTTGTGGAGACACTTAGGAATCTCGATATTTTAGACTGAGCAAAAGCAAGACTGAATATTTGGAGTGTAAGTTTAGCAGAGTTGGAAGTAGGGAGGCAGGGGCGGTCACATTT
Organism: Adenophora triphylla var. japonica; assembly: GCA_022495995.1. Taxonomy (NCBI): domain Eukaryota; kingdom Viridiplantae; phylum Streptophyta; class Magnoliopsida; order Asterales; family Campanulaceae; genus Adenophora; species Adenophora triphylla. Next base: position 74,171 of record JAFEMH010003997.1, read on the forward strand.
GATGAAAATATTGTCCAAGCTTCTGAGTTTTTTTGCTATCTTGGATCCATTATCCAAAAGGATGGAGAATTAGATGGAGATGTGGCTCATAGGATTAAAGCAGGTTGGTTGAAGTGAAAAAGTGCCACAAGGTTACTATGTGATCGCGGCATGCCCCATATTCTACCGCACGACAATTAGGCCGGCACTGCTTTACGGCACCGAATGTTGGGCCGTGAAACATTGTCACGTGCATAAGATGAATGTGGCGGAGATGCGTATGCTTTGATGGATGTGCGGTCATACTAGAAATGATCGATTGGGGAATGAGGTGATCAGAGGTAAAGTAGGAGTTGCGCCCATTGAGGATAAAATGAGGGAAAATCGTCTAAGGTGGTTTGGACATGTGAGAAGGAGACCGAGTGATGCACCGGTTAGGAGGCCGGAACAGTGGAGAAATGATAAAATGGCGAGGGGTAGGGGAAGACTCAAACAAACTTGGATTAGAGTGATTGAAAATGATATGAGTTTACTTGGAGTGGATGAAAGTATGGTGTTGAAGAGGCAGGAGTGGAGGGCAAAAACCCATGTGGGGGGTTGATTATTATTATTTATTTATTTATTTATTTATTTTTCCAACAACCTTTTTACGCGATGACATATGAGGATTCATGTTAGCCGACCGCTAATTATTTTGGGATTAGAGTGATTGAAAATGATATGAGTTTACTTGGAGTGGATGAAAGTATGGTGTTGAAGAGGCAGGAGTGGAGGGCAAAAACCCATGTGGGGGTTGATTATTATTATTATTTATTTATTTATTTATTTTTTTCAACAACCTTTTTACGCGATGACATATGAGGATTCATGTTAGCCGACCCCTAATTATTTTGGGACTAAGGCTTTGTTGTTGTTGTTGTTGTTGTATCCTTGAATTGGCTGGCACTTGAAAAACGATACAAGTTGTTATCTGCTTGCTTCACAACTTACTTCTTGGATATTGCAGGCTTTACAAAGTTTTTTTGCTACGCTGGTTTACTCGGCAAACAAAAGCTTTGATACTCTGCTGGAGTCTCTTATTTCAAAACAGGCCTTCTTGTTATCTATAGCTCAATGTGTTGCTCTTCTCTGCCTTACTGCGGAAATGTTTTTCTACAGTAAAGTTGCCTTGAAAGATGATCATAGCACTACTAATTCGGTAAGGTTTCTCATCTTTTTGCCATCTATTTTGCTCATTCGAATCATTGATATCCACACTGTGGATACGCATAGCGTAACATCAAAACCTGAGTAAACTTGTATGTTAAATTTCTTTTTTTATTGAAGCTTGCTTGATAGTGAACATTTTATGTAAGTTATTCAAGAAAGAAAGAAAGATGTCCCCCCAGAACGGATTAAGTGAATTTTGGAACAAGAGAAATGAACACGAGAAATCTTCAAATCAGTGAGAGTGTAAAATTAGGAAGAGAATTGATTTCATGAAATAGACGAACAGGAATGTATTTATACGAAAAAAGAGAGAAGAATGTGCCCATGGTGGGTGGGTGGGTGAGAATGCGTTCTTTCTAACCTTGCTGAAAGGAGATTGATACCTGACCCAAGTATGAAAGGGAAGCACTTACACTCCATTCTACTCATATTTTGTGGTAGTTGAGTTTAATTATTAGCCTACAAACGATCCATATCCTTGAGCGTCCAGTATACAATAGGGTAAATCATTATATTTGATGATATCTGTGCTTTACTCCCTCCGTCTCACCTCAAACCGGACTCACTTTTTGGGCACAGGTATTAAGGAAAAGTGAGGTAGGAGAGAGGTGTTGTAAGTATGAAATTAAAGTAGGAGAGAGAATGAGCGGGAGGAATAGTAAGTTGATTGGCATTGTGAGTGTAAAAGTCAAGTAGGAGAGAGAATGAGTGGGAGGAATAGTGAAGATTCTTTGCTATTTTGGGTAGTCTGGTTTGAGGTGTGATGGAACAAAAGGGAAATAAGTTCGGTTTGAGGTGGGATGGATGGAGTATGTTATTGATATGCAAGGTTGGGCCTTGAGGGAAAGAATAGATTGCTATGTTTTCTCTGATGTGTGGTTCAGACTATTGTTTCCTTCACTGCTTCCCACTACTACGTCACACTGTGAAGGAACCTCGTTCATGTCGCGCTTGATTAGTAAACGTTTTATTAGAAATTAGAAGTTTTGCATGGTTTCTTATATACTGAATCTTGGTTTTACGGCGAAAATGTATGTACTTACTAAAGTTAGTCACCAATAACTCAGACATTTTTCTCACATCTAAAGGTATCAGCTTTTTAAATGTTGCTACTTAGAATCGATGCTTAAAATTCTGTAACTTAGTGTTTGGAAATAATGTTTGCTATGCAATCTTGTCTTTGTTATACTTGGGTGCTTTACTGATGTTTGAGTTTATGCTTTATATTGCATTGTATCTTTTCATTGGGTTGGTCATACTTTTTACAGTATTACGCGCATTTGTATTTATTTTAAGTTTCTTACTTTTTAAAAGCATCTTATTGAAACTCCTTCCATCTTATTGTAAGGCCAAACAACACCTTGCCTTCCTATGTCTGGGAGAAACTGGGAGAAGGAAAGATTTGAGCTCACATGCACATATAGAGAACATCATTATTAAATCCTTCCAGTCTCCCGTTGAAGAGATAAAGTCTGCTGGTAATCTACCCAAGTATTTGCCATTTATCTTGGACCAGATTGATAATCAGCAGAAGAAACAATATCTGTTACTCCATTCGTTGAAGGAAGAGGTATGCTCACTGATCTAGAATCAATCCTGTTGGATCAAATTAATGTCAGAATCCCCGTCAAGTAGATTATAAATAGCAACTAATTGATCAAATAAGGGCATATCACGTTTTCTATTGCAGGTTATTGTGAGACAATCAGTAGATAAAGCAGCAGACTTTCAGGATTCTAGTGTTGAGAAGATCCTCAGCTTGTTATTTAACCACTGTAGAAGTGAGGAAGAGGGAGTCCGTAATTTGGTAGCTGAATGTCTGGGAATGATTAAGCCTGCGAAACTTGTTCCTGCACTCAAGGTATATCATTGGCGATATGGATTTATTTTTAATCATATGATAGCAACACTATCCTTTTTGTTGTAATTTGATGATCAACTCTCAATTTTTTTTCTTTTTTTTATATTTTTGTAGGAGCGAACAACTAATCCTGCTGCATTTACTAGAGCAACCGCTGTGGTTGCTGCAAAGCAATCTATATTTGAGCGATCAGAGAAGATTGATGAGATTATATATCCTGAGATCTCTTCCTTCCTGATGCTTATTAAGGATCACTACCGGGTATGTTTGATGTTGCTGCATAGTTGTCACATATACGCCCTTTACATCAAAATAAGTCACATATACTCCCTCCGTCCCTTAATAAATGTCACACTTGACATCAACCCTTTTAAGGAAGGTACTTCACATGTTTGTACATTGCTTGTACCATGGTAAAATTGCACTATGAATATTTCCTTATTTAGAAATGCCACACTTATTTTTGGGACGAAGCAATAAGGAAAGTGTGACACTTATTATGGGACAGATAAAATTTCTGATTACTTTTTAGATATTGAATATAGTTTTTTAACAGTTTATTCCATATCTTATGATATGATACACAATATGATTTTTGGGTGCTTCGATTCATGCTATAATTCACGATTTGACAACTCTGTATAGTTGTAACTTTCCAGAAGGCTTTGATAAGTTATACATTGCTCATTTCTTTATATCTTTGTCATTCAGTGGGACTAGTATTACTTCTTTTCCTTCTAGTTTTATTTTCCGACACTGGTTTTTCCTTCTTACGTTTCTTTTCCTCCTTATTTGTGAATTTGATTTGTTTTTTTTCCCCTTATGTGTGTGTGTGTGTGATTTTGTTTGCAGCGTGTTGGGCGGGCAGCTGTCTTGGCCTTGAGTATAGCTGCTCGTAATAAACCAATCCTTATGAAGGATCTTCTTCCGGAGCTATTTCTGCTTCTTTATGATCAGACAATTATCAAGGTACTTCTGTCCTAGTATGAACTTTTTTCACAGGAATGACGAGAACAAATTTTGTGCAGCCTATACTTTCCAGTAGTTGAAACTGTATTGTTTCATTGTTTAAAGCTTATTAGATATAGAATGCACTGAGATGTGCAAGTGCCCCCCTGGGGTGGGTGGATGATGAGTGGTGGGGTAAGAGTAACAACCCTGTGATGTGACGAGTTGCAGTCAAAGAAAAATTATGTGAGAAAGTATGCACCTCTAGAAGAAGTTTTGTGAACATGATCAAGCATAAATATATTTGATTTTTTTTTTTAATCCTTAGATCTCCATTACTGTTTGAAATGGCATTATGCATATGCGGAAAGCTATCATATCTATGTTATGACTCACTTCCCAATTGCTTCACATATTAGGGCAAAACTTAATTTATTTGGTGGTACCGCTTTGATCAGTTGTCCTGAATCCCGATAACTGGGTTACTAGTTCCGCTTCAATAACTATGGTGATAATGAAGTTATCAGTGACTAGTTTCCGAATCCAGTCATCTTCCTTAGACTTTCCATTTCAGTCCAAAGGAACATATCTAAATGCTGCATTCTGTAAATTTATCTTCTCTTAACACATTGCTAGTTTTTTATGCTTCTTTTTGGTTGAATATCTTAAATGGTTCCCTCTTGTGAACAATGTGAGTTGCACAGTCTATTAAAGGATAATTAAGAGCGAAATCTGGTTTATAGCCCTGCAAGTTCCCTATTTGAAGTTAATGGGTCAATTTTATTTCCCACCATCTGTATATTTTTGTATGTTCATGAATCATCTTTTGAACTTATTTACACTTTTTGCTCTATGTTAAAACTGCAATTTTGGTAGCTGTTTGATAACTTGGAAAAGCTTATGTGAGATTCAGAAAAGTACTACTCGCATCCATCATTACTATCTTCATTGTTTCCCCTTCTGCTATGTTTGCATAAATCGAATCCTTCTAAAATAAAATCAACTGTGCAGCAAGAGTTGATTAGAACGGTTGATCGCGGTCCTTCCAAGCATATAGTAGTAGATGATGGGCTCGAGTTGAGGAAAGCAGCCTTTGAATGTGTAGATACATTGCTGGACAGTTGTCTTGATCAAGTGAACCCTTCATCTTTCATAGTTCCTTACCTTACATCCGGTCTTGATGGTGAGTCTTTTAATTGGCATGCCCATCGTTTACGTAAATCATAAAATTTATGTGGATATTACTTAAATATATACAAAGTATTTTTGTTTAGGTTGGTTTTTATACCAGAACTGCGATCCAGTAGCTGGTTGTCTTACTTTTAAATACTCTCTCCGTCCCATAAAGATAGTAACATTTGCCATTTTGGCTTGTCCCAGAAAGATAGTCCTATTTCTAAATAAGGAAATAAAATTAGTGCAATTTCCCTAATGTATAAGCCAATGAAGCACATCCTTAATACTTGTGAAATGTACAATGGGACTATCTTTCTGGGACGGAGGAAGTATGTTGATGCTGATATATTTCTCTGGTTTTCCACAGATCCTTGTGATGTTGAAATGCCTTGGCAATCTTATCCTCTCAAAACTTGCGGAGAATGTCCCCCTTCTGTATTGGCTGGTTAGTTTATCATTTCATATTTTTCTCCAATTTTTATGATGCACAAATACTAACATCTCATACAAATGGTTGATCATCCAGTGTTAGATTCTTTGGTGGATCCTCTTCAGAAAACTGTTAATTTTAGACCAAAACAAGATGCTGTCAAGCAAGAAGTTGATCGTAATGAAGACATGATCCAAAGTGCCCTTCGAGCAATCACGTCCTTGAATCGAATCAGTTTTTTTTTTGTCTTCAGCTCTTATTTAAATTCTTGCACTACAAAATGCCACATTTTGCTTTGCTCTCTCTCTCTCTTTCTCACACACACATACACACACACACACACACACACACACACACACATGAACTCTTTTATACTTGGATACTTACTGTGTTATTAAGGGATTATTATTTTGCAGTGGAGGAGATTGCAATCATAAGTTCAAGAGTCTAATGCCTGAAATTGCAAAATCACAAACACAGAGCCTTGCGTTACAGGCTTGATGTGGACAATTTAGAAAGAGGAATATCCATCCAGCATCGATCTTTCATATTTAGTACAGGCATTTTGTACTTTCCTGGCTTGTGCCCAACGCCTGAAAAACATTTCGTTAAAAACTGGCTTTGACATTGTTTTATCCACAGAATAGTTATTTTTTGAGCGGAAATTGAAATTCTATCTCGTGAGGAAGTGAAGGCACTAATTCTCAGGTAATTTACTTTCACGCCTAGTCTTTCTTGTAGCTGACCCTAGCAGTAATAGATGGACAAGGATTGTTTACAGCAAGGAGGATTAATGGAGTGTTCTCTTGGCTAGTATTATGTTATGGTGTGGAAATCTAATTGGGATATGGACATTTCATGTTTTGTTTTCTGGAATTTTTTGAAGGGTCAAATTCTCTTATCTATGTTGTGGTTCCTTTTGTTCATTTTATGTATGTATGTATGCTGCTTATTCTGACCTCTGAGGATGTTAATGAGTGTGTTCTTTACATATACCATTTTTAGATTGGCTAATTCACTTCCTTCTTAAAAGGTGGTAGTGGGAAAAGTGTGTTTTTCTTATGCTTATGGAAGGTCTTTTCTTGTGTTTATGGAAGGTCATTTTTTTTAGGGTAACAAACAGCCTTTAAAGTGCCAGATTTTGCCAAGTGTATTCCCCGTCAATAAAAGTGCCAGATTTTGAGTTCAAGATGCTAGATTTTTTATGTCAAAAACTCAGTTTGGACTGCTTGAAATGTTATTTCGGCCATAAAAATTGCCAAACCAGTAACTGTGAGTGCCACATTTTTTTTAAAGAAAATCTTTTTTTTTTTTTTTTTTCCTTCCCTCCTCGCTTCTAAAAAGATGTCATTTTAGTTTTGAGATCAACTTTATTGAACTTTAATCAAAATGTTTAGAAAAAAGGATTATCCTAATAAAATTTTGAAAATTTTTAACAACTCCTCCCCCAATCCACTCACCACCCCCCACCCATCGAGTAAAAAAAAATAAATTAATCATTTTAATTTTTTTTTTAACAACTCCTCCCCCAATCCACTCACCACCCCCTGCCCTCATCGGGTAAAAAAAAATAATCATTTTAAATTTATTTTAACATGTTTTTTTTTTGACCCGACGGGGGGTGAGGGGTAGACATGGGCAAACCGGAAGAACCGGAACCGGCAAGAACCGGAACCGGCAAGAACCGAAACCGTCCGGTTCACGGTTCAGTCTCGGTTCCACTTTTCAGAAAACCGTGAACCGCCGGTTTTGGAACCGGAACCGAAACCGGGGAACCGGCGGTTCGGAACCGGCAGAACCGGCGGTTCTTGCTGAAAATTCAAAAAAAATTCAAAGTTTTTGACCATTAGGAGTCCGTTCAAGAGTATTTTGACTTCGGTTTTCCTTAACATGAGGATGGGTTGGGATTTACTATAGATTAAAGCTTCTCTCAATATCTGCAACTCTTTATATCTTATTCCAGGAAAAGCATAAAAAGGAATTTCAGTAGCTTGCTCTAGTGCTTGCTGATTAATTGATGTGTGAAAGAGATGTAAGCATGAGAACAATGTAGGAAATACATGGAAAGCTTCAGCTTAACTATCTTAAATAGTAGAAGTAAGTTTATTTATCCAAGTATAGAATGAAGGAGGGGGAAAGCCATGTCTTAGCTAGGTTCAATGTGCACACGTGAAAAGGATATTCTGGTTCCTAATCTCTCGAATGTTTGTATACAATTTATATTGATTTTAAAAGTTTATTTCCAACGACAAAAATATAACGTTAGATCATCAAGTGGACAACCGGTTCTGTTAAATACATACTTGAGGTTTGTTGAATGAAGTGGATGAATATTCCTATATCAATACTACTGGTTGCTGGACTACGAATTTTATTGAATGAAGTGGAGTTCCGCTTGAATTTAGACATGGGCGGTCGCCCACTTCTATTGGGTGGTCGCCCACCTGTACAGCTTTCAAAAAAAAAAAAAGGGATCATAACAGAACCGGAAAACCGTGGAACCGGAACCGGAACCGGGAACCGGATTTTGGCGGTTCCATCTCGGTTCCCCCTTTTTCCGGAACCGGAACCGGCGGTTCGGAACCGGAACCGAAACCGGGAACCGGTTGCCCATGTCTAGTGAGGGGCAGGGATGGGGAGTTGTTGAAATAAATTTAAAATGATTTTTTTTTACCCGACGGGGTGGGGGCAGGAGTGGGGAATTGTTAAAATAAATTTAAAATGACAAATTCATTTTCGTTAGACTGCATTAGTATCCAAACAATTGAATTGAAATTCTAAATCAATTCTAATGGAATTCTATAGATTAGCCAAACAATAAAATTGAAGCTCTATGAAATTCAAATATGTTGAAATTCAATTTCATAAAATTGTGATTCCAATTCAATTCCAATTATGTATATCCAAATGGACCCTTAACACTTTTTAGCTGGATATGGGGTTTCCAAAACAAATTGAATATTTTGTGACATGAACTCATGCCATGACACGGGTTATTTAATTTTAATATTACTATAAGAAGTACTCCCTCTAGCTTAGACTACCCATAATGGTTTCATCCCACTTCCCCATTTCATTTAACACTTTTTACATTTTTTCTCATCCACCTAATATTTCATCTACCTATTTCATTTACCCCCACTTCAATGGCTAACTTAAATTAAATTTCAACTCCCTCCAACTCATCATTCTATACCCCACTACTTTCATTTTATTTTATTTATATTCTTTATTTTTATGATTAGTAAAATAATAATTATTATTATTATTTATAATTAAAAAAATATTTCACACTTAATTAAAAAAATATTGCATCAATTTATAGGTAAAATAAATATAATGATTTTTTTAAATAAATGCTAAAATGAAGAAGGATAATTGAGAAATGAGTGTTTTTTTGTGTCCAAATCAAATGAAACTTATACCAATTTATAGAGAAAAAAAAATGATGAAATTTGGTTAAAAAAATTATTATTATTAAAAATAAGAAAAATTACAATAAACTTAGCTCGCGACACAAGTAATGAAAGACAATAAAATTATTAAATCACAAATTTCCGAACTTTGTCCATATATGCTTGACTAGATCCTTCTGCAATTGTTGATGAACTCTTGAATCACGCATTTCCGATCTAGTACGCACATGCTCTGCAAATGCAGGTAGTACCTCAGTCGACAATGGTTGTTGTGTACTAGACCCACTTGCCTCGGATTCATCATGATAGTCAAGCCAATTCTGAGAATACGTATCTCGTTCATCCTCAACAATCATATTATGTAATATTATACATGACCTCATGATGATAGCCAAGTCGTCTATCTCTCACAATCGAGCCGGTTCTCGAATGATTTTAAATCGAGCTTGGAGCACTCCAATTGCACATTCTATATCCTTCCGACATCCCTCCTGATATTTTGCAAATAGCTTAACTTCATCACTTTGAGGAAGTCTAATTGATTTGACGAAAGTCGGATAAGAAGGGTAGATACCGTCAGCAAGATAATACGCCATATTATATTGACGTTGATTCACATAGAAATTAACTCGTGGAGCTTTTCCTTGTTCAACATCATCGAACAATGGCGAACGGTCCAGAACATTTATATCGTTCAATGTACCCGGACATCCGAAAAAGGAATGCCAGATCCATAAATCATGAGTGATAACTGCTTCAAGAATAACACTTGTGGTTCCCTTATCACCTCTAGTAAATTGACCTTCCCAAGCAGTAGGACAATTTTTCCATTCTCAGTGCATGCAATCAACACTCCCGATCATCCCGGGAAACCCCCGCATCTCACTAACATGAAGTATTCTTTGCAGGTCATTTTCAGTTGGGGCTCTCAAGTACTCTTGCTCATATAATTGAATGACCCCTTTGCAAAATCTACGTAACGTCTCCAATGCTGTAGTGCCTCCTATCTTTATGTATTCATCAATATGGTCGGCGGACATACCATATGCTAACATTCGCATCGCCGTGGTACATTTTGCTAATGGAGATAGGCCTTCTTTGTCAGCAGCATCGAATCTTTGTGTGAAGTAGTTGTCATGGTTTGATAGGTCCGTGACGATTCGAAGAAAGACATGTTTCTGCATCTGATATCGTCGGCGGAAGAAATTACTGTACCTAGCATTTTCAGCAAAGTAGTCGTCAACCAAACTCTTATTGTGAACAGCATGATCTCTTTTGAAATATTCTTTTGTTTTTCGGTGTTTGTTTCAAAAGTGGGTTGACGATAAAACTCTCCTCCCATTCAAGTTGCCTTTTGTAGGCTTCGACATCAAAAGGAACTCTGAATGGATCCATTGGTGTAGTAAGAAGGAAAGATTGAGAAATGAAGAAGGAAAGATTGAGAAATGAAGAAGGAAAGATTGAGATATGAAGAAGGATGATTGTTGTTGCAGTGAGTGTAAATTATTTATAGAGAAAACTAAGTGTTGATGTATTCACGGAGGGGAAAGAAAGTCACATTGAAAGTCACAATGAAAGTCCCATCATCACATGGCCACTTATTAATATTACGTGATCTCTTGGATGGTTACAGAGAATCTATATCCTATCTTTATTTCTTTATTTTCAATTTTTTTTGCAGAGAATCTTTATCATCACAATGAAAGTCCCATCATCACATGGCCACTTATTCACCTTCTCTGATTCGAAAAAATCAAACATATCACACTTGATTAATATTTTTTTGCAATTAAATAATTAGGTAGTCTTAAATAAATTGACATATTTTGACTAATTTTATCAATTTAATTGTATTTCTTTTTTAAAGAGATAATTAGAAAATAAACCATTTGCAAGTCAATGGGATGGGGGAGTAGATCATTGTCCCAGAAACAAACCAAGTCTATGGTTCAAACAAGTTTGAGATACAAAAATCCCTCCACAAACAGAGCAAATAAAGCTTCGTATATCATCTAAATACAATTATTGAACAATTAGTAAGAAATAAGCACAACATACCGAATCGAATCTGGTTATCAATTGACGCAGTAAACGCATTACATTGCCGCAAACGCAATGGAACAGACACGAGTAGGAAGACAAGAAGGGCAAATTTATTTATTGCTTACGCACTGCAAGTGGCTTAACAATTGATCCTATGGATGATTTCAATGCTCGAACTTTGATAATGTTTTTTTTTTTTAATTCAGATAAACATGTGAAAGTGTGATAGCATCTCACTTGGCCAGTCAAAGAGGTTGACTTATTTTAGGTTTTGTTACTTTCTTATGAATTTAAATTAAGTAAATATTTTGTATACTCCCTCCGTCCCGCTGATAACTTCACTTTTTGCCATTTTGGGTGTCCCATTGAAAGCTTCACCTTTCCTTTTTTGGCAAAGGAATCTTTACTATTCCCTCCACTCATTCTCTCTCCTACATTATTTTAATACTCACAACACCATTATAATTTACTATTCCCTCCACTCATTCTCTCTCCTATTTTCAAATTACACTCACAACATTTTCTCCACCTTAATTTGCGCGCCGGAGCCAAAATGGTGAAGTAATAAGCGGGACAGAGGGAGTATTATTTTTATATTTACTAACCTATTAACCGAAATGTGTTATGTTTTTAGTATTACTTTTGATCATTTTATAGGACTCTCATATCTTGGAAAGAAGTCTAAGGAGATAAAGATGCTTAGAAGATATAAAGGGATAATGAAGATTGGAATGAAGAGATAATGATCAAGACTTCTTTTATCCATCTGAGAAGACTCCTTTACTATAAATATGAAGACCATATCTCAGTTGCAAGACACGATTTTTATACACTCTGAAAGGCTGAAGGATTAGATGCTTGAGAGGAGTGTTTTATTGTGAGAGTTCTTTTGGTTATTTTGTTATTCTCTTATTTTATTGTGTAACTGGTTCAGAAGTGATTTAATAAGGGAAGTTTATTATCTACAGCATATTGTTGTAGATAAGTGTTAAATCATTTGTTTATTTTCTTTTTTATTTATTTATTTTTCGCTGCATTTCTCTGTTGTGCTAGTGCTGGTGTAATAGCATCAGGACTCACATCAGTAAGTTTCGTGTTCCTGTGAACTTCCTAGCCGCTCCATTTCTTTCAATTGGTATCAAAGCCACACTCGACTTCACTGAGTGAGATCCAAGAAAGAGTGGTCATTATGAAAGGACACTTGAATCAATACCGTCCCCCGGTTTTAGATGGATCCAATTATGCCATCTGGAAAGCTAAGATGCGTCTCTTCATCAAAGCAATTGATGAACGAGCATGACTTAGCATCATTATTCCATGTTCCCCTCCTAAGGTTGAAATTAAGAGTAAAACAGAAGAGGGTGAAACCTCCGAAAAAGTGTACAAAATTAAACTTGAGGAAGAATGGACCACTGATGAGGTCACTCTTGCTAATTACAATTCCAAGGCTCTTGGTGCTATTTCAAGTCATGTGGATGAACACATGTTTAGACTTGTTTTAAATCAAAATATAGCAAAGAAAGCCTGGGATATTTTGCAAGCTCACTGTGAAGGTGATGACAGTGTCAAAGCCACTAGGTTAAGAATTCTCATGATCAAGTTTGAAAACTTGAGGATGAATGAGTCTGAGGACATAAAAAACTATTCTGCTAGAATAAGAGAAATCTCAAATGAATGCCTCTCCCTAGGTGATCCTATTTCAAATGCTAGATTAGTATGCAAAATTTTAAGGACTGTCACAGATAAGTTCAACATTAAAATAGCTGCTATTGAAGAAGCAAACGACACTGCAACTATGGCATTAGATACTCTTGTGGGTAAGCTAACCATGTTTGAAATGAACATTTCCATTCAGCAACAACATAAAGCTGAAAGTATTGCTCTTGCTTCTGCCCTTTCTAAGGCATCCTCAATTCCAAAAGAGATTGAAGAAATCTCAAATGAAATTGATACTTCAAATTTGGAAAACGGAGATGTTGCTCTTTTAACAAAAAAATTTACTTCTTTTCTCAAAAATAAAAGGGACAACAAATTTTTTTCTAAAAAACCAACTACTTTTGATAAACCAAAAGAGGATAATGAGAGTACTTTTAAGAAACCCACTAGTTTTTCTAAAAACAGATCTGAATCTGTTCAGTGTAGAGTTTGCAAAGGCTTTGGGCATTATGCAAATGAATGTGCCAATACTCTGAAGAAAAAGGGGATGAGCTTAAGTGCGACCCTTAGTGATAGTGAGGACGAAGATGGGTCGCTAAACTTAGCAATCATGGAAATCTCGCCTCCAAATCATGAACATCAATCTGATGTAGCTTCAGATGTTATCACATCTACCATCACATCTTCTGAATCCATTATAAACTGTTATACCTCCTCGCTGAACTAGAAATCTGAAAATGAAGAAGAAGATGATGGAAGCTATAACGAGCTACTTGATGCGTATGCTGAGCTATATGCCGATTGGGAAAAGCGTGTAGAAAAAATTGCTGTCTTTGAAAAGGTAAATGAAAAACTCTCTACTAAACTATCTAAAGTAAAAGGTGAACTTAAAGATTTATCCACCGAAAATGACAACCAAAAAGATTCAATAGCTAAACTTGAGGTCATGCTCACTAAACGTGACATTGAGCTTGAGAAGACCAAAATCGAACTCACAGAGGCCATGAAAACTTTTGAAAAAATGAATACTGGAAAAGCAACTCTTGATGAGGTTCTTAATGTGGGTAAGTCTTCGAAAACTGATCTTGGCTTTGAATCAAATTTTATAAAAGAAGGAGAGAGTTCCTCAAAACCAAAAACTTTTCACAACCCAAAATCATCAATCAAAAAGAAAAGATTTGTGTGTCATTACTGCTTCTTACCAGGACACATAAGACCTTTCTGTTATAAGAGGATTCGTGATCTGGGGAATGATGTTCCTCAGATGAGTGGTCGAATGCAATCACATCACCACTCACATCGCCAGAAAATAGGTCAGTTCGTATGGATTGAAAAGAAGAGCGAGGAATGCAAGGTAGTTTTTACTCTCTCTCGAAGCGGCATTGCAAGCTCATGGTACTTTGATAGCGGATGTTCAAGGCACATGACAGGTAATGCAGAATTCCTAACTGATTACACCATTGTCAAAGGTGGAAATGTGAATTATGGGGGAGGAGCACAAAGTAAGATTGTAGGTAAAGGTACTTTATGTGTGAATGACATGCCTAAATTAAAAAATGTCTATCATGTAGAGGGTTTGAAAGCTAATCTTATTAGTATAAGCCAACGGTGTGATGACAATTTATAAGTTAATTTTGACAAACATGAATACAAAGTGTTTGATAACACTAATCAATGCCTATTCACTGGAATAAGGTCTCAAGATAATTGTTACAAATTTGATGACAATTTATCCTGCCTTAGCTCCAAGACAAATGAACTTGAACTATGGCATCAAAAATTAGGACATGCTAGCTATAGGAAAATAGAAGAATTAGTTAGATTTGATGCTGTTAAACACTTGCCCAAGCTTGATTTTAAACTATCAAGTGTGTGTGGTCCTTATCAAAAGGGCAAGCAAACCAAAGCCTCTCATTCCAAAGGTTGACAAAAGTTTCACATTTGAAATTTTGGAATTAATACATACTGACCTGATGGGACCTATTGAGATTGAGAGCTTAAGTAAAAAGAAGTATTCTTTTGTTTGTGTAGATGGTTTCTCTAGGTATACTTGGGTGCTATATTTAAAAGAAAAATCTGAAGCACTTGAAGTATTTAAAGTTTGGTACAAAAAGGTAAAAAATTTGTATGATAAGAAAGTTATCAAAATTAAATATGATCATGGAACTGAATATGAGAACACTTTGTTCTCAAAATTTTGTGACTCCAAAGGAATCACCCATGATTTCTCAGCCCCTAAGACTTCTCAACAGAATGGGGTTGCTGAAAGAAAAAATTGTATTTTGCAAGAGATGGCTCGTGTCATGCTTAGTTCTAAAAACATCCCTAAACGATTTTGGGCTGAAGCACTTAATACTGCTTGTCACATAGGAAATAGAGTTTACTTGAGAGTTGGATCAACCATGACTCCCTATGAAATCCTACTTGGTAAAAAACCTACTCTTAAATACTTTCATGTTTTTGGATGCATATGCTATGTTCTTAATGATAGAGATTATCTATCTAAATTTGATTCCAAAAGTGGTAAAGCTGTTTTTCTTGGATATTCCTCAAATAGTCGTGCTTATAGGATCTACAATCTTAGAACTAAAACTGTGATGGAATCAATTAATGTTACATTTGATGATACTGCTGACTTAAACTTAAAATCTCTTGAAGATGATGTCTCGGATTGTATAGAGACAATGCGGGAATCTCGAATCAAGGCGAACATGGAATTTGCGGAAAGAAAATGCAGTGCGATGCGAGCACGTCATCACCTACATCGGGACAAACAAAATTTGCTTCGTAATCAGAAGATTCATTTGTGAAGATGAGAATTTGGGTAGGACCAAAGACATACCCGGAGTACAAAAGAATCACCCAATATCTCAAGTGGTGGGTGATGTACACGAAAATTAGCCTGAGGAAAAGCCTAGGGTCAACTACCGTGAGTTGGCTGGGCTAAATTGTGTTGAATCACAAGTAAACAAGGTTGGTTCTTGCTGTTTTGTTTCTAATATTGAACCTAAGAATATTGTAGAAGCTATGAAAGATGATAATTGGATTGTTGCCATGCAAAAGGAACTAAATCAATTTGAGAAAAATGATGTATGTACCTTGGTTCCTAGACCTATAGGAAATGTAATAGGAACTAAGTGAATTTTTAAGAACAAAACTGATGAAAATGGGCAAATTACCAGAAATAAAGCTAGGCTTGTAGCCCAAGGTTACACTCAAATAGAAGGGATAGATTTTGAAGAAACATTTGCTTCTGTTGCTAGGATAGAGTCAGTTAGGCTTTTACTTGTCATTGCATGTTATTTGGACATTACTCTACATCAAATGGATGTTAAGAGTGCATTTTTGAATGGTGTCCTAAATGAAGAAGCCTATGTTGAACAACCTAAGGGCTTCACTGATCCCCATTGCCCTAATCATGTCTATAAGTTGAAAAAGGCCTTATATGATCTAAAACAAGTCCCTAGAGCTTAGTATGGGAGGCTAACTGAGCACCTCATACAAATGGGGTTTAAGAGAGGTGAGGTAGATAAAACCTTATTTATTTTAAAAGAAAATGTAGGGATCTTGGTGGCCCAAATTTATGTTGATGACATTGTATTTGGATCATCTTCCAAAGATATGTTAGACTATTTTGTCACAAGTATGACCACCACCTTTGAAATGAGTATGGTTGGTGAGTTAACCTACTTTCTAGGCCTTCAAATAAAACAAAGTAAGGAAGGAATTTTTATTTCTCAAAGTAAATATGCCAAAAACTTGGTTAAAAAATTCTCCCTTGACAATGCCTCTCACTTTAAAACCCCTATGGGATCATCCCAAAAGTTGTGCAAAGATGAGAATGGTGAGGATGTTGACCCCACCTTATATAGAAGTATGATTGGGAGCTTGTTGTACCTTTCTTCAAAGAAGTCGCTCGGACATCATGTTTAGTGTATGCCTGTGTGCTAGATATCAAGCTTGCCCCAAATTATCCCACCTCAAAGTCAGAAAAAGAATTATTAGATATGTTGGTGGAACCTGTCAATTTAGGGCTAAGCAATACTCGAGAAACCAATACAAATACGGTAGGATTCGGTGACTACGATTGGGCGAGGCAACACCGATGATAGGAAAAGCACAAGGCGGAGGTTGTTTTTATCTTGGGAACAATTTAGCATCTTGGTATAGTAGAAAACAGAACTGTGTATCCCTATCTACTGCTGAGTCAGAATATGTGGCTGTAGGGAGTTGTTGTTCTCAACTCCTTTGAATGAATCAGATGATTAAAGATTATGGTCTTAAAAGTGATATCCTAACTGTTTATTGTGATAATCTAAGTGCCATAGAAATATCAAAAAATCCTGTTCAACACTCACGTACTAAACACATTGACATTAGACATCATTTTATTCGTGATCTTGTTGAGCAAAAAATTATTAGCATGAAATCAATTAGCACTGAAAAACAGTTGGCTGATATTTTCACCAAAGCCCTTGATTTTCAGAGATTTTCCACTCTAAGGAAGTCTCTGAGTTTGTGTGCAAATTGATGGTGTGATCCCCCATGTCGTCACATCATAACTAACACCTGTATACTCCAACTCTAACAAAAAAAAAAAAAAAAAACAAAAACAAAAAACAAAAAAAAATGCATTGCATGATTTATCTCAGTGTGGTCACTTGTATTGCATCTATGACATGTCTCCTCTCTGAATTGTGAATTCTTCTTAAAAAGTAGTCAACAATTGTTGACTCAAAATTTATCCTACTGGATGTCTCTTGGTGGGTGCAAAAACAAAAAAAAAATGGAAAACGACTACTCCACTCATGGTATGAAGTCATTTCAATGTGATCAAAATGACGTCAAGAGAAAGTTTGAGTCAAATTGAAAAGATCATTCGAAAGAGGGCTATCCATGAGAATAAAGAAGAGTAAAAGCTACCCATAATATATATTTCCACAAAAAAAATTATTATTATGTGTGGAAACATTCTAGAGGCCAAGCAAGACAAGATTCTAATTCATTGACTTTCATAGAGGAAATGTGTCCCCTGATGTAATTACATTCTATGCCACACATATACTGAGATTTATCCTTCACATGTGTGTAAATTATGCATCATTATGTTTAAACAAAATTTTAGGTCAACCTGGCCCTTGGTGAAAATTTTAAACAAATGTTTTTCTCCTTCGAATTTATTTTTGTTAAAATATTTTATGCTCAACAAAATTTCTTATAAATTTTTTTAATGTCCATATGTTTAGGGGGGAGTATAATATGTGGATTTTATTTAATTTTTCTATGGTAGGTACATTATCTAAAAAGCTTATATTTTTTATAATTTGTGGTTCCATTTAAACTCCTATTATACGACTGGCCAAAGGATTTTGTTCAAGTTTAGTTCAAATTAAACTATAATTCCTCAATAGTGACCTAAGCCTAGTGTGATTAATGTGTGCCATCACATCACTTAAATACCAAAACCCTCTTCTCCATTAAACCCTCACCGGCCATTTAGTTCAACTCAAAACCCTTAGAAATTCCAAAACCCCTCTCTGTTTTTCCTCTGCTCTCCACCAAATCAAATGGCGTCTCCGTCCAACCCTCCTTCTCCGACAGCCGATCGCTCGTCTCCTCCATCTCCGGTGGCCCAAGGCGGGAAGGCTGAGTGGAGGCTGTTGTTGATGTCAATGTTGCCCACATTGTCCGTGTCTCTCCCAGGTGCTCCTGATAACGTCATTGACACTGACAACCCTGGAGATTTGAAGGCGGTAGGTGCTGTGGCTGGCATGGCTAAGGGCCCCAACTGGTCTCTGAGGCAGAAGAGTTTCTCTCCTAACATGGGGGAGTATACCCCTAAGGTTCGCCCAAATATGCCGAGCCTGAGTTCATTGAAGGTGAGGATGTGGATTATGATCCCTCTGCTGACCTAAAAAGAAAAAGGGGAAAATCAGCTGCTAGTGGCTAAGGTAGTTCTTCTGATAAACCCCAATCTCAACGTAGGAAATACTTGGGTGGTCTCACCGTCTACTCAAGTGAATCTGATGAAGGTGATGTTGAAGGGCTCAAGGTGGTTTCTAGGAGAGCTCAGTCTGTAGAGCTTAAGGAATTGAAGGAGGCTGAAGAAATTGTTGAATCTGCTGCTCAAGACCTGGGTGATATCTTTCCACATGTCATTGTTAAACCTGGGGATCTGCCACCTAGAAGGATCTCCACACCTCCTCTGTCCCCAACTCGTGCTACCGTAGGTGCAACTTCATCTCCAATTCCATCCCCTCCAGTTAACTCTCCTGTAGCCCCTGTTCAATCTTCACCAGGCAACTGGTACTCTGGGGTTCATTCTGAAGGTGATGATGTTGAAGAATATGATGAGCAGGAACATATCCCTCTTCAAGCTCTCCTAGACCTGAGGAAAGGCAAGGGAAAGATGAGAAAATTCAAGGTTGAGGTTGTGGCTTCAATCTCTGCTCAAGCATCTGATATTGGTTCAGATGATGACGAAGCTGAAGATGAAACATTTAAGCTGGGGAGAGATGAACTGGAAGCTGAGAAAGAGGATGCTGCTGAAGATGTGATCACATCTGCACCCTCACCCAGGAGAAGCCTAAGGAAAGCCAGCTCCTCTAAAGCTGAAATGTTGTGTCAAGGCATACCCCAAGATTAAAACCCTCCTCAAGGAAGGTAAGCCCTCACTCTCCAGAAAAATTCATGTCAAAATCTATAAAGGAAAGGTTTGGATTTTTTAGAAAGAAAGGCTTTTTGGTGGAAAGAGTAATTGATAAGATCTTTGAGGAAGTAGGTATGAAAAGGTACCTGGAAGAAAAGGGTCTTTTATACTCTGTGTCCTATCCCCATTTTTACTATCCTTCTCTTGTTAGTGAGTTTTATGCAAGTCTTGCCTAAGCAATTCAAGATCCAAGGTCTGTTGACTTTGAAAAAGTGAAAATTCGTGGTAAAACCATTTTTTTTCTCAAACCATGATCAATATTTTCCTTCATGCTCCCACTTCTCACATCCCTCCTCCATGGCTCCTAAGAATGAGATTGCCAATTCCCTCACCAATGGTCTTGATCCCACTTGGCACACTCAGTTCAAGTGTATCATGCTCACTTCTTTATGTGATTTTCTGTTCAAAATATCAACCTTCAATTGAAAATCCACATCCAATAAGAACATAGTGACTGTGCCTCATGCTGACCTAATTTACAGGATCTTTAATGGTCAAGAGTTTAATTTGGGTGAGATTATTTTTGGGAGTGTAGTTCAGTTTGCTGAAAAAGAACTTCCTTCCGACCTTCCTTTTCCATGTTTAATTACTGGATTATGCTTGAAACAAGGGGTGGACATTCTTATTTTTAATAGGGCGGTTGAAAAGATTGAACCTTTTAGTATACAACTCGTGTTAGAATGTACCATAAGGGCGTAGATGCACTGCTGTAGTGTTCCACCGATGATCCAGTGATTGATGCTCATGATGGTGATGAAGATGAGCCTGTTGATGTTAATGAAGATGTGCCTGCATCTCCAGTGCCACCAGTTGATCAAGTAAAGGTACTCACTGATGAAATAAAGTTTTTGGAAAGGTGGATGCTCAACACAAAGGTACAATTCAAGGAAGTGTCTGTAAGAAGGAACAAATTGCTGGCTGCAAGGGAAGATCTTTCTGGTCAAAAAGGGGGAGCTAGCTCAAGCCGTGTTTACCAAGAGGTTAGTCAAGAATTCAGGTGGGAACTGCTTGTCGAGACTCAAGCTGAAATGGAAGCGAATCCAAATCAGAACTGGGGCAGAACCATAAACTGAATGGGGCTCTTCTGTTTTATGATGTGTTTGAAAACAATTTTAATTTCGTGTTTTTAATTAGGAACAATGGTGATGTTTGCTTTGTTTGCTTTGGTTTGTTTTGGATATTTTGGACATGGTTGATTATGGTTTTTAATAGCTAGTTTTAGGGGGAGCATTCGAGCTCTCCACTTCATAACTTGTGTTTGATAATATTTAGCTTATTTCGTGCTTAAAGTATACTCCCTCCGTCCCACGTGATTGCAAACTAACTTTTTGGGTGTGGGAATTAAGGAAAAGTGATGTAAGAAAGAGAAAAAGTTAAATGTTGTGAGTATGGAAAATTAAATAGGAGAGAGAATGAGTGGAAGGAATAGTGAGGAGAGAGAATGTTGTGAGTGTAAAAGTGAAGTAGGAGAGAGAATGAGTGGGTGGAATAGTGAATATTCTTTGCCATTTTGGGAAGTTTGCATTCACGTGGGACGGACCAAAATAGAAATAAGTTTGCATTCACGTGGAACGGAGGGAGTATTTTGCTTGAGATTTGTTTTTGAACAGAAAGCAACAAAACAGGGGGAGATTGAAAGTGTGATAGCATCACAATTGGCCAAGTCAAAGAGGTTGACTTATTATAGGTTTTGTTACTTTCTTATAGATTTAAATTAAGTAAATATTTTGTATATTATTTTTATATTTACTAACCTATTAACCGAAATGTGTTATGTTTTTAGTATTACTTTTGGTCATTTTATAGGACTCTCATATCTTGGAAAGAAGTCTAAGGAGATAAAGATGCTTAAAAGATATAAAGGGATAATGAAGATTGAAATGAAGAGATAATGATCAAGGCTTCAGTTATCCATCTGAGAAGGCTCCTTTACTATAAATATGAAGACCATATCTCAGTTGCAAGACACAGTTTTTATACACTCTGAAAGGCTGAAGGATTAGATGCTTGAGAGGAGTGTTTTATTGTGAGAGTTCTTTTGGTTATTTTGTTATTCTCTTAATTTATTGTGTAACCGGTTCAGAAGTGATTTAATAAGAGAAGTTTATTGTCTACAGCAGTAGATAAGTGTTAAATCATTTGTTTATTTTCCTTTTTATTTATTTATTTTTATTGCATTCTCTGTTGTCTTAGTCTTTGGTGCCGATAAGCGTCGGGACTCACATCAGTAAGTTTCGTGTTCCTGTGAACTTCCCAGCCGCTCCATTTCTTTCAACATGAAAAATAAAAGCCGCTAGTTGAGATAGAAGTAAATCAAAATGCTCAGAAAGCAAACATCGTGATGATGCACCAGCAAAGAGAGACCAAAATCAACATCTGGAGTGGAGCAGGTGACCCGATGAGGCTGACAAGCCAGAGTAAAAGGAGGGGAAAGTATATACTCAAATGAACTCTGTATATACTACAATAACGCAGCAGCTGAAAACAAATGTATATACTCAAATGTGACATTGATTCACTACAATTCTCAAAAATGCACAACTATACAATTAAATGATCACACGAAATCAATTTATCCACAGAATAAGCACCCCACAAACAATGACCACATTCTCTACCATATAATCCCACAAACATATCATCATACATACAATGAACACGGATCCAGTCAGAATCCGGGAGTGTACGTACTCCCTCTGTCCCAATTGAAACTACACATATTTCCCCTTTAGGTGTTCCGTTAGAAGCTACACATTCTCAAAATGGAAACTTTATAATACTTTTGTATTCAATGCGACCCGCTTTCACTGTCACAACAATTTTCTACTTGCTACTTCGTACCCCACTTTATCTCTCCTACCCCACTTTTCATACTCACAACACCTTCCTCACAAACACTTTTCCTTAATTCCCGTGTTCAACCAAAATTGTGTTGCTTCAATTGGGACAGAGGGAGTATACATGCCCGTTCAAATCCACCAGCGCTGCCACCACTGCAATCCAGTATTCCTTACTGGTCATAAATATTGATCTATGTATTAAATAAGCTATGATAACACAATTAACATATTTGTTTCATCACTAGCAAGGGTTTCAACGACTTATCTCGTTAATCTTTCTAGCTAATTGTAAAATTATGCCATTATTTTCAATGGAGGAAGCCAGTATTGAGGATGATGGCATGACATAGGATTGGAACTCAGTTGTCTGAGGACTTGGGAGAGAACAATGTTTGGTGGTTTGTGGTGAAGGGTCGAGTTGAGATTCTAATTTTAAGGTGGGTAGAATTGCCAATTAGTACCGTAAATACAACCATGTATATTATACAGATCATAGAAGCTTGGGTGTCTAAGTTGGTGCCATATAGAATGAAACAAACCATAGAACTACACAGACTGCAAGCTTTAAGTAAGAATAGTGTACTTCCTCCATCACAAATGCATTGTTAATTACCAGTTTTTTTGAAGAAATAAAGAAAGTTGACTTTTAGGCTATTTTGGTAGCACACATTAACGCCCTTCACATTACAACATAGCATTGCAAGTTCAAATCGATACATGACTGATAGCTAAGGCGAAATTAATGTCTTACAGCATAAGGGTTACTAATTTTGGGACAAATGTATTTGAAAAGGGACACTAAAATCAAGTCAGAGGGAGTATAATAGAGGCATAAGGCATTAACTGATATGACTATCCAAGCTCTATCATCTATGTTTGTGCAAGAAAGGTAGTGCTCAAGAGAGTTTTCAACGGTTTCAGTAGTTTCCATCATTTCTTATGGAGCCAAAGACTATTTTTTGGCTTGGGAATATGATGAAATAAAGCAAAATGGCTCACTAACCTATTTGCGCTTCTTTGCTAGGAAGCAACGACAACGGTCGGTCCATGCAACTTTTGACGCAATTTTCATCGTGAGTCATCCGGAAACAGCCTCTATGTGTGCTTTAATACAGGGGCAAGGCTGCATACATCCGACCCCCTATCACACCGTATGTGGGAGCATTTGCGACACTGGGATAATGTTGTTGTTGTTGTAAAGAGTCAATATAGGAAATACACATTTGATCTAAAGCATCCAATATGTGAATGTCAATATTCTACGCAAGCACCTAGCTTACATAATTCAAGTCTCCTTTAATTTTTCAAAATGCGCAAGATAGACAATAGAAAAATCCTAGATAAGCACAAATAGATCACTAGCAAAAGTGAAGAATCACCCTCGAATTGAACAACACACTTATCACAATGACAATTCATAGTTCACATTGATCAGAGTGAAAAAACAATACTAAACAAGATGCAACATATTACCACAGCCTAGATAGTTCAAGTTCTTAGAGAAGAGAATCATTTTTGAAACATAATCTCACATTATTCATTATTGCGAAGAAAATACAACAAATCAGTGATCAGACCCTAAAAAAGAAAAGGCAGGCATACATAAACCATCATATTCAATAAGAATGCAAATTGTTCTATCAAACATTAAAAGGCAAAGTCAAAAAAGTAAACCTGCCCCAATTTTTACTCATGGAGCTCTAGGATCCGTCCCGTGTTGCCAAACATAAACAAGCTCATCCCAACCAGTGCTAGCCAATAACCCTTCCACAAGCACACTCATATCCACTCCAACCGCAAACTCCGAATGTTGATCATATCTCCCAATTAAAGCATCTTCCACCATATAATCCCACAAACACACAGTCATATCATAAGAACATGAAGCAATCATACTTCCGCGGTGGGGCGAAAACTTCACCTTCCTCACAGCATATCCATGCCCATTCAAAACTGCCACCGGAATTCTATAATTCCTCACATCCCAAATCTTGATTGATTTATCAACCGAAGCAGTAGCAAGCACACAATCATCGTATTTGTTCCAATCACAAGCTAAAATTTCGAATTCGTGAGCAGGGAGTATCATAGTGGACCCTGGTTCCCGCACATCCCAAATTCTAGCCGTGCAGTCGCCGGAGGCGGATGCGAAAACGTCGGCGTGGCGGGGATTCCATGAGGCGGAATACACGCAATACGCGTGCTCCTTGAACGTACGAACACTCGTGGGTCTATCAATCGTCCAAAGCTTAATCGTATCGTCCCAGGAAGACGACAGGAAGGAATCCCGGCGGACAGTGTTGTAGTCGACGGAGTGGGCTTCCCGGGTGTGTTCGGCTAAGGAGCGAACTGGATTTGCGGTAGGTGGAAGAGAAAGGTCGTATAGCTTGACGGAACCATCGGCTACGGCGGCTACTAAGAGAGAATCGTGAGATTCGGACCATGAGATGTCGTAGACGCCGTCGGCGGTGTCGAAGGAAGCGAATTCCGTGATGGGGCCGGCGGGAGAGAGGTCAATTACATGAATTCGGCCGTTGCCGAGAATTCCGAAGTTTTGGGAGGTAGCGACGGCGAGGCGGTGCTCGTAAAAAGGGCTGAATTTGACTGAGTAGCCATTAAAGGGGGTTTTGAACACCGGCATCGTAGTGATCGGCGGTTGAACGGGTTGCCGACGATCGAGTGGTCTTTTGTCTTGGGAGTTGGAATTTATCTGACTAGGAAAAGGCTGTGTTTGGCAAAATTTTATTTCGATGTTTTCGTTCCATTTCGTTGAGAAATGTTAAATAGAATTGTTATTAACTCCGCAAAATTACTTAATAACCCCCTAATTTATTAATATAAATTAAGATTATATTTCCGTTATTACTATTTTACCCTTTTAAATTTCTCAATAAACACAAATCTAAACTATCAAAATACACTCACACTCATCCCCACACCAACCCACTTACACGTACAAACACAAATAAGACATTTTTTACAATTTGTTCAACAAATACTTGCCAAACATATTGTCCATGTTCGGTAGATATCTTCCAAACAATTTGCATATTTTTGGCAGATACCTGTCAAACATCTTTCCATTTTCGGCAAATACCATCCAAACATGTTGCCCAAGTTCGACTAATTCCTGTCGAACATTTTGTCCATGTTCGACCATCATTAACCAATCATGTTAGTCATGTTCGGCCATATGTGGCCAAATATTAATTAATCTGGTGGTCACTGTTGAACGAACATAAATATGAGCAGCTAGTTAACACAAACACAAACGTTCAAATAACAATTAATTCAAATAAATCAAAATATCAAATTAATACAATACATAAATCTAAATCTAACATTCAAATAACATATTACCAACGATATAGTACTAAAATAATATATTGTTTATACATAACGTTCAAAATTACATCAATTCTCTACAATCTTCCCGCTATAGTATTGTAGCTATCCTGCAGCACATAAATAACGACTTGAATGTCATTTGTAGGCTATAGGTGGCAATGGACGTCATTCTTTCAAATGAACCTACATGATATCAACGTCCAATAATGAATCCAAATAAGCATATAAATATACAACCAATCCTGAAACATAATATTAAGAGTTGATGGTACCTCAGTGTAGCGATTTCCATTGACGTACCTGATACAAATAAGCTTTGGGTTATTAGGTTTTGGTGTTCGCAGAGGAAGAAATGTGTATGATGTGTTGCTGCTTAAACATACAAGAGCAACGTTGAATGCAGATTCAACCAAGTAACCCATATATCTGACACGTCTAACCAACGACCTTATAGTGCAGGAGTGTAATAACAATTGAGAATTTGTTTCACTTTCTCGACATGACCATGTTCTATGAATATGAGACCGTATAATTCGTCATGAGCATATAATTCTTGCCATAATAGAGATCGAACCATAGGTCATTTATATCCATGTCCAAGTATCCCCACGATAAAACAGAAACCGCAATGACTATCACCTATCACGTCTATCGTTTTCTCAATATGACTAACGCATGTAATGCTGAAATTGATCAATGGTAATCGATGACTTCTCAAGTCTCGTTTTTCGACGGACAGACTATACAAAAATTTAGAACAACAATATATAATCGGTTTAAATGAATAGACGTTGAGATATTACGATAATTAAACTGAACAATAAAAATAAGCAAGATAATTACCGGTAACTTGGCCTTTGATGTGAACATCGGAGAGCTATGATAAGCATCAACTTCTAATACAATTGGTTCGACCTGTGAGCAACCATCGAGAATGACCTCCATATACTCAAAGTAACTGGGATCACGTTTTGTTGATTTGACAATTTTAGTTTTTATCCCTTTGATACGACCTTTATTGTTTGTTTTCACTACGGGTTCACTAACAATCGTCATTTCTGGATTGCAAATCTCTGTCATTCTCCTCACAATTAAAGTCTTTTGCAACTCTAAAGTGGCCTCAAATCTCGTATCAAGATTATTCTTCCATTCATTATATCGATCACGAACGTTATGTTGAAAGTCACCATTAAGTCATGTAATTGGCAAGGCGTCTAACTTCCGCCAAAAAGCATGAACATCATTAATTGGGATGAGATTCCCTAATCTTATATAATCCGTAATCTCACGAGGACAATGAAGTCCGTATAATAATCTCAAATAACACCGACATAACAAAGCATCCACCCCATTATCACCTAAAAACTTGATTTGTTCATGTATCAAAAACAAATTACCTTACATGCGTACTGTTCGAAAAAAAGTGGGGGAACAATTTCAAAAGGGATCACATCTGGTTGAAAAATTTCAAAATGTTCAACCACCGATATTTAATACGGTTAAAAATATTCGGCCAATACTGTCTGAACATTATTCAAATGTTTGGCCAACACTATTAAATATCGTTCAAATGTTCGCCCAATATTTGTTGAACATCATTCAATGTTCGTTAGGCACTGACTGGACTATGTAAGATTGTTCGGTCAATAGTTATCAAACAATTCAAATATGTTCGGCAACTACTGACCGAACTGTAGGTACTATGATTTTTATTTTATTTTTGAATACAAAGCAAAAAAACATTGTAGCGTTCAAAATACTTACATTTATGCCTTAATCATCAGGTGTTGTTCCATCTATACTTGATCTTTAACGCAATATAGTAAAATTGAATAGAAAATTTTATAAAAGAAAGTGAGGGAGCTTTTTTTTTTTACCGACGATGAAGTAGAAGGGGCTGTAAAGAAAGGTAAAATTTTAGGGTTTAGTTGGGGTGAAAATTTAATGAATTTTGCGTGTGTATTTAGTAGATAGGTAAGTAATATTGAAGAAATACAATTGCGGGTGTACAACATTGTAGTGAAGGGTAATAGAGTCATTTCAATTAATGGCATTTTTTTGAAAATTGCACTGCGGGGTATTAAGTAATTGTGCGGGGGTGAATAACAATTCTCTTGTTATATAAGACATAAAATTGTTTTTTTTTTCTTTTTTTAAATTCCTAACCACATAATATCAATTTTTGCTAGCTGAGGTATTGAACTCAATACCTCTACGACAGAGATACTTAAAAACTTCAAATTTGTATCGACTGAAATAACTCTACTAACCCTAATCCATACATCCATTTCTATATATTTCTTCTTTTAAACCTATTGTTATATACACCATAACATTTAACTAATACTAATCTTTTACCTTCATTATTATATACACCCGTAACATTAAACTCAAATCTATCCCATCATTAATTTTTTCCCTTTCCCACCTTCTCCCATTTTTCACCATTACATCCAAATCACCCTCTTCATTTTTTTTACAGCCAAACCAAAATTACCTCCCTTCTCCTACTATCTTAAATGTTCTGTTTTTGTGGCAAAAATTCGGCCATAATTGGATTATTTTTTTTGCCCAGAATTGGCCACACCTGGCCGAAAATTAAGAGGAGCTCGGTCACACCCAATCGAACCTTTAATAAAATTCGGTCATGGTTTGCCGATTCTGTGTTGAAATTCGGCAAGTACGGGCCGAACTTTTATTATTTAGGTAAAAAAACAAAGAATCTTGGCCTAACATTTAGGTAATTAACATTGTTTTAATTAGAGTTTTACAAAAAAATTCAAAAACTACCTTTATTATGGGTTACAGCAGGTAGTGGCCGAACAGTTTAAAGGTATTCGATAGGTATTTGCCGATTTTTTGGATTGGTTCGGCAAATACCACCCGAACTTTTGTAATTTAGATAAAAAAGGGGCTATTATTTAGGTACTTAATACTTAACATTGTTTTGACTTGAGAATAATTGTTAAACATATTACAAACATAATCACAATACCAACATAATTCAAATATAATCGGATGAGAATAATTGTTCAAGAAATATTTTAAAAGCATTCTAAAAGTTCGGCCAGTAGTGTATGAAATATTCAAGAAATTCGGCCGGGTTTGGATGACATTTTGAGAATTTTCGGCCACTACCGCCGACCAGATCTTGAAATTCGGTCACTACTGGCAAATCATATCTCGAAATTCGGCCACTACTGGCCGGCCAGACCTCGAAATTCGACCATCCATGGCCGAACCACCCTAAGTCCAGATTTGAACAAATTAAACCCTAATAATTCTCAAATTGAAATTATAACAACAAATATTTAATGAAACAAAATTTCAAAAATCTCTCTCTCTCTCTCTCTCTCTCTCTCTCTCTCTCTCTCTCTCTCTCTCTCTCTCTCTCTCTCTCTCTCTCTCTCTTTCTCTTGTCAGTCAAATAGTGTTTGTGGGTGTGGGTGAGTGGGCGGGAGTTAATGGTTAATGGGTGTGAATGGGTGGGTGAGAGTTTATGGCTATGTTAAGGGGTATAAACAAAAAGGGGGTTTTGTTTTAATTTTTTTGAGGTGAAATTTATGATATCGGTTTGCTCAACAATTTTACGGGCCTATATAACAATTCTTTTTCTCATTTTTGGGACTGTTACCATTAACTCCCCTTAGATTTCATGGATTTTCAAATATCCCCTTGAAATATACTCCCTCCGTTCTTTTTATAAGTTTATCATTTGATTTAGACACAAAAAATAAGAAAAAAAAGTGAAAAAGATTATGTGTTACGAGTATATAGTTGAGAAAGTGGGTTATTGTCAGGTCCGGCCCTATTTCGAGGCAAGTGGGCCATTGCCTTAGATCCTTAAAAAAAATAGCAATATTAGGGCACTAGTTATTGTTAATTTGCAACTGTCCCAATGGTTAGTAGTATACTATAAGTAACCTAGCCACCCAGGATCAAAACTTGGCTCCATTTCTTCCCTATTCTTCTTATTTGGGCTTTGTTGCAAATTTTATTTTAATTATTTGAATATTTTGCAATTATTATCAATAACGTTTCATTGCAATATTATTTTAAATTACTTAAGTTATCTCAAATCAATTATTTGTAATTATTATTTTAATATAATCATAATAATTATTTGAATACTACGTTATAATTTTATTGTAATATCTCCTTAAATTATTCACAATTATCTCAAATAAAATGTCAATCCAGCCTAATTACCAGCCTTTACTATTCAAGTCGAATCTCAATCATTTTACTGATAACATACTAAAACCTAAGTTGTAAAGGGAGATTTCGAAAGAAAAAAAAATGAACCGTTAAGACTTCAGGAAATACGGAAAGAAAACCTAAACAGAAAGAATGACAGTGCGAGAATAGTGAGAAAGAAATATAGATTTGAGAACGCTACCATCTACCCACTAGGAAAAAAATGAAGACCCTATCCAAAAAACTTGGCCTAGGACCTCATTTACCACGAGACGACCCTAGTTATTGTTGTGAATATATCGAGTGGAATTTCTAACTTCATGATCGTCGATTCAAGTCCACACAATTCACAACCTACAGTGAAGCATTCTCTTAAAAAGTCCTGGATCCACCAGGATCCACCATTGATATAAAAATTTGACAAGAATTATCAATTCAATAATGGACAAATGAAGGATTGTCACATGCCTTTCATAACAGTTATATACTCTTCAAAAATTTCAGTGACAATATTAAGAAAATTAAAATGCATAAAATATAAAAAATGGATCAATGTTCATTTTTTTATCACTCTGTAAATTAGGATCCAATATTTAGCACTATTTTTTTAAGACCTAAATTGCACTTTTTTTTTTTTTTTTTTTATAGAGAGAAAGTGACAACTTTAATCATGGACATAAGTAAATTATTATAAATTATAATTATTGATGATCGATAACATAGAAGTGATATGCAATAGATATAAATGTTGTGAATAGTTTCATTTTCCATTTATCCAACCAAATTATTTTACAAAGTTTATTAGGCCACATATATATATTTTGAGGCAAATACAATAACAAGGTGGATATTCTAATGGGAAATATTAGAAAAATCAATCCCTCTTCTCCTTTTTTTTTTTTTTTTCTCAAATGTCTTATAAACTCGTTACACTGGCTTCTTCGGGGATTGCATATACTAATTTGGGAAGGATAAGTTTCTCAGAATTAGAGATAGGTCAAAAATAGTAGAGACCCCCAATTGTGAGCATGGATTGAACTGTACGAGTTTGATAACAGACTATATAAAAAGTTAAGGGTCGAGAACATGAAGTCGTGGACATTGTAAAAGATAAGAGATAAGATAGCAGGCTTTGTAGCAGAAATGACAAAGGGCTCATGTAAAAGCAGCGTAAGCGATCAGGCCATCGGTAGCTCTGATACCATCTTAGAATTAGGGTCTGTTTGGTAAAACTGAAAATTAAGCTCTGAAAATATAGAGCTGAAAAATATAGAGCAGAAATTATTAAGTTGCTAAATTTTAAGAGTTCAGTTTGTTTGGTAATGGCAAACCACTTATATCTGAATTTATTTAAAGTTTGAACTTAACATTCAAAAAATTATTTGAATAATCTTATTGAGTGTATAATAAAATAAAGTCTTCAACATATACGTCACTATTATTATAATTAGATTATATTTTATAATATTTAAATATTTTTTATTGGTACTTTCTTTGACCTATAATAAAATTTATCTTGTTAATTATTTTGATAAATTTGTCTAAACTTTGACAAAAATGAAAAAATATTAATTATGATACTCTATTAAAATATTATTAATATCAATAGTTTAATATAAATAAAATTACATTTTAATACTAGATCAAATATAATTTATATGAAAAGTTAAAATATTTCAACAAAAGAAAAAGTATCATTTAATATATAAATAAAATAGTTGATGGATGAATTTGAACTCATTCCATTTTTAACTCTTTCTTTCTCCCTCTTAATTGCTTAAGCTACTTATTTTCAACTTAAAATTAATAGCCTTTTTTAAGACAATCATAATTAATTAAGTGATTGCAATTTACCTTACCAAACATGCTTAACTTTTTATTCTCTTAAAGTGTTCCAAATTAAGAGCTTAATTGGGTTACCAAACAAGCCCTTAGAGATGGATCAGAAGTAATAGAGAGACCCACGTGTGAATTGTATTAGTAACAGACTATATTAGAGGTTTTACCTTAGAACCAATTAAATGATAAGGAGAGTAGCCCCTAAAATCGATATATCTAATTTTCCAACTGAGTTCGATTGAAGATCTAGAATCATTATTCTTTGGAATCGACAAATATATATGCAACATTGAATTCGGAATTGCATAATTGTTGAAATTCCCAATTTGATATACTCATGAAGGGACGTATATGATTTTAGAGTGGAACTCAGATCTAAGAAAGGGCAATTACTGAGTACCTTTCACTCTCTCTTTTATGATATTTCCTTGAGTAGTATTTTTAAAACTCTGTTAATGATTCTAAACTACTTTTTTCTTTTTTGATATCCAGGTTTCCAGCTTCGTCGGACTAAGTCCTGAACCACCAGCCACCGACCCCTCAGTGACTGGCGGAGATAAATCGCGGGATGTGCCCGAATGACACAGGGTTTGAGAACATGTCAACTGATATCACATACAAGATCCAACCTCATAAGAAAGCAAATTGCTTCCACCAAGAATCGAACCCACGCTGCATGCCTCCAGAATCTTATGTCCTCCTCCTTTTACCACTCGATTATGCCCCGGGGGACGATTCTAAACTACTTCAATTAAATGGAAAAGAGAGCACATCAAACCTCTTTATAAGTTTACTAAGTACTCCCTGCAACAACCCATTTAAAACTTAATGGCTTGGGCGTAAAAATTAAGAAATAAATATTATATTAAAAAAAGTATCTATCAATATATAAAAACAAGGTTTTGGTAATTAAAGGGGCTTTGAGGGGCATTTTAGACTTTTCACTACATGGCAAAGTTGAAATTGAAAATGAGAAAAGGCCTTGGCCTTGGCCGTGGCCTGGTGGGGTTTTTATCCCACATAGGTTTGAAACAAAAAAAAAAAAGTTATCCTCCCTTATAAATACTTAAGCTGGCCATTGCATTACACCTAGGCCGGCCGTGGCCCTTGCACATGGCCTTGGCCCTTGCACATGACCTCGCCCTTGGCCTCGAATTGGATCGGGGCTCGGATAGGGTCATTTTGGGTCGGTTTCGGGTATTGACCTTAAAAAAGCGGGTCGGATCCAGACAAAACAATTGTTACAATTTTCCTTAAAAGGTCTCCTTTGGAAAAAAAAAAGGCTTTTACTTAACTCTTTATTTGGATAAATCAAAATTTATTAATTATTTTCTCTTTAAGTGGACACTTATTTTATTTCATTTGAAAAAAATAAAAATCTTTTGTAAAAATATTACTTTATTAATTATCCTTTAATAATTATTTCATTTTTTTTAGTGCAAAGTAATGAAGTCAGAATTTTTTTTTTATTATAAATCATAATAAAAAAAATTCTATTTTTTTATTTATTATTTTTTAATTTCATTTTTTCACCTAACTTCATATTTTTTTTCTCTTTAACTAGATAATTCTTTCATTTGGATTTGGACAAAGAAAAATAATTCCCAATTTTAAATATACATTTGTTAATTATCCTTTCCTATTTTTTTAATTTCTTTTCAGTGAAAATTACTTAAGTGTGAAGTAAATATTTTAATTATAAATGATATTAATAATATTAATAATTATATACTAAAAAAATGATTATAAAATAAAATAAATTTGATGGGGTATAGGATGATGATAAATTCATATATATATCCAAAAAATATTGCCACTTATTTTTATTATGTGTCAAATAAAATATTTTTTTTATACAGAATAAAAAATATAAATATTAAGATATTATTTATTTGAAACAAATTTTTTTTAAATTGGACGGTGACTTGGGCCTTGGCTCGGCCGTGGCCTTGCCTTGGATGGCCGTGGCCTTGCTTTGCCTCCCCCTTGCCGGGCATGGCCTTGGCATGTGGCCTTGGGAGTTTTCCCACATCGAAAAATAATCTAAAAAAAATGGGTTGCCTAGGTATATAATGACTCATTATACCAAGACCATTTTTCATTCTTTTTTTTCAATGTGGGAAATCATGCTTGGCCTTGGCCGTGGCCTTGGCCTTGGTTTTATCCCACATGGAGAAAATACAAAAGTTTTAGGCTTGTCTTGGTTATATAATGAGGCTTAAGCCAAGGGATTTATTTGAAACAAAAAATTATTAAATTGGACGTTGACTTGGGCCTTGGCTCGGTCGTGGCCTTGCATTGGATGGCCGTGACCTTGCTTTGGCTCGCCCGTGGCCGGGCATGGCCTTGGGAGTTATCCCACATCGAAAAATAATCAAAAGAAAATGGGTTGCCTAGGTATATAATGGCTCATTATATACCTAGGCCATTTTTCATTTTTTTTTTTTCAATGTGGGAAATCATGCTTGGCCTTGGCCGTGGCACTTGGCCGTGGACTTGGCCTTGGTTTTATCCCACATGGAAAAAATACAAAAGTTTTAGGCTTGTCTTTGTTATATAATGAGGCTTAAGCCAAGGGGATTAGGCATTGATATTGGCTGGTTTGGCCATTGGCTGGCTATGACTTAGGCCTTGACTTAGGATTATATTTCATATAATAAATAAAATAAAATAATTTCACACAAATTATAATGATAATAATGATTTTGAATATGTTTAAAAAAAGTCATTGTGTATTTACAAAGTATATATGATTATTTAATATATTATATATATACATGTATACATACATATAAATATATATATATATATATATATATATATATATATATATATATATATATATATATATATACATATATATATATTCATTTGATTTGGATAAAAAAACCTCTTTTTTAAATATAATTTTCTTATTTATCTAAAAAATATTGTCACTTATTTTTATTATTTGTCAAAAATAAATAATATTTTTTATACAAAATAAAAAATATAATATTTAAGATGCTATTTATTTGTCAAAAAAAATAAAAATTAAAATTTGAAATTGGCCTTGGTTGGCCGTGGCCTTGGCCTTGGCCTGCCTTGGCTGGCCGTGGCTTTGGCCCTTGGCCTTGGGAGTGGCCTAGAGCATTTTATCCCACATCGATTACAAATCAAACCAAAATGTTACCCCTTCCCTTTATAATGCTCAAGTTGGCCTAGGAATTGTCATCTTGGCCGGCCATGACCCTTGCCCATGGCCTTGGCCCATGCGATTGGCCCATTTTAACTAAAAAAAAAATTATTTTGTATTTACATATAATATATGATTAAATAATTTTTTATTAACATTTATAATTAAAAAAATTTGGTGTAAAAAACATTTTTTTTCACGAAATTTCATAATTTTTTATCCACTTTAAACAGAGAATTTTTTTAATTACAAATTATAATAATAATAATAATAATAATTTCATTATTAAAAAAAATATAAAAAAGAAAATAAAAGTGATGGGGTATAGGATGGTGAGTTGAAATGATTTCGAATATGTATAAAAAAAATCATTGTGTATTTACAAAGTATATATGATTATTTAATATAATATATATATACGTATATATATATATATATATATATATATATATATATATATATACACATATATATATATATATATATATATATATATATATACATATATGATTATTTAATATAATATATATATACACACATATATATATATATATATACATATATATATATATATATATATATATATATATATATATATATATATATATATATATATATATATATATATATATATAATAAATATAATTCTTATTTATCTAAAAAATATTGTCACTTATTTTTATTATTTGTCAACAATAAATAATATTTTTTTATACAAAATAAAAAATATAATATTTAAGATGCTATTTATTTGTAAAAAAATAAAAAAAAAATTAAAATTCGAAATTGGCCTTGGTTGGCGTGGCCTTGGCTCGGCCGTAGTACTTGGCCGTAGTGGCCTTGGCCCTTGGCCTTGGGTGTGGCCTAGAGCATTTTATCCCACATCGATTACAAATCAAACCAAAATGTTACCCCTTCCCTTTATAATGCTCAAGTTCGCACTAGGCATTGTAAATCATGGTCGGCCATGGCCCTTGCCCATGGCCTTGGCCCATGCGATTGGCCCATTTCAACTAAAAAAAAAATTATTTTGTATTTGCAAATAATATATGATTAAATAATTTTTTAATTAACATTTATAATTAAAAAAATTAAAAAAAAATATTGTGTATATACCAAGTATATATGATTAAATAATTGTTTTATTAAAAAAATTAAAATAAAATTGGTGTAAAAAATAATTTTTTTTTCACGAAATTTCATAATTTTTTTCCTCTTTAAATAGAGACTTTTTCATTTGATGTGGACAAATAAAAAAATTCCTCTTTTTTAAATATAAATTTGTTAATTATTTTTTACTTCTTTTTAAATTCCTTTTTAGTAAAAATTAATTAAGTGTGAAGTAAATTTTTTAATTACAAATTATAATAATAATAATAATAATAATAATAATTTCAATAATAAAAAAAAATACAAAATAAAATAAAAGTGATGGGGTATAGGATGATGAGTTGAAATGATTTTGAATATGTATAAAAAAAAATCATTGTGTATTTAAAAAAAATCATTGTGTATATACATATATATATTCATTTGTTTTGGATAAAAAAAAACCACTTTTTTAAATATAATTTTCTTATTTATCTAACAAATATTGTCACTTATTTTTATTATTTGTCAAAAATAAATAATATTTTTTTATACAAAATAAAAAAAAAATACTCAAGATGCTATTTATTTGAAAAAAAAAAAAATTAAAATTCGAAATTTGCCTTGGTTGGCCGTGGCCTTGGCCTTGGCCTTGGCTCGGCCGTGGCCTTGCCTTGGCTCGGCCGTGGCCGGCCTTGGCCTTAGCCATGGGCCTTGAATGCATTTATCCCACATCGAATAAAAACCAAGCAAAATTGTTATCCCTTCCCTTTATAATGCTCAAGTTGGCCAAGGCATAGTCATATTGCCCATGGCCTTGGCCCTTGCCCATGGCCTTGGCCCATGCTATTGGCCCATTTTAACTAAAAAATAAATTATTCTGTATTTACAAATAATATATGATTAATTAATTTTTTTATTAACATTTATAATTAAAAAAATAAAAAAATAATATTGTGTATATACAAAGTATATATGATTAAATAATTGTTTTATTAAAAAAATAAAAAAAACTTTGGTGTAAAAAACATTTTTTTTTCACGAAATTTCATATTTTTTTCCTCTTTAAATATACTTTTTCATTTGATGTGGACAAATAAAAAAATTCCTCTTTTTTAAATATAAATTTGTTAATTATTTTTTGCTTCTTTTTCAATTCCTTTTTAAATTGATAAAATACTACAGAATTGTATCTAAAGAAATGCATATTCCTTAAAATTTCTTTTTTATTTTATTATTTTCTAATTTTCATGTACTGACAATGTAGCCTTTAAGAAATTATTCCATAATGTATAAATTAATTGATTTCTTGATTTATTTTATTTTAATTTTTCTCTTTTGAATAATAATGCCCCGTGCATCGCACGGGAGTCAATCTAGTTGAGTGAAAAACAGGTTGTGAATATAAAAAGTAGGTGAGATTTATAAGTGGGGGCCACAATTTAAACGTGTAAATATGATAAATGAGGTAGACCCAATATTATAACAATAAAATTGTCAAAAAAGTTTCAAATGAAACACTATTTGGATAATTGGTGAAGCTTCAAATTTCAAATGGGACCGGGACTGGGACGGAGGGAGTATATATGCTTCTCACTATGTATAATAGATATCTAGTTTTGACTGGATTGCACTAGGCATTATTTGATAACCCCCAAAATATCCGACCTTTGGTTCAAATTGACCTTAATTTGGAGGAAATTTGTAAGCGCTTTAGAGCTCAAAGGTTTCTAACAACATTAATATTTATATCAACCAAAACTCCCTCCGTCTCAATGTCTCAAAATGAATAACCAAAAATATTTAAATTATCAAAATCAAAAGCAAATTTGAAAATATTTTGTTCATTCATTTTGGGACGGAGGTAGTATATTTTAGGAGTATTTTTATGTCTAACTGATTAGAACATAATTGACAAACACACAAAAATTTACGATTGCTTCATTGCTATCTGAGGCACCGAGTTAAACCTTGATCCAAGCTTGAGTGATTTTAAAAGTAACAACTCGAGTAAAAATCTATCCAGGAACATAAGTATGTAATGAAGTTTTTCAATAAACTCCCATGAAAATGATCCCGAAAAACTTGGGAGAGAACGAATTAGAAAATCTGAAACTAGTAAACTCCCCAAAAGACAGCAGAAAACATGGAAGAGTACCTGTCAAGAGGTTCTCAAGCTTCATTGCCCTCCGAAGTTGTAGATGGTCACAAGTATATGGCATCAAGTGATCTGAACTCGGACATGGTTCTCGGGAGGAGAGAGAGAGAGAGAGAGAGAGAGAGAAGATGTTCATTGCTCATACAACTATAACCTTTCACCGGAAGACCTGCATACTACAAATCCCCAAAAACTGCACTGTTTCTTCCCGTCTTCATTGGGCCCTTTTACAACACAGAAGGAAAAGGAAAGTAAGAATTCCTGTTTGATCATGGCACTTCACAAGCTACGAGATAGAAACATGATGTTAGTCTTCTAACACGTAAAGTATCAATTGATTATACATAAATTTAAATCATCTACAAAGCATCTTGGTGCAGTCTGCCCCTTTTTCTTGTCCATTCCTCTACAGAGAAAGAAGTTTTACTCTGTATCAACAGTTCAAGCTAGAATTACTGCTAAAAGAGTAAAGAGCGAGAAACATTAGCTAGAGGGAGAGCGGAGATATATGAACACCCAGGCAACCACCACTTCATGCCCAAGAAGATTCCTATCATAAATCTGAAGGTTTCCGACTTTTATAACATCCTCCCACAAGCTGGATTCTATGTGTGAATTAGAACTTGTATGATGAAGGAGGAGGATTTAGTAACTTCCCCAAATTTTGGACATTCATTTTTTGGGACAAGATTTTTGCAAATTTGGACATCCATTTAGGACGGAGGGATTAGTTTAAAGCTTTTTAGAACAAAAAGACAACATTTTATCTTTTAGTCTTTTATGTCACAGATTTTCCATCTTGATATCTGCAATTTGAACAACCTGTCAAATAAGGCTATCAGTAGTGCAAATGATGAGACTTTTAATAACACATTCCAAATCAAGATTAACGAAACTAATTAGACCAAATATGTAATACTCCAATCCCACATCAAACGGAAGTAGGAAATGAGACGCCTTATAAGTGGCCACCTAGCAGTACTATGCACCAACATCATCCATCATGGACTTTCTAGTCAGTCCACAGTAGACCAATTTGACCCTGGTGATTTAGAAAGCCAGTGCATGGAACAGCCTTTTGGGCTCCAGTCGTTATAAATGGTACATGGGACCCACCTCTTGAATCCTCCACTGTCCGGGCTATTGATCCTTGTGGTGCTTGACAGGACAACAAGGATTTAAGTCTTGGGAGATTGTAATATCGATCATACATCAAATAGACGTGTCCACCTATGACTTCTAGGTACCAAATCATTCATTGATATTTAGGTTGGATCTAATTGATCCAAGTGCTTAGTGGGCACTGCATACCACAGGTAGTCGACCGGGCTTTCTGGCCCGGTCATTGTAAAATAGGCCTTAAAATCCAGATTAAGATTAACCATATTAATCAAACCAACCAGTGCTTCAAATCAACCAAACTGTCGATAACACCTAATAATAAGCAAAATGTCAATCCGACCCTCCAAATTGATCAAA
Organism: Adenophora triphylla var. japonica; assembly: GCA_022495995.1. NCBI lineage: Eukaryota > Viridiplantae > Streptophyta > Magnoliopsida > Asterales > Campanulaceae > Adenophora > Adenophora triphylla. The sequence goes on from JAFEMH010003997.1 coordinate 113,723, forward strand.
CTATCAACTCTTCTCAGTTCATCAACCATCAATCCAACTACACCAACCTATCAATTGCATAATCAAAGTATAAAAAAAATTGCACAAAAGACCCCAGATAAGTCAAAACTATTAATCTGACCCTTTAACTTGGCCCAGGTATTAATTGGAACATCCACCAGCAGAACAAGAACATGGCATAGCACAGATTAACTGAACTCTTAATCTGACCATTTAATGTGACTAACCATTCAACTAAAGCATAAACTTACGACGATATCAACTAAATATTTTGGTCACTTCTATATGAAAGCTAACAGCTCCACCCCATTCTATCTATAAGTAAAAACAGTTCTATCCACTGCGTGAAAAGAATATTGATTATGTCCAATTTTCATAAAGAACATAACAGTTTCCAGCATGAAACATCTGACTATCATTCAAAGTAAAACCTAAACCCCCCCCGCAGCACATTCTTCCCCACAAGTCGATCAGAATCCAAAGACAATCTCATCCTACCCGAAACAATCAACTAAATGAACAGAAAAAAACATCTGAAGGATCACTCGAACCCCAAAACTCCATCACGAACAGAATGTTTATAAGATTCTGATACTACCCATTAGAAATACTTGCCGAGAGAACCTTCCAAGTGCCGACTCTAGTGGTGTGTGACCGTCCAGCCCCATGACCCTAGGGGTGCATGAATGAACACTGCTGCTCCGCCTGTGCTGGTGTTTATGGGGCTGATCTCGCCTCTTGACCGACCAAAACCCTACATAAAGTCCTTAAATGATCTCATTATATATCATCACGAGTTTAAGTGTAAAGTAGAACATCATGATTGGCAAGGAGGATTAACTAACTTCACCCAAAAAAGAGGCATTCATTTAGGGACAAATTTTCTGTAAAAAATGGGCATTCAAATGGGGACGGAGGGAGTACTACTGAAGAAGGAAAGCAAGAGGCAGAGAGAGCCAAGAGATACAGGGAAGTGGAGAGAATGACTCTATTATCTTATCTAATTAAACTAAATGAATTAGAGCATTTATATTGTCGAACATTAATCCTGTCTCAGGAGGGTTTTCCAATCCTAAACCCGAAGGATTCCATCTTCAAATAACACTTTTCTTTTTAGTTCCCACCAATTCCTGGATCACTTTAGTCTAACTCACAAGTGCAAGATTATAATGTAGTAGACCCATTGGGAGACTTACATAAACTGGAATCAAAGAGAAATGTAGAGGATCTGATATGCCTAATTTCTTCAGACTTCAAAGACTGGTTCCCAAGTAATCCAGATGCTCTGGGCATAAAAACCAACGAAATACAGCTGGATGGAATTAAAATACGTTAAACTATATGAAGGAAGACCTATCTAAAAAGGACCTTTCCAATCTGAATGACCTTTATTTGTGACTTTCACCTTGGATACTTTCCATGTTAAAAGCTACAAGAGCACCACATGAATGGGGGATGATTTATTCGTTGACTGATATGAATATAACTTACTGAAAACATCTCAGTCCTGTGTGCTTGAACAGTTGGTAGATTCAATTGACTATTAGATACAGCAACTGGACATAGACACCCGATCAGGAGACACTGACCCGTCAATGTTTCATATTAACCTGCAGAAATTATTACAATAAAACATTTAATTATAAATATCAGTCGGAAAGAAACTAGTACGAGCCTGAAGAGAGAGCTATGGCCCAGATGAGTACTAAACTCGGATTTAAGTACTCAAAATGGAAATCTACAAGGGTTGCATGGCTAAAGTACCTTCTTTTTTGAACTTCTAGCTGGTGAGCTGCTGTCTCTTCTATTCTTCTGGTTCGGTGAATTTCCCTATGCCGAAAGAGATTTAAAACAGAGATACACATTTGGTATAATTGCAAAGAATTTCTGCTCATGAGTTTGACGCGATGCATCTTAACGTAATGGAGCAATAGGTTTCCCAACAACTCACTTAGGGTGTTTTCATCTACAGAGTCCAGATTTTTCTGCAATCTGTGTTTCTTGTTCTCAATCTGCGGGAGATGGTAGATGTGCTGTGGGTTTGAGTCTGAAGCAGGTTTTGACTCAATGTCAAGGAACTTGACATGGGCAAAACTCGTGATGTTTATTGTAAAGATAACATTGAAAACAGGTATCTGACTAAAAGCGGAAAATATTTTCATAAGGCGTCAGAGCATCACAAATGTATGAGATATCAAAGGTTCAAGTAGTTAATTGGAGGATCCCCCTAACAGTAGACATAAGTTTAAGTTTGCAAGTAGTTCTAGGATCCACTTCAAATATAAAATGAAACACATCATCTCTGCATGACTAAGATGAAGCTTGTCTTTTTTCTCTAGGTATTATCGTGGAACTAGTAAGCATTAGGATAGAGGGAATCTATAATCTGACATGACGATAACAACTCACATCTGCGCGCATATACTCTCCCACACAAATTGGTGGAGAGGGAGAGGCCAAGAGGGGTTAGAGATAGAGAAAGAGAGAGAGATGGATTTAAGATAGTAATAATTTCTATTTGCCAAATAAATTATCTGTGCTTTCATGGAAGTGATTGTAAAAATTAATTCGGCATATTTGTACACTCGCAGTTGAGTAAGCGTGAAAGAACTTCTTCACAGCTAGGACGTTGATCTGGTTCTGCCCAACAATCTGAAACGGAAAATTGAATAATCTCTGAATTCTAAGCTAACATAAGGTGTGAAAACAAAATGAAATTTATTTTGCAGACCTGAAATCAGCTTTCCGAGGGGACCGTCAGGAACCTCTAACCGTGCTCCGTCATTACCAACTGCATAAACCACCTGCATGGTGACATGGTATAACTGTAAGTATGAAGCCTGCCTCTTATCGAAAACGAGAACGTGACTTATTTGGGTCTTTTACCAATATATTCTCATGTGAGCATTATGAAGTTAATATATCACTCACTTGAGCTGATGGTACACCATCCCATGGCTTATTTTGTGTACATAGTTCCCAAATTATGACACCAAGGCTGAAAATGTCACATTTTTCGGTAAAGGGTTCATTGCGAATCAGTTCAGGGGCCATCCACTCTGGAGTCCCTGCAGAAGAAGTATCTCTCATGGGTCTGGTGGATAATACCCGTGAGAGTCCAAAATCACAGATCTTGACTGTCCAATGCTTATTCACCAAACAATTTGCACTTTTCAGATCACGATGTGCAATATTCACACGATGTATGCACATCAGGCCCCTGTAATCAAGAGAAAAGAAGAGTTAACGATGTGTCCCGTTATTTATCCACTAGACGAAGAGACAATGCAACAAAACGAAATGACAAATATTCTTATGCCGGTGAAACTAGAAAGTTCATGTTATAAGCAACACCGAGAAAAATCCAGGTGCTTTACACATAATTTTTGGAAAATCTAGAATTAGCCATTAATAAATTTTAAGCAGTACTCCAGCAATCTATAGCATTAGTGTGCACTATTCTAAAACAAAAAAAGCAAGCACAATAGTCTATGCCCTTGAACAACTTGGTTTACAGAGATATTTTATGCTAAAGAAGAATGGAAGAACTCAGGACACAGATCATTTCCTGTTCTTCAGAAGCAGTCAAATTTCATTTGGTTATGACTAATTCCACAATGACCACATGAGTTGACTGAAGATATTTCTTTTGGGTCATCCTACATTCATTCTTTCTCCTGGATAAACAAATGATACATTCTCATAATCTCATTTCCCTCTCACTGAGAGAATATGGGAGGGTATGCCGGAGGTGGGAAGGGGATGGAGGGAGAAGGTTGGGTGGCCGGAGGGGGATAAGAGGGTTGACCGGAAATATATATATATATATATATATATATATATATATATATATGCCCTCCGTCCACTTACTTACTTCACACTTTCTATTTTGGGCGTCCAAATACATACTTCACACTTTGTTTTTTTTACCTAAAATGGAAAGTTTTTATCACTGTTCCCTCCACTCATTCTCACTCCTACATTATTTTAATACTCACAACACCATTATAATTTACTATTCTCTCCACTCATTCTCTCTCCTATTTTATTTTTACACTCACAACATTTATATCATTATTTTTTTCCTTAATCCCCGCGTAAACAGTAACTGTGAACTAACTAAGTGGACGGAGGGAGTATATATATATATATAGAGAGAGAGAGAGAGTGCGCGTGTGTGTGTGTGTGTTTTGATAATTAGTGTACTCCCTTCGTCCCAAAATGAATGTCCAAAAAAATTTCACAAAATAATGTCCAAAAATGTCCAAAGGGAGTACTATTTTATAATTCAATGTTTGAAATTTTTTTTGCTCTTGATCAAGAGCAAATTTGAAAATTTTTGGACATTCATTTTGGGACAGAGGGAGTACTATCTTATAATTAAATATTTCAAGTTTTTGATATAATAAAATAAAGATATAAAACAATTTAAAATAATATTTTTACTAAATTCTTATTCTTTAATAGTATATTTCCTTAAAATTGAAAAAATTATAATTTTAGATAAAAATAATAATTCTATTTTGAATATTAATAATTATTATATATTAATTTCGTCAAAATTATTAAGTTCAGCAAACGAATGGGGTAAAGTGGACGATTTTAAACATCAAGTACCATTACATGGAAGACATATACAACTTAACTTCATTTTCTAATGAATTCCGTAATAAAGCTATGTTTTGATTAAAATTAGTCATCACAGGTCCTGTTTCGCTAAAGTTTGGACGCTAGGCCCTAAACTAGTATCACTCTATGGAGTTTAGGCTCAATTTTATAATTTACCCTTTTCCATACTGGTGTATGTTTAATAAAAAAATTGATTAACACCAAAAAAGAAATTCTACTCTCAAGTAAATTTATCTATAATACAACGAGTCCGAACTCACGTATCACCATATTAAATATACATTTCCCTATAGATTAGATTGTATTGCGCCACTGTGGAAGCAAGGAAAAGTATATGAATCTATGACATGTGATTGTACAAAACCAAAGTTCATAAGAGGGGAAATACCGGGAATCACCTGCAAATATCACACAGCATTTTTATTCTCCTTCGCAAGCTGATTTTGTTTCTCTCTTCGCTTACATGGATTAGATAATATAGCGAACCCATGTCCATGTACTCAGTAACCACGGACAAGCGAGGAGGTTTTGTGCAAGCCCCTAGGAAAAGGATAACTGCAAGAGAAAAAATCACAGAGCTCAGGCATACATGATTTCATTTTTCCACAAACTAAAAATTAAAAATGAAATGAGCTGCTTTATTTCTCCAGGATTCTAACAAGTTTGTGGACTATTTCATACACATTGCACCTAGCAATTTATGTGAAAAGATACAATAATTCATAGACATAAATATATCTAGTAAATAGAGAGGGATTACCATTTGGGTGCCGAAGACGGCTGAGGAAGCAAAGACAACACGGATCAGATAAAATAAATAAATAAATAAAGATAAAAAGGAGTGAGGATAAGGGCATTGGATGCATAAAAGTTCAGAAACTTGATGCACCAGCAAAAGGTACCATAGAATTGATATCTCATTGCAGAAATCTTCAATGTTCTCAAATGTCAAATCTTGTTCAAGTAACACTTTAATTGCAACCTGTGTTCCATTCCATGTGCCACGGAAAACTTCCCCAAAAAATCCTGGAAGATAGAAGAGACAGAAGCTTATAACTGAAATCTTGTTAAGTAGTTTTATGCAGTTGATGTCTTCTATATAAGTCAGAAATTTGTTATTTCATGTTTCTAATTTTTGTTTACTAAAGAAGTTAACTTGTTCTTCATCAAGACCACGTATATACATTCATACAAGATTAAACGCATTTACTCATGCAATGAGGACTTGGGGATAACAGTACAATCTTTCCTCCTGGCAAATTACATTATCACTTGCCAGACCAAGGTTGAACTAATTTATAAATCCAAAAGAAAAATAAATTTAACTCCATAGCCAGCCAAACAAAAGCATGCAGAGTTGGATTCTGAAATAACGACCCAGCAACGTATTGTTATCTGAATAGTTATTGAATCTGAAGGCAAATTATGCTTCTAAAGTATTTCTACTCTCGGTAAATTATTGAAGATTAATCCTCAAAATGGTGTGATTCTTCATTCTCATTATCAGTTGGTACCTCCAAGAGATTGCAATTGTCCCCCCCTCCACTCCATTTCAGTATATACCACCACATGTTTTTAAAGCTCTAAAACTTGAAGAGCTAGTGAGAAGTCCTCAAAATGATTCTGTATGAATAATTTTGTTATCTTGGGCTCACCTCCTTTCATGCTCTTGAATTTTACAGATTCAAATCATGAATTATACACCTGTGGCCCAGTAATGATATATCAAATAATAAAGGTAATTTTGCAGTTCAGGAAATTGATTGTACTTTTCATGTTCTCTATGTTTTTGTCAACATTGATCATATCATCTATTTAACAAATCATGGTGATATACAGGAAGTAAACCAATTAACATACCCCCCCCCCCTAAAAAAAAGGATGTGAAAATTATAAATTAATGAGCATTGCCTAAGCAGAACAGATTCCATATGTTTATCTTATAATTATAGGCAAAAACAGATGAACAGTACCACGAGGCTCCATTGTTATAAAATTGATTGATATCTACAATCAAACTATAGAGATGATGATCAGAACCCAGGTAAGGGAGAGGACAGGACTATTGTTCATCGATATTAGGGGGAGAGAGAGAGGAAAAAAATAACCCTGAGAAAGGTTTATGCAATGATTATCTGCTATATAAGCACAATCCAAGAAGCATAATGCATACCGATGCCAACACGCGACCCCACTGTAACTTCCGAAAAGTCAATATTCCATTCTTCAAAAGGTAACAGCGGCTTGTTCAGGATGGTTGATGACTCGAGTACCTTATTCCATGTCAATATCATATCAGCACTTCTAACAAGATTTTCAGCTTCACTCCTCTCAGGAGCCTGAACCCTGTGATGAGGAGATGATGGCAAGGAGATTGCCTTCGGACAACTAATGTGCCTCCTGTGCAGACCATATCCTTTAGATTTTTCGCCAGATACGCCATCTTCGTCGTCTAGGTGGAAGCCTGAAAGCTGGAAAGCAATGGAAGCTGTAAACTAACAAAGTGGTGGTCTTAAGCATAATATCGATATGATCCAGAGGATAATCTCCTCTAGGAAAATCGAGTAATTAAATGCTCTATTTGCAAGAAATATCTTTAAAATGAAATGAGCTTAAGCAACTAGATGTATTGAAGGAATGAGAAATTTATATGGATAACAAACTCCAACTATGGAGCAATGCAGCCATATAATGATAAACAAGATAAAATAAAAGGTATCCCAAATTAAAGCAAATATAAGAATGAGCAAAATATTTACACAGCTACTAAACGAACTAGATGTTCAAAGGATTTTACTATAAAACTTAAAATAAAGAAACAAAGAACTTAATTTACATTTACATGATGATCAGAGCTCTTGTATCGCTCATCTACTTGGTCCATTTGAAGACGATTTTGCTTCAAAGTGTCATTCATTGCACGCACAACCCTATTAAATGTGAAAAAGATGTATTAGGAATATGGACTAATATAAGTTAACAGGGAAAGATTATGCCGACTGTGTATTCCCTTCAAATGAAACAATGGAAATTTATGTATTTACCTCAAACATTAAGAAACGGAAAGAAATAACAGTTGAACTACCTCTAAACTTTGAGCACAAGCGTTATAACCTACTCAGAATAGTGGTATATCTTCCCACCTTAATTTGGCAATTCATACATTTTTCCACCCTACTATTCTTCCAGCAAAATTCCCACTGTACTTTTAAAAAGAAGATTCAATTTTACCATTTCCCTTAACTTCTGCACCAAATCCTTACAGAGGTTGTAACATGGCCTAAAATTTGTTCTACTTGGCATGATAACCTGCAATATTGCTGGCCACAATCTATTTATCACATTCCACCTCACATTTTTTAGTTCCCTCCCCCCTCCCCGTTTCAATATTTCGTACAAAAGCAAATCAATTGAAACCCCTTTATTGCTGCTGAGGAAAACGAAAAGAGAAATAGGAGATTAATGTCCTGCTTCGATTGATCTTTCAGATCAAAAGAAGCACCAGTCTTGAATTGAGACAGTTATGACCCTTGTTCCAACTAAAGAATTAGGGTGAGGGGACTCCCTGCCAAATTGACATCAAAGCATAGTTGTGAAAGGCTAGCGCCTCCCTCGCCTGCCTCGCCTTTTTGGCGCCTTTAGGGGTTGACTGCCTTTTGGTTTTGTGGCGGGCTGTTGTGCACCTTTTTGACCCATGCGAGGCCTTTCTTGGTTATGGCGAGATGCGTGAGGAGTCCGCCTTTGTCAAAAGGCATAATAGGTGTGTGTAATGTTAAACTGAGCCATTTTGTAATTATACTTTTAATATTTTAACTTAAAATGCATTCTTTTGGGAAAACATGGGGTAAAGATAGCTTGTGACGTGCATGAGAAAGAAAGATATCCGTAATTTCTCTCGAGCGAGCAAAAGAAAATAAGTGCGATAAATAACGAATTAGAACGACGACAAACAAGAGAGACAAAAACACTATCGATAGCTTGTTTTATTCTGATCTTTAAAAAGAGATTTGCAAATTTTATTCTATTTACTAGTTTACTTTGTTTTTTCTCTTTACTTTCGGTCTCCTTTTGTCATTTAAAGTTTTAACCATCTCTTGCGTTCATCTCTAGGTATGGAATTATACGTTTGAAATTATATATTAAAATTCACTTATTTCACACTTTTAACGACTACTAGTTTACTGATTTGAACATCAAATGTGTTTTTTGTATTAGAATTCTCACTTTTGGGGTGTTTTAATTGTGTTAAGTTACTATTACATGTGGACTTTTGACCTTAATTTAATGCAAAATTCTTGTTCTTAACTTGTTTAAGCTTTGTTTAGTATATTTTACATATATAGAACGCTAGTTCCAGTTTTCCTTTGCATTTTCATCTCACTCATGGTTATGGGTTTCCCTTCAATTCCTGTTGACAACAGCCTGTTGAATGACAATAATGAAATTGGGAAGAGAGGGAAGTGTAAGAATTTGTGGTAGAATGTGAGAATTAGGTTTTTCTTCTCTAGTATCTAATATTGCCAAGTGGATAAAAATAACACAACGTTGCGATCTTCAATAGGAACTCGAAGGAAGTTCCAAAAAATGTCAAAGTTGAATCTCCCTTTTAATCTTAATGTGGCAATATTGCTGGAAAAATAATACAGTGGCATCATGCATGAGTAGCCAGCCTAATGTACATAGACCGTTTTTCCTAACCTAGTCCAAGTATGACTTTTGCAAGCCACTAACACTGTAAAGAGGGAAAATGATCAGCTTGATTTTGTAAAAATTGGTACCAATTACTAGAACCATGTACGGGTACTTTGAAAAAACAAATTTAAAGTAGAATTGCAACGTAGCGATCCCCAACGGTCGTAATTCACTCCTTCCATATTGAGAGCTTTGTTTTGTTACTCTTACTTTCTGACCCTGTTCTTTTAAATCTCAGCCCTGTTGTGATCCATCAACTCCCTCCGTCCCGAAAAGATTGTCATACTTTGACTTTCATGATCAACTCAATCTAGCATTGACCATAATTTTATGAAAATCTAATTATCCCTATATAATTCTAAATAATTCTAAAAATTGTAATTGATAGTACATGTGGTGCTCAGACTCTTTACTTTTGCCAAAGTACCCGTGTCCAGAGGATAAGACATGGGTGTGGCTATTTTACACTAAATTTGGTGTAAAATCATAAAATTTTGGAGGATCCGACACTCGGATCCATACCCGTTTCAGACACTCGTACCCGAGTCCGAGCATCAAGGATAGTACTACTAATGGTGAATCAATAACAATTTTTAGAATTGCATAGGGATAATTAAGTTTTCATAAAATTACGGTAAAAGTTCGATTGAGTTGACCATGAAAGTCAAAGTGGGACTAACTTTCTGGGACGGAGGGAGTATATTCTAAGATTGAGGTACAAGGAGAAGGTTAAGTGTCCATGAACCAAGTCAAATGATAAATGAATATGGATATGGATATGGGTATGTAACAGTAATAAGCACAACTGCATACACAAAGATGTCACATGAAATGTTTGTGATAATAAAACTAAGAAATATTAGAAGTAGAATTGGAACGACATTAATCAGAAGCATACAAGAATATAAGCTATAATATGAAAATGATTATCAGAATCCTGATAGTTTCTTAGCCGAGTAAATGCATCACTATTCCTAAAGTCAGCAATTGAAATTAACTCCAGATCTTACTCCTATCTTTTCCTTCTACACTAGACCAAAGTAACCAGGAACGTGGAACGTTTCGGGACGTGGCACAGATTCGGAAACGAGGAAAGTGACTTAGTAAATTTTGTGTACGTGAGCTAGGGGCAGGATTAGTTGGTACGTCATCAGGGACCACGAATAACTTTTAAAAATATTTTGGGTCGCCACAAAACTACTATGTACTCCCTCCGTCCCATAATAAATGTCGCATTTTCCTTTTTGGTCTGTCTAAATATAAATGTCGCATTTCCAAATATGGGAAGTGTCTTAGTGCAATTTCGACGTGGTACAAGCAATGTACAAACAAGTAAAGTACATTACTTAAAAACGTTGACAAGTCAAATGCGACATTGATTATGGGATTGAGGGAGTATATATATACATATATATTATGAAATTGATAGTATGATGTTAAATATCATAAATAAAAACTAATTAAATTTTTAATATTATTAATCAAATCCAAAAGAAAATGTGGACCTTGAAATATGACCAAAGCTAAGAGGTGGGTAGTGAAATTAACCCCCACTAAAAACAAATAGTATACCTAGTGTGACCCACCATCTAACCCAAACTAACAATTAAACAATGAAAAAAAGAAAGAACCCTAAGCTTTCTTCTCCGGCGCCTTCAACAACAAACTCACCCTCTCTTCACGCCTCAGTCGGTAGTCCTCCCTGATCACTTTCTTCTCTTCCCCTGCGATACTCGTGTTGCTCGACTCTCTCTCTCTCCATCACGAACGCAATCCAAGGTCAGTTTCTACAAATACCTTTTTATATTTGGGTACATGGTTTGCGTCTTGGGTCGCTTTCCCTTGCGACTCTGGACAAAACGACCCACGATCCGGGACGCGCGTTCCGGGACATGGGTGAGGGGGGAAGTGCGTTCCTGGTAACTGTGCGCCAGACCCCTTAAGTGTTCTCAATCGTGCCATGTCATGTTGACATGAGGAAATTCAGATTATGCTACACAAAAAAATTGATCAAGCTCCATTGGCACGTTAATTACCCAGTTATAACATTAGTTTCATACTTTTTACTGCTTCCAGCACCTAGAGGCTTCTAAGGTACTCAGATTTAACTCCTCGATAGGACAGGTCATCAGTCTATAAATGAGTAGTAAAATGGTTTAAAAACCAATTTGATTAGTCATGTTTAGCAAGGTCAACTGATATAAAGGTCTGTATCTTTCACTTGTTTCAAGATGATTCGATCATCACTTTCGGTTCAGTATCCTAAAAGCTTTGTTGAATCAGACATTGTAACCCAAAATAGACTTATTTTGCCAATTTAGTTTCGACAAGCCATCTGATTTTACATGACCACCATGTAAATGAAAATAAGGTACCAATCTCAAATTTAAGAACACAGGCAAAATTAGTAGCCCTGTGTCAGTTTCAAAGAAAGGAACATGTCCTTCACTTGGGGCGGCTATTTTATTGCTTGAAATCATTTAAGAGAAATGTATAATTTCCTTTTTTAAGGGAAGGATCTCTTCGTCATCAAAATTTGAGAGGGTAAGTTTTAAGAAAGATGTTTATTTAAATAGACACCATCTACTGTATATAGGAGTTGCAAATAAAAATTTGCTTTTTTATTTGTACAAATTAATCCTTGTGGATACATCTTACTTGTATTTTCATAATTGGAAAAAACCAACTCTACATGTAATCATTTTGTAAAGTAGAGAAGAGTTCTTAAAAAGATGCTGCTTTGAGTTAGGGCCGAGAAAAGAAATTTGAAGTATAAGGAAGAAAGATGATAAGAGACTTTCAAGGAAATATTCAAGAAGTAAAACCGTATTTAAATCATTAAAAATAATAACCAAGATAGAAATAGAGAAGCATTCGCATTGCCTCCAAAAGATGCAATGACTAGTTGCAAAAAATACTAAATGAGCTGACTATTAACCTCACAACTTCATCTCCAATCTCTGGAATCATGCTAATACACCGCCGTCGTCTTCTACGAGAGGCTATGGGTGATGCACCAGCAGACCTGTAGATATGCATGGAAGTGTTCATTAGAAATTAAGAGAATGGCAGTAGAACTTTGGGCGTGCATGCATTTGCAATAGGCACGGACTAATTTCTCACCGGCAGGCAGCTTGACGTATTAACATAAGGTACACAGCAGCTTAGTATTAAAGATAAATGATTATCTTTTAATTCAGTATTCTTTCTAATTTTACAACAGAAGTACTTTATGTTGAGAGAAGAAGAGGAAAAGAGTGTGAATGACATAGTGTAAGAACCTTGATGCTGTAATGTCATTTCTGTACTCTCTGAATGAATTTCTATGACCACCAAGAATCGATCTTCCCCGCCCACGGAAGAGAGGATGCTCTGGACTGAAGTGTTAAAGATGAAAAGAGGAAAATAAGAGAACAGTGATTACACTAAATAACAATTCCTTATGGACCACAAATGTTAGTTCCAAGAATACATGTAATTTACAGTAAGGCACTGCTTAATAAAATGAATGACAACTGAATTTCGTACTTTACTTGGACATATGTAAGTGAATAATATAAAAATTATAAGTCCCAAAATCAAGGCTTCAAAAAAATTGCACCAAAATCCTACTTCATGCACACTTGCATGTCCTTGTTATATTATGTACCGACCTCTAACCAACCGCTGGAATGATACTAATCTGCAGGGATTAAGGCTAAGTAATTCCACTGGCTAACCTGTAACAAGAGATTCATCTTCTATCTTATAGCGGGAGGCATACAAATGAAGCACTGTCACGCTATTAGGGTTAGTCAAAATTACTTCTAACCTTGCTCTACAATTACACCAGCAAAATAACAAACCAAACTTATTACAATTAGCTACCAGCTTCTTTAACTTCTTTGACTATAACTATTCAAAACAACCATAATTTATAGTGTAAAAAGACGTGTATTTCCCTTTCTAGCAGACACCTTGTCCTCTACTCTTTGTACCTTTTTTCCTCCCAAGAAGAGCTCCCATTATGCGTGAGGTCCAGGGAAGGGTTGGGACCTCATGGGCTTATAACTATGCATATGCATATTTGTGCCACAGAGCTCTTGTTGTGCTATGGTCAGGTGGGTGAACTTCCAAGAACTTGTACTGGTAAAAGAAGTTTGACTTCAACAATTATGTTTGACCATGTAAGAAACAGTAGCCTCCTTGTGCTGTCAAAGCACAATTGTGAACAATATTGCAGTGCCACCTCCTAACAAAATGAATGATGTATGAACCATTTGCCCAATACAAGCAATGTATGTTAAACTCATCATTCTATCAGGACCCTATGGTGGCCTAATGAGTAACTAAGACATAGTTGCATACGTATTTTAGATACCATCCCTCTCTTTCAATTATTAGAGCCCAAACTGGTGTTCTAATTAATCTCTGTCAAGAGCAACATAGTCAAACAGTCCTCTGCACTTCTACCTTAAGGTTTATGTGCCAAGGGACTCCTTCCTCTTTTCTATCAAAAGTCATAAAGGGGCCGCTTTCTAATATCAACTCAAATCCCATTCTTTCGGGGTATAACAGCTTCCCTCATACATCCTAACTCTCTCATGAATAACGTCCCACCCTTGAATAGAATCTAAAGTCTCTTCCATTCTACTAAAATATTGCAAGCCATAGTTGCATGTTCAATACATAATTAACTTGGACTATCAGTATTCTTTTTCACAAAGAAATAGAACATAAGAGAGCTAACAATTGCAGGCAAAAGAGACATCCTAAAATGGACTTGTGTTCTTTGCGTGCATGCTAGAGCTTCTGTGGTCTCTAGTTCTCCATAAGCTCATTATCAATGACATGTTGCAAAAGCGTAAGCCATCTCCTCGGATCGGAGTGGGATGAGTAAGAACTTTACATTATCCCACAATCATGTTTCTCAATTTTGAATGTATTCTTTAACCTTGACGCAATTTCTTTTGGGCGGTTGGGGATGTCTGGGTTAGTCTTGCTTCAATTCCTTTGTTTCTTTAGACCTGGGTTAAATTTCGTGAAGTTGAGGATAGTTATGGATCATGGCTGTGTGGGCTTTTCGCTGTTCTTGGGTACTTTGAATAATGTGTAGCTCGAGAATTTCCAGATCAGGCTTTATCCTAGACACTATTGTACAGTTGTTTTTCTGGCTCCTTTTGAGTAACAGCAAGGTGAACATTCCTTGGGATATCTCTTTTTTAGAGATTCTTCGTAATTGAATGCTTCGTGGTTTTCTTGCGTATTTATCTCTTTCATTCCATTTCCCTTTTTGTTTGATGAACTTCTTGTAAAAAAATGCTATCAGAATAGTAGAAAGAGAGATCCACAAAGATTTGGCAAGCCATAACCCTCAAAGAACTACCAAATGCGAGATAATTCATTAAAACAACAACATTACCCCAGTGCCGCAAAGGCTCCCATCTACGGTGGGGTAAGGAAGGTCGGATGTACACAACCTTGCCCCTGTATTAAAGCACAAAGAGGTTGTTTCCGGATGATCCATGATGAAAACTGCGTCGAAAATTATATGGACTGACTGTTGCTTCATAACAAAGAAGCGCAGACAGTTTAGTGAGTCATTTTCCTTTATTCCTAAGCCAAAAAATAGTGAGTCTTTGGCTCCATCGGATAATTCACTATCGAGATAAATTGATTTTGGATAAAATAATCTCTTTCTTGGTATTAATCAATCTTATCTGGCTTTGCTACCCCTAAAGGGTTTCGTTTCCTTTTTCTTTTTCGGATTCAAAGGACAGTGGCCTTGGGATCGAACTTGTCCCTTGTGAGCCCTGAAGGACGACCCTCAGCACCACTCGAACAATTGATAAGAACCTGTATCAGGTTTAAATATGCTCGTCGAAACATGACTACCAGCTTCAAAAATAAAGATTATATACAAATCTGCTTCCAGCAATATTTTTGTTGATGAGGTTTAAAGTGAACTGAAACTAATTTAAGATGTGCATAGTTTTGCCATATAAATACGAACAAATATTCCGGTAATGCAAAGACTCATATTTTAAAATAAAATGAAAAAAGGTCGGGGAGGGGAACGAAAAAGAAACTTTACAAGGACAGTATAAAGTTACTAGGCCAAACCTTGAACCAGCTGTCCTTAGTTCAGCAGGTACAATCTTCTTGTTGCGCCCCCAAAATGTATTTGCTATGTAAGGTTCACTGTGTGATAGGCTGGAAAAACAAATTAAAGTAATTACAACAAGAAATATACTAATTCAATGAACAAAAACTTAGAAATTCAGATGGGAAAAAAGTAAGGAAAGAACCAATTAAACAACTGTTCCACCCATTGGCCTTGAAGAAGTCATCAAGACAACTAACTAGTGCTTTAGCTTCCCATGGATTGAATTTACTGTAATAAGATACTCCCTCCGTCCCAAAATGAATGACCAAAAAAATTCAATTTTGCTCTTGATCAAGAACAACTTTGAAATCTTTTTGGACATTCATTTTGGGATGGAGGGAGTAATATTTGACAGATAAAAACTAGACACATCACACATACTTTTAGTTTATGGAGATACAAGTCTGAAGACTCTCCTCGGGATCAATATAGCAGTTTCACTACAAAAGCATCAGATTTTATAAACCAACATAGAGACAGAAATGTGGGACCAGCGTTGGAGCCTTTCTAAGCTTCTCTATGCTCATATTTAGTTATTTACTCATTAGAAACAATAACCACAGATAGAAAAACTAATAAATAATACTCTGTTTCAATGGACAAGGAACAATTGAGTTTATCTCCTTACCCTTCTACATCAATTTGGTCGGCAGAGACACAGACGGGACTATTGGGTTCAAGAGGAGAATCACACGAGTCATTCTCTGCAGAATCACTTTCACCAGTGAGAAATACATGAGGCATAAATATAGTCTTGCTCGAGCGGGGTATAAGCTGGCCAGGATGACGCACAAGATCAACCAATAGCTCCACAGAATTCAGTTCCACTATATTAAAAACATACTTATGCATGTCCCCCCGATCTATAACTCCTTTAGGAAAACCCTGATAACAAAGAAAAGAATAAAGAAAAAAATAAGTAACCAAGTGGCAGCCAATTAACTAGCTACCAGCATCAATCTGAAGTTGGATATGCCCTTGTCAAAAAATAAAACATCTAGTAAACAGCAATTCTGAGAAGTGAGAACTTACCACCACAAGCCTACTGTCAAGGCCTACAGTATCTGCAAGAACTTTGAACAGAATTGCTCGGGGATGACATGAACCATGCTTTATTTGACCCAGCATTTGAATACCTTGATTATCCAATGCACGAGAAACTTCTTCCAGTGTACCATTCACATTATTATCTGAGTTTGGGGCAGTTGGCCGTTTATGAAAATCAGAAACCTATGCAAGGAAACATCTTGTCAAGCTTACTTGGGGAGAATTATCTAAGAAATTTATGTATTCTTTTTGTTAGTAAGCAATCAGATAATTCTTTATGTCATTAATAAAATCAGAATATTCTGTAGTCTCTATCATTTCCATAATCTGGCATCAGCAGAATCTTTAGTTCACAACACATGGATCTGCCAAAATGTTGATATCTCTACTTATCTGGCCTGCTCCTAGATATTCCAAATGTCTAAAAAAAAGATTTTAAAAATAAATGTCAACTTTTTGTATGTGTTATGTCAAACCCTAATGGGTTTTTACAACTGCTTTAAAAGAAAGACCTTTAAGTTGTGGGCAAAGATGTGACACACAGATGTCACTAAGACGATATAATCAGAATTATTTACAAAAACCCATATATATAGGGGAATCTAAACACACAATTAATCAACAAAAAAAGGCCTACTTATGCCTTCTCAAGGTAAACTTGACTATTTTCCAAATGAAAAATCGGCATGGATTTCAAAATTATAAACATGACAGCTCATGGTATTTTTAGTGCAGTTTAGATATGCCATAGTTTTATTCTCTATATTTAAGCGGAAACATATTATGTATCAATCAAACAATGGCCAAGTTGACTTGGAAAGTCAAGCGGTACATTTTTGGGGGATAGAGGGAGCATGAGCAATAAACTTCCTCACTCAAGGAAAGTACACGAAAATTGATAATAAAATAAGTGTAACCAGAAAGGTATACCAATCCGGCTATCTTCTTTATTGCTGCAACTGGGTTGGAATTCAATCCTCTAACCACAGTCAGAGCCAACTGCTGCAACATTGAAAGCTTCTTGTCTTTACGCACATCAACAAGAACAACATTGAGCATGTGACCTTCTGAAATCCAGGAAGAAAGTTCCTCTAGAGAAGGAATCACGTCAAAAAGCTCTTTGAGTCCTCTTTCCTGGACAGTAAACACCTAAATTTAGCTATGCATCAAAAACTTCAAACAAAAATTATCGGATAAAAATAATGTTACAGGAATAAGGTTAGATAACAAGATTGACTAGCAAATTAAGTTAATATAACAAGGAGGCATATTATGTTAACATAACATGCAGGAAGATAGCAGGGCATATAAGTAATACAAAAACATAAAATTGACTGCAAAACATCACAAAAACTGTTGTAAATATGCTATTAGAGAAAACTAAAAGCAATTAAGCTGTGATAGAATACCTAATGAGATGGACATCACTCACCGGAAGAATGGAGTAGAAACCATTAGGAATTGGTTCAGAAAGGTTCCCAGTGGACCAAAGAGTTTGTGATGCTCTCCTTGCTACCAAATCCTCCAGCTGACCTTCACTATGTGATTCTCTGAATTTTGAGGTTTCTTCTGAAGAATTAAGAGAAACGGATTGTAATTTCCCCATGAGGTCTGATTGGCACCATGTAGCATTTTCCTTTGGCACAACATCGCTTTGTGATTCCTCCATCTCCTTGACAATTCAAAATACAAGACCATTTTACCCTGCTCCGTTGCCCATAACTATTAAGTCCTACTCGAACTTGAACTCCTTTATACAACGGTCATGGAGAAGTACATTTAAAGCTTCTTCACTTGAAAAAAACATTTTACCTGTAAAAATCTAGAGGTCACACACTTGCTTCCAGCAAGTTCAAATTTCATATCCAGAACTCATCTTGATATCAGATGGGGGTTAATGAAAGAACAACTGAAGATATGTTGAAGACAGATACCCTGTAATTTTAGCTAAAAGGACTAAGAAAAATTGAGATAAGAATAAATCACAATTCAGAGTCAGATCCTAGAACACTGCATGAATTGGCATGATGTATAGAACTTCATTAGTGACAAATAATTTTGAGTTCCTCAGTTTTTGTTGGTGTAAGCTTTTAGATGATTCGACTATTTAACATGGTATGACGCCACAGGTTAGACAAATTTTTGATACAAGTAATTCCGCATGCAATCATTTCTGGTAGTTCTGTTCGTGCACTAGTTGGCAGCCTGTTTTGTTTGGGATGCACCTCTGCAAAGAATGATATACAGAGTACAACGTTTAGCCCTCCCTCGTTAAGCTTTTAGATTACCTGCTTACTTGATAATATACAAAAATAGTCCGAGTACAGAGTGTAAAAGCCTTTATTCGATATTGGTGCAAGTGTTATTGAGAACTTAGGAATAAAGAAGGAGAACATCCAAATGACTCTGACTATGCCAAAGGAAGGAGCTTAGAATTTCAAAAATAGACTGACTACAGAGGGTATAATTCCAACTTTAGACCTAATAAATGAAGCATTCTTGCAGAAAGTAAGACAAGGTCAACTGAGAACGACACAATGGAAGGAGCTTAGGATTTTAAAAAAAAAATTCAAGAAACAATCTTCAAGAAAACAAGTACTCCCTCGGTCCCAAAATGAATGACCAAAAAAATCTCAAATTTGCTCTTGATCAAGAGCAAATTTGAAAAACAAAATAAAAATTGGTCATTCATTCTGGGACAAAGGTAGTAACAAAATAAAAAGCGAGGAAGATCATGTTGGGAGTGGATACAAACTTTGGACGAGGCCGAGGATTGGGTTGCACCGAAGAAAAGAGAAGAAAATTGGCATTATGGACTGACACGGCCGTGCGTGTAAATCTGCACGGTCGTGCAAGTCGGTTTTCAAAGAGCTGGAGGTCGAACACTGCATGCACGAGCATGCATGGCAAAGCGCACGGTCGTGAAGACCGGCAGTGACTGGGTCGGGCCTGTTTTGATGCAGATTTGGTTTCCTTATTGCGCGTGGGACACTTTTGGCGACGTGATTCCTTTCTTAGGCAGGAAGAAGGATACTTCTTGGTGGAGAAGAATATAGAATCATTTATGTTTCGGTTTGTTTTTCCTATAAATACAAGTGATAACCTAAAATATTGGGTGCTAGTAGTTGATCTAATTTGTGTTAGCTACAGAGAATCTCTAAACCTACAGAGAGCCAAGAACATTGAGGGCGTGTGGGGTGCCTTTAGGAGCATTTCATTGATGGTCAAAAACATGTGAGGATGCAGGCCTGGCCCTGCCATGAGACATACGAGGCGGTCGCCTAGGGCCCCCGAATTTTGTTCCATTTTAGGGGCCCCAAATATCTAGTTTTACAATATATACCAAATGTTTCGCATTTTATAACAAAGATCACAAGTGTCCTTGTGGCTAAGGAGGTTGCTTAAAATTCCTGGTGTATCAGATGGCCCAAGTTCGAACCTTTATGGAGACATGTTTTTTCTTTTTGCAAGAAGGCGTCCCAATCCTAGCTTTTGGGCTTCTCAGCCCAAAACCAGCAGTTTCCCAGCCCCGAGTAAAATATTTGATAGAGGATTTTAGCTTAATTCATTCGTTTTGAATAAATACTTTTTTTTTTCTCAAAATAAATAGATAAAATATTATCTAAAAAATAATTATTATCACTAAAAAGTATTGCAATCTTTTCTTGATTTCTTTGCAATCATCTCAACTTAATTTAATTACCAAACCCAATTGTCCAAGATCAAATCTTCTATTTCTGCTAAAATATTCTCCAAAATCTCGTTAAAACCTAAGAAAATATGGAAATATATGCCTCTTAAAAGAAAAAGAATGACCGGATACGGAAAGATGGAGAAAGAAAGTTACACCGCAATGTTACCTGTAAGAAATTTAGGGGCCTCGATCGAATTGTTTGCCTAGGGCCCCAAATTGAATAGGACCGGCCTTGTGAGGATGTACGTGAGGATGTGTTCATGATGTGAGGCTATGTTTATTGTTGTAAACATAAGCGATATTGTAACAACACAGATTGTGATATTAGTTGATATCTTGGCTTGGTCTGCCCGCAGATGTAGTCGTCGGTGCGATGAATTGGTAGTCGTCGGTGCGATGAACTAGGTGAACAAATTGTGTATTTTTTTGTTGATTATGTTCATATTATTCGTGTGTGTGTGTCAGGTCTCACCATTATTAAGTTGTATGGGCAAGAACTGCGCTGATGTACCACAATTCCACAACGGATCAAGCTATCAATAAAAGTATCAAACGTAGTGCGAGAGGAGAACCTAAAAGCACTAGGTTCAAGCACCAACTCATCTAAAAGCTTAATCTATTCAAGAGTTAGCCCACCAATGCATAGTATGCAAGAACAACAGTCGTACCCATGATAGTTAGTATGTGAAGAAAGACCAATCTACATCAGCATGCACAAACAAAACAATAACCTTGTGATCTCAAAAGTGAAAGAAAATGGGAGACCAATGAAACATAATGGAAACTGGTCATGGTTAAAGAGGTTAGAAGATCGTGGGTGCTATTCTTACGTCGTCTATGTGATACTTTACTTCTTCAAACATACAAGAATTCAAAAGTTATGTGGAATATGTGCAGCCAAATTGGATCAGGCATAAGTAACTAAGTGCACAATGCATCAATGAGCCAAGGTTGAAACAATCAACCCAAAAAACAAGAGCCGCAAGTGGAGGGGGGCATAATCAGTTTACTGATTCCCAAGGCTCAACATGCTTAATGAGAGACTATTTTTACAATTGAAACAGATTATGGTGCTCCCTGACATGAAAAGTCATGAAAAACGCAAAAAAAAATGACTTGGAACAAGAATACCAGAAAAAATAAAGAATCAACTCCAATGCACAAGGAACTAAAGTCATTCCAAAATACTATCATCTATCTGCTGCCAAGTCATATGCATATAATACTGAGGAGCTATATACCTAGCTATCACAATTTGATTTACTGATTCACCTCCTGAACCCAAACTGGAAAACACTCTAGTCTCACCATGTCCTGCACTATATCATACAAGTGCGCCCGCACACATGCACTCGAGATATTTAATTTTTCTGTTTCGTTTCTTTATAAAACATGATAATAACAATAAAAAGAATGAACCCCAGCGCCTAGAAATAACTCTTAGCCATCTGACATTGCAAAATCAATTTGAAGAAAATTTGGGTTTCGCCAATCAGGTGTTCATAACCATATCATTAGCAGCTAAACAGTTTTGGGGTTAGAGACCATTCTGATAGGTATATCATGATTTGAAGCTAGAATGTGAATCATAGATACAACTTCCCATTCATAAAGCAAAACAAAAATACCTTCCATTGAGACAGAATTCAATCAAATTCTCGCACACCCTTCATTTCCGGATCTTCAATTTTCCTCTTTCACTCATTAGAAACATCGAACCCGACTATCAGCTAAATCTTTCCAGTCTCTTAATCTTTATCGGCATAAAAAACATACACGCCAAAAAGTAGAATACTGATTACCCATCATGACCATTAATTTTCAAAGAACCCACGTGCATTACAATTTCACAAACACATAGAGTGCACCTCAACATTGCATCACAAACAACAAAAAAAGAAGACAAAACAAATACACCCACAGATTCAAATGCTCAAACTGAATGCAATAATCAATCACCAATTCAATAAACCTTATTATGTGGATTATAATGATTTGGGTATGAAAGATCGGAGTGTAGAAAAGTACCAGATAGCTGCACATCTAAGCAATTGACCAACCAGTGATAAATGATTGATGTTGGCTGAAATCGATAATCCAAATCTGATTGCGAACTCAGTTTTGCTTGTCGGTCGGACTATTTGAGTTTAAATTATTTTGATTAGAATGTGTCTAGTTGTTGGGCGGAGGGAGGGAGTGACAGAAAACGATTGCGTTGAGGGACCTACTGGAGGAGGGAGGAGGGAGGAGGGAGTAATGGAAATCTTTAGAGTTTGGAGGATTCCGTCACATTTCAAGTTACATTTTTTTTTTTTGTTATAATAGATGTCCCGTTAAAAGTTTTATATTTTTTTGGTAAAAAATTTTACTATTTTACTTACTAATTCTCTCTTCTATTTCACTATTATATTTATAATACTTTTCAAATTTACTATTTTCTTCACTCATTCTTTCTCTTATTTTACTTTTACATTCACAACATATTTTCTTTTCATCTATTTTTTTATTTACTTAATTTGCGTAATTTGAAAAAAGTGTGAATCTTGGATAGAGACGGAGGGAGATTTCAACTATTTAAAGTTTCAATGTTTGACTTTCATTTTTCATTTTCAAATCTTATTTATTTATTTAGATTAAATGAGTAGTGCATCAGAAATATAAAAATTTAAAAAGTTTTTTTTTTCATTCAAATATTAATGCCTCTTATTTTTTACTTAATTTTCAGATCTAAAATTATCGCCAAAATCTTATAAAAAACTAATTTTTCCATAACATAAGAAAAAAACTAGTTTTAAAGCACTAAGCCTAACTAATAAGACTATAAGAGTGATGAACGATTTTGAAAACTAATTTTTTTATAACATTTTAAAAAAAAAAAAACTAGTTTTTCATAAGAGTCACTCAAAACTATCAATTATTTACCATTAATTATTTTTTTTCATATATATCTATTAAATAAATTTGTAATTCCAAAAATACAAAATTCAAATATTAGGTCAACAACTATTCATTTCATCTCTCTACTTCATTCAACGTCATAATTCTAATTTCAGATGTGAATTCAGATAAATAATCAAATAGTTTGAGTAATTTAAATATCAATTTTCAGACTCTATATATTATGAATTCAGCCAAATTCACCCATAAAATCAGAAAATCAATAGCCACCTAATACTCTTCGTCTCGTATACGAGCTAACAGTCATTTTTCCTATGTCTCATACTAAGGCCACGTCTTGTCGAGCGTTTTCGTTAAAACGGAGATAAAAAACTCAGCTTTTTTTTATTAAGCGTGTTAGTCAAGAGTTTTAGACGGTTGAATTTTAAAAAGTTGGAGATATTTTGGCCGCTCAAAATTATAGCGTCAAAAAAAAGCTCCGTTTTAAAAAATCTCCGTTTATAAAACTGTGCACCAGACGAGCCCTAAGACTATCATTTTCATACTCGCCTGTCTGAAGTCACAGCTTTTAAAACGGAGTATTGACATGCTATAAAATAAAAAAGTTAGAGTTTTTCCTTCATTTTATCCTAAACTTTATACATACCAGACGAGCTCTAAGAGTCTACCTTTCCTACGCGTATAGACTAAGACTAAAACTAAGACTAAGGGTACGTTTGTTTCGACGTAAAACATTTTTCGGAAAACGTTTTCTTTAAAATGTTTTCCTGTAAAATGTTTTACGGAGGTAGAGCGTAAAATGTTTTACGGAGGAAGGGTGTAAAATATTTTCAGGTATTTGATAAAACGACTCATATTTCACAAGGTGGCCTACCCCACCCCCCACCCACCCCACCCCCAATTTTTTTTCTTAACCGCCCACCCTTTCGCTCACCACCCACCCCCCAATTTTTTTTTTGTAATCGCCCCATCCCCTCAACCCCACCACCCCCCTAATTTTTGTAGCCCGCCCACCTCACCCCCTCCCCCCGAAAAAAAAAAAAAAAATTTGTAATCGCCCCCACCCTGCCTACCCCCCAAAAATTTTTTTTTTTTTTTGTAATCGCCCGCCCCCACCCCCGGCCTATCCCACCGCCACCCACCCCCAAAAAAAATGTTTTTATTTTTTTGTAATGCTCTTACCCACCCCCCAAATTTTTTTTTTGGGGGTGGGTAGTGCGGGTGGGGGGCATACCAAAAAAATAATTTTTTTTTTTTTGGGGTGGGAGGGGAGTGGGGTAGGCAGGCGGGTGGCTACAAAAATAAAAAAAAATTGGGGGGGGTGGGAAGTAGCGGCTACAAAAAATTGGGGGGGTAGCAAGGTGGAGGCAAGGGCGGTTACAAAAAAAATATAAAAAATCAAAGGTTAAGGTAGGTAGGGGGTGGGTGGGGCGGTTAAAATTTTTTTTAATTATTATTATTATGTTGTACCGGACGTAATATGAGTTGTACATTAAGGCCTCCATTTTTCGAAAAATGTTTTACTTAGGACAAGGTCAGTAGGTCGTTTTACTTAGAAAGGGCGTAAAATGTTTTTCGGAAAACGTTTTACTTAGGCAACCAAACAGCGGAAAACGAGTTATTTTCCGAAAAACATTTTTCGGGGGCTAACCAAACGGCGTAAAACGAGTTATTTTTCGAAAAACGTTTTCCAAAAAATGTTTTACGGCAAAACAAACGGAGCCTAAGAGTCATACTTTGTTATATTATCAAAATAAGTAATGAATATTTATACCATCTTCCTTTTGTAGATTTCTAAAATAAAACAATACTTATTATTCTATTTTTTACTCATTTAAATCATTAGTAATTATTAATGTTTGGACAATGATACCCTTAATTTATTTACAATTTTTCTTATTTTTAATATTTTTTTAATAAACATGTAAATTCTTGATAATAGGACTATTAACATAGGAAGGAAGGAGTTTAATATCATCAAAATCATATCTCATTATTTTTAGGATTAATTCCTCCTTACCCACACAGTCCAAATCAAATCCCATCAAAATTCAACTGAGATCAAAATTTCCTTAAACCTCGAAAGTCGAGATTAAAATTCCTCAAAAATTCGTCGACAGTCCTATACCACATGGTATAGGACCTTTTTTTCAGTCTTATACCATATGATATAGGATTTTATTCCTTAATAATTTTTTCTTTTTATTATTTATTTAGTCCTATATCAAAGACTTTTTTTTTTCAGTCTTATATATCAATGGTATAGGACTTTTTTTTAGCCTTATACCAATGATATAAGACCAAATTGTATTATATTTTTAAGAAAAATATGAAAAATGATGAAAAAAATACTCTCATATTTAGCTATAAGAGTATTTTTAGTCTTATACATTTAGGGTATAAAACTAAAAATATGATTATTATTTAATTTTTTTTAAAAAGTGAAAAAAGTGCAAAAAAAAATGGTCCTATACCACATGATATAAGACCTGACGGGATGCTATAGGAGTGACGCGGATTTTGATGGAATTTTAATTTCAAATGGATTTTGATGGGATATTGATATGAGTCATGGGTCTTAGAGTCCTTGGCATTATTTTTAATCATGTTGTCCTTCGGTCCAAAGTTATAGGTGACATCAGATTTTACATATGTGTAAAGATCTCAAAGCTCGTGGACCATGCTTGTAACCCCCGGCTGGTTTGGGCCGGATCCGTCATCTTGCTGTCCAAGCCCACACCCAGCTAGCCAGCATGGACCCATGAACAAAAGAGCTCAAAGCTCTTGGTAGAATATTTATAATTTACTTCATCCTAATTTAAAGTTATCATTTTACATTTTTTTTTTGGTACATTCTAATTCAAACTTCACCCTTTGCTTTAATTCCAATAAGGGAAACTAACGAAGAGTGTTTTGGACTAAAAATTTATATTTTCCATATAGAATTTTGGCACAAATGATGAGGTCAAAATGATATCATATTATAAATCTTAGTACAAGTAAAGATGAATACGGCTCCCATGGGTCGTGACTCATATAGAGTCAGAAGCAAGCGGAGTCAAAGGCGGCTCGCCCAATGATGTGAAGGTGCCTATATCGCCAGCCCCCTACCTATGTATGCAAGGTAGCTAGGAGGCTTATCGTTGCCCACAACTTGCTAGGAATCCAATCGAAGAAAGTTGATGAAATCCGTCAACCAACTTGAGCAACCTCGACAAAGGGGGTGCGGTTCCTATCGATAGTTAGATCAAATAGGATCTTCCTAGAGAATATACCGCTTTCATAAATGCTTGACTTGAGACGAAATCAGATGAAATCGACTCCTAACTTTTTTTATTCATCTGGTTCGTGGATTGAAATATGGATGCATAAAACATTTTTAGCATATCTTTTAAAAATATGTATATATATAATTTATAAATATTAAAATGATATTTTCTAAAAATTAAGAATTCAAATGAATCCATCCACTAATCCATAAATGGGTGGGCAAAAGGGTAATTTGATGGGACTATTTCTTATGAACGGAATAAGGTGTTATGAATTTACTGCATCTGGGCAAAAGCCCAATAGCTAAAACACTTCACGTATAGGGCTTATATGTATTGGGTAGTGGGCCGGAAGAAATTAGGGCCTTTTCAATTGGGAGTCTGAAAGGGCCAGCCAAACTATGAAACATGCATAGCTGCTAGGTCTTGGCCCTTTTCAGTAGAGATTTGAGGTCTACTCTCTCTCTCTCTCTCTCTCTCTACCCGTAAAAATTTGCCGATATTTATAGTCAAATAATCCGAGTTTTGACCAATTTTATAAAAATTTAGATATCTCTCTATGCAATTTTAAAAATTCTTATTGATAGTATTCCTAATAGTAAACAATAACATTTTTTTAGAATTTCACAAGGATATCAAGATTTTCATAACAAAATTCGATCGATTTGAACATGAAAGTTATGAGATAAATTTTATGAAACAGGGGAGTATTATTCAATTTAGTTTCATGAAAATTAATTTTTTTAACATAAAAATTAGATTTTTTAACAATTTAAATTATAAACTCTATCGAACTTAGTTGCAACTTATTAATGCAACTGATCTATGCATGTCATACCTACAGTTTACATTATATACTCGATTGAGTTAACCACTAAAGTTTGAAAAAAATCTGGTAAGAAGTGAGTATTATTCAATTAAATTTCAGCTATATCTCCTCTTTAAGTACTTTCAATTGAATCTCTCAACCAACACTACCTTGGGTCCATGAATTAAGGCAAAATTAAGCCAAACCTTCCAATCATGAGTTGAACCATTCAATGAGAACAAGTCCATCTTCAGTTAATTGGACAATTTGAAAAAGACATTCCAAACCTAATGCTGAGAGCACATGTCCTTTCTATTCTTCACATTACCATCACAACTTTATTTCTTCCTATTCCTCTTTCCTCTCTCAGTCCCACTCGGTTTCCCTCTGCACATGAATTAAAAAATACTATTATAATCGGTGGAGGGAAAAGGAGTAGAGTAAGTATCGTGGGTATAAAAAAAAATATGAGAGAAAATAAATACGATGAATAATACGGTGATTGTTGTTGTAATTATAATAAGTGAGTATTATTAAATATAAATTTATCATTTAAAATGTCCCAAGTCAAATGGGCACCCAAAATGATAAATTGTCGTAAGCCGGATGGGACGGAGGGAGTATAAAGTATATTAAGCCATACCTTTTATCATATTTGTATACAGTAGTGACAGACACAAAAAAATATGTTCAGTGGGTGCCAAAATAAAAATATTTTGCATAAAGACATTATTCAAATTAACCATTATTTTTATTTATAATAATATATATAAAGTAAATGACATAATATATAATATAAGATATTAAAATATATTAAAAAATTATATTGTAATTTAAACGTTATTAATGTAACAATCAGTTAAAACAATTGCTATTTCCTATGGCCATTAAAATAATTCAGTCACTTATCAAGAATTCCTTTATTTTATTGTTAAAATTACATTATTTAAACTAGCAAACTTTTTTTTGTAACTAGTGGGTGTTGTACCAATGTCTTTAATGTTAAAATTAAGACGCCTTACCAGTGAACTATTACTATATGTTCTGCTTTTAGAATTTAAATACTCCCTCCATCCAAGTACATATTTCACGGTTATTGTTTACGCGTGGATTAAGAAAAAAAAATAATGATATAATGTTGTGAGTGTAAAAGTAAAATAGGAGAGAGAATGAGTGGAGGGAATAGTAAATTATAATGGTGTTGTGAGTATTAAAATAATGTAGGAGACAAAGTGTGAAGTATGTAATTGAACGCCCAAAATAGAAAGTATGAAGTATGTAACTGGACGGAGGGAGTATATAATAACTAAAATTCTTTGTATTTTTGGGAAATTGAGTGGGTGCAGTCGCCCACCCCGCCTCTCTTCGTTGTAGCCATTACCAGAAGTTAAGATTTGGTACTAGTACAAAATCTTGCTCGTTCTTTCAGCGCCCTAAGTTTTTCAATCTCTCCTTTTTTTTTTCACACAAGCACAATCATCATGGTATTGGTGAAAATCGGTGATAACAAAATTCTATAAAATACAAGAAAGATGAAGCCTTAATGACAATGATATCCATGTGGACTTTCGTATTCCCTTGGATTTTTATCATATACTCCCTCCGTCCCATAGATTTATGGACTTTTGGGTTTTGCACAGGGATTAAGGAGGAAATATTATATTGAAAGTGTTGTGAGTGTGAAAATAAAATAGGAGAGAGAATGAGTGGAGAGAATAGTAAATTATAATGGTGATGTGAGTATTAAAATAATGTAGGAGAGAGAATGAGTGGAGGGAATAGTAAAGATTCTTTTCCATTTTGGGAAAGTTAGATATTATTGTGGACGCCCAAAATAGAAAGTTTACATATTATTGTGGGACGGAGGGAGTATTCATTATACCAATCGCATACCAGAGAGAGCGAACTTAGGGGGTTTTTGTTTTTTTTAAGTGATAAGTGCTGAAATCTGATTTCAGTTCTGAAAATGGCTGAATGATTAAGAGGCGAAAGAATCGAATTACCGAATTGGATAAGTTGTTTGATTTTGTATCTGAATTCATTATCTCAAACAGTTAAAAAAAATATAAAAAATAAAAAAAAAAAAAAAAAAAACCAAACGTAATTACAGTATGAACAAAAACAATTTAAAAAAGTAACCCAAACCAAATTCTCACAGACGCTTTCATTCAGAGGGCTTCAGCACCACTTCTTCCACTTAAAAATAAGAGGCCAATCAAAGGCAACAAGGCTGAAAAAAAAAAAAAAACCAAACAAGTGGAATTAAAGTACAACCTCTTATTCCAAGATAAAACCTCTTAATAAGAGGTAAAACATAAAAACAAACGCCCCCTTAGCGAACTTGTGTTGTTAATTAAAGCAAAGGGTGAAGTTTGAATTAGAGAATGTACCAAAGATGCAAGACCCAGGAAACTAGGGGCAAGCTTTTCATGTGTTGACCAATCAAATATTTATTTGTAGAAAATGGTTGATAGATAAATGAGATATTAAGACTCAAAGTAATGAGTTGAAAGTGGGAAATGCAGTTATCCCACATGAAATGGAAATGTAAAATGATCGCGCAGGAAAGCGTGGTGGGCTCAGTTCTTTGGGTCCAGCGAATGAATGGGCTAGCTTGTGATCTGCACACCACAAGAAATAACAGTGAAACTGCGCCGGGGGTCTTCCCCAAGTAAGCCTTCTCCGGCGTGAGAGTAAGATTATGGACTGGAAATATGGTGGCAAAAATATGGAATGTGTGTGGGTACGTAAATATGCAATAAAGCATTACCTGTGTCCATGTCGTTACTCTCTTATTTATAGTAGGAATAGTGATGTTAGGGTTTTCACCAGAGCCGTTGGATTGGGTGGTCTCCAACCGTTTGATCAGCTCCATCTCCCAGGTGTACACGTGTCATGCTGGGACTGGTCCGTCTATGTGAGGACACTGCAACACCTGACACTGATAAGCAGTTTGCCTTATAAGGAAAAGTCAACCTGTACGCCTTTTGGAGTTATTACTGTTTGCATGACTGCACGTGTAACAAAGCACTGTAGCAGGTCTGACATTCTCCCAAATTAGCTAATTAACCAATCTTGTTGAGGAAGCTTAATAGAAGAGACGACCTGGAGCTGTCCGTCCAGTTGGGTCGTCTCTTCGAGGGGCGACTCGACGAGAGAGAGTTGATCGTTCAGTGACGACGTTCACTCTTGGACGAGTGCTGTTTCGCACCGAGGGAAGGCTCGTCGTTGGATGAGCTTAGCTCACTGTCGACGATCTCTTCTTGATATATCGACGGGCTAGAAGTTAATCCCTTCTTCAATGGTACAATGACTCGTCGTTTGGGTGGGCTTGGTCGCTCAATGGCGACGACTGCCAACCAATGTTGAACGGGTCATGACCCGAGGCCTTGATTTGTTCCTTCGTGGTCGGTCTTTTGATGGGCCTGTTGGGCCTCTGGGCTCGTAGCAAAGTATTGGGCTCGGCCCATCACAGAATATTCCGTTCAGTGGCCCCCAACTCATGGTTGTCTTGACGGGCCAGGAGTTGTCATTTTCCCTCCAAAGTAATCTGTACGACCGTCAGTTTGAATTTTGAATTATGGTGACGTCAGTATTGATGATGACGTGGATGGTTGGGATTTCTTCCTTGGTTGACACGTGTCCTTTGAGGGGACATTCGCCTCGAAAGTTGCAGAGGGTATTTAATGCCCCTCATCATTCCGCCGTTTGGGTTCCCAAGTATAAACCTTCCATCTTCTTCACATATAAAAACCTCCTCCCTCCTTCATTTCGAACTTTCCACCCCTTTGATCAGTGAGAGCAAAGCAGCAAGAGGCGATTTCCGGCGAGTAGCTAGAAAGGATTCCGGCCACCGTGCGAACGCTTTCCGGCGATATTGGTTGTTCTGGCTTCACCACCGTTAGATAATCCGGCAGCCTGGATTAGGAACTTCTTCGATTTATCACCGGCGAACTCATCGGAAAAACCATCTCCGAGCCCAGAAACAGGTAATTTCTTCATTTATTCTTCACTTTCTGGGTTTTTTTTTGGGGCTTTGGAACTTAGAGTTATGGGACCCAGAACTATCAGCTTTGAGAGAGGTGTTAAGTTTGGTTTTGGGATAAATCAAAGAGTTTATAAATGTGCTAAGGGGGTTTGGAGAGAGATTCCTCTGTCTGAGTGCTCTTCAATCTTGGTGAAGTTCAACTTTGAAGACGAGCCCTTGGGATTCCCAGAGGGAGAGATTCTAGGGGATTTTGAGGACGGTGACCCGAGGGTAACTCCCTTCCGGTAAATGAACGATCTGCCCACCCATATTAGGACCCACTACTCTTTGTCCCGTCGTGATTCGCTTAGGGTTTTGGTCGTAGGGGAATCTAGGTCGCCCCTAGGTAGGTCGTCGCCTATGGATGTTAGGACTGATTCCCCTCTTTTATCTCCTTGTTTTGTAGACATGGATCACGACGGGCGTTCTAGCCATCCGGCCCCAGAAGCCAACGAGCCGAGCACAAGTGCAAGGGGCAACCAAGCAGCTAAAGCCTATCACACATTTGTACGAGTGGGATCAACTGATAGTGAATTTGGAGGTGGGGCAGGAGGGAAGTGGGCTATACCCAAGATCGAGCTCAGGAAGCCGGATGTTGGGAAGCAAATGATCGACGCCCGCGAGAGTCGTACGCAAGTCCAAGCTTCGACCTATAAGTTGGAGCATCTCGGCTTATCGAAAGTACGAGCCCCGTCGCCAGGCCCTTTTAACTAGCAAGGAGAAGGTGGCCTTCTTCTACAAACAATTTGAATTTGGCCTGAGGTTGCCTCTAGACCCCTTCATTAATGAATTCTTGGAGGACTCAGCCTGTGTGCCGATGGAACTTAGTGCCAATACCATCAGAATTTTGTGTGGCTTTGCCGTCGTCTGCAGATTCCTTGGCTACGAGCCATGCAACAAAGTATTCCGTCGCTACTACCGGACGGCTCGAAATACTTCCAAAGGGAAGACGACGGTGAGTGTGTCTTCGATCAGGAACGCACGGAATTTTTTCTTGGACATCCCAAATAAGGTGTATGGATGGGAGAACCACTTGATATTGGTGGAAAGCCGAGTGGGATGGCAGTTTCCTTTTCCAGAGGGCCACAAACCAGTCAGTGATAGGCATATCTTTCAAGCTCCGTGGGCCGACGAGCTGAAGGGAAAGATTGACAAGCTGTTAGATCTTGGATGGGTCTCGTACAAAGACATAGAGGCCTCACAATGGAGATACATCCGAGCTGGCATGATGTCTAAGCCGTCCATAGGGCTGAACCTTTGGTGAAAATAAAGCTCGATGCTCGCTATCCCGACTGGGTTGTTCATCAAGGGTTTACTTTTAAGGATAATTGTGTGAATTGTGCGACGGCACGAACTGGTCATCTTGAAGAAAGTTGTGAAAACCTTGAAATGAATGGGGGTTGGACTCCTGCTATCTTTTCAATTTTGATATTCTCTTGTCTCGTCGTGAGTAAAACTAACCTCTTTTACTTGGTCATTTTGCAGTTCTTACCCAAGACGACGTGGATAAAATTGAAGCAAGGATAATGGACGGGGCCATCCGAGCGAGCGACAGGGGCACCAAGAAGAAGGAAAGGGTTGCGACTCGTGCCATACTTGATCGTCAGGAAAAACAGACGACGAGGAATGAGCAGCTCCCCAAAGACCCTGCTGGTGTCATCCCAATGATCGAGAGGGAGCCCGTCGTTGAGGGACTCAACACTGGAGGTCGTCAATCTACTGTTGATGCGCCTGAGAGAGTGGCTGGGATGGAGATTGATTCAAGTATGGAAGCTGTTGGAGCTCAAATGGCCATTGCTGACGAGGCCGAGCATATTGAAGTGGAGAGCACAGATTCAAACCCCGAACTTCGTGAGGTCGACGCTCGTGCATCCAAAAAGAGAAAAGGTCATCTCATCGATCCTCCTAGCTCGTCAGATCACCCCTCTCCCCAAACCGACGCTCCAGGCTCGTCTTCAACGGTCTTGGGCAAGGCAAAGGCTAAAGAGATGGCGACCTTGATCGCTAAGGCCTCCCCCATAACTGGTATTCCCTATCTCTTGAGGAATGGTAATCCATTATTGCTGGGGGCGGCCTTGACTAGACGGGCTAGGGATGTTGACCTGACTCGTCGTATGAAGGAAGCTAGGCTCTCTCCTGAGACCTTTCATGCCCGTTTTGTGTTGATTCAGACTGAGGTACTTTGAATTTGTGTTTTTGGGAGTTCTTCCCGTCTTTTGTACTTGTATTAACTATGTCCTTGTTGTAGATGGCATCGATGATGGATGCTATTGCGTCGGATTACAGAGAGTGCATTGACGCCGAGCTACGAAGCAACGAGCAGCTGATTAAGGCCGTCGGTGAGAAGGGGACGGCTGAGCAGAAGTTAAAGGAGGCCGAGACCAATGTCGGTGAGCTTACTCTTGCCCACGAGCTTTTGGTGAATGAGAAGGACAGTCTTTCGAAGGAGGTGGATGCCTTGAAGGAAGGGAAGGCCAAAGCTGAAGCCGACTCAAAAGTATTTCAGGATGGTCTTCGCGTTTGTGAGAACAAGCTTCAGAAGGCGACGGCTCAGATCGAAGCGATGAAGACGAGTCGTGATGCTGAGCTGGCCCAAGCCCGGCTTGATGCCGTCGACGACTTCAAGAAGAGTGCTGAGTGCCTCCATCTAATTACTACGCATGCTAGTGGATTTTTCAAGGATGGGGCTAAGCACATGGCAAGGCGGCTCTTGTCTGATCCTTCGACGAAAGACCTCCTCTCTGTTCGACACCGTCGACCTTTGTACCGAAGGAGCATACGACGACGAAGCTCGTACGGTTCACCCCCTTGTCCCTTATACTGCCAATGACTTCCTTATTATTAGGGAAGATGACGCCAAGGTCGAGAAGGAAGAGTGGCCTGTTCCTGCCGTCGTCCCAAAGAACTTTGATGCCTATTATGCTCATTTTGTTGAAGACGGCCCCGATCCCGATGAAGTCCCGTCCGATGCAGGTGCCGACCCTCAGTGATTGATTTATTTGAGATGTTTTGTAATGTCCCAAACAATGTCCCAATTTGATTTGGTTGTCTTAAACAATGTTTCATTTGATTTGGTTGTGGTTCCAAACATTGTCCCAAAATAATTTTTAATTTTTGTAATGTAGTCGGCCTGTTTCCTCATTGTTTAGAGGGGGTCGTACGTACAATGTTTGCTTTATGTTTAAGTTATTTAATGCCTTTGTTTTCTGTTAGTTAATCTGTGTTAACGTAGATAGCATGTGATGACTTGTTTTGAACGAGTTATATACTTTTCAATTAAGAGTAAAGAAAAGTTTTTTTTTAGAAGGTGTATTTTGGGATTCTCCATCCTGGGACACGAGTTTTTAGGTCTCGGGAGTTTGGAGGAGCCCACAGTTAGCCCGACCGGATTCCCACTTCAATGGGGGTTCGAGGTGGCCACCTTGTTTTTAGTCTTAACTTTTCTTCCCTTGGCCCACCTCGAACCTTCACGAGTACAAATACTCACAATTTTCCTCACATATGTACCTTTCTTGATTAAATCAGGGGAATCCCAAAAATATTTTGTGACCTTTTTCTTGGCCTTTATCTTTTTCTTCTTTTTCTTGGGTACCTCCCAATAAGTTTTTGTGATCTTTTTCTTGACCTTTTTCTTCTTTTTCTTCTCCTTGGGGACCTCTTTCCCAAACTCATTCGGTGCCTTGGTCTTATCAACATCAAGCACATCAGCAAGACCCATCACCGCCTCCTTCAGCTCATCAGAAAGATCAAAGTCTAACTCTACTAATCCTAAAGCATTCTCCAACACAGATTTCATGTCATCAAAAATATTAAAATCCATTTGTTGTCCATCACCCTCCATAGTCAAACAATGTTAAGAAAAAGATGACATAAAAAAAAATTAACAAAAAGAAAACAAGAAAAAAAGAAATAGATTAAGAAAAGAATAAGTCCGTAAACAATTACACCGTTCCCCGGCAACGGCGCCAAAATTTGGTAGGCTTTATCGCAACACCTACAAATTACTACAAGGACTCCTAAAAATGTAGATAGTAAAAGTCCAGGTTCGATCTCAGGGAACAGTATTGTAAACTATCAAGTCACACACACAAATAGGGGGGTTTTTGTTTGTTGAATAATTATAATCCTAAGACGGGAATAAAAATTTAATTTATAAATAATAATGTAAAAGAACACTTTGGACAAGCAAAATTATCCCCGTCTATCAGTCAATATCACTGGAATGATTCTTTCTTTCTTTCCCCTAATTACTTGATCACGAGATATAAAATCTCTATCTCTTCTTTGATAGTAGTTAATAGCGGCGACACGCTCAACTAAAAACCCTAATCAATACCAAAACCTAGCCGACACGATCAAGGTTCTAAATATAAATTGATGCAAATCTAAGAGATGAAGATCAAGGAATTAATCTATTATTATTTCAAATAGATTTAAAGCCAATTTTACTTTAATCACCATTCAAGATGACACATTCATGAATAACGAAGATGCTACAATGACAACCCTAGTCCGACACGATAAAAGGGAAATCTAACAATAATCAATTAACAGGATTAAGGGATTGATCAATTTCTCAAAACCCTAGAAATTGATTTGAAATAAGCACAAGTAAAATTGCAATTAGGAAAGAAATAATAAAAAGAAGTCAAACCTCAATTGATAGTCAAGACGGTTAAAAAGTTACAACTCCAAAGCAAAATAGATTTAGCCTTTCATGGAATTCAAAAGCTTCAACTTTGTTCTATGAAAAACTAGGGAAAAAAGATGATAAAGGAAGAAGACCTAAAAAAAATAATGTTAAGAAGTCTTTATGCTCCTTCCTAAAAAACCTAAAAACTAATTAATAGAAATAATAAAAAAAAACATAAAAGAAAAAGAAAATAAACTTTATTAAAAATAATACTCCTCCATGCGTTGGTCATTGTGCCGGTCCACAAGTTGAATTCCAATCCACGTGCACAGCATCAGCATCAAGCAAAATTTTGAAAAATCATTTCTTGACTTCTACTTTGGTCACCCATCTCTTCATACTTTCATTTTGGTCACTAAAGTTTCCACATTGTTGCACTTTGCCCTCCTTGAATGCAGTTGACCTGACTTGACTTGAATATTGACCTTCTAATTAGCCTCTCCAAAATACCATTGTCCCGAATTACATACAAATGCTAACAATAATATCCCTATTACATTCTTTCCTCGCTAATACAAAGTATAGCAATTTTAACTCAAATAAACACAACATAAACCAAAATTGCTATAAAATGTCAAGAAAATCGAGGAATTACCATAGCTAAAAATTAACCTATCAAATTTTTCCACGCTTAGACCTTTTACTCGTTCCTGAGTAAATTTATAATTCCTCGCTAACTCCAGGTCTAAAACAGATGCGCGAGAGAAAATGATTTCCCTAACTCCTCTAAACCAACCACAACAAAGTCAACACAATCAAACGACTCAATCAACGTACTCGGAGAATGGAACTCCGCTCCTTATCACTCCAAAAATACAATGGTACCAATGGCCTTAGCTCAACCCCAACTCCAAATATGCAAAAACGGGACATCCAAGCTAAGGCCCACACATCAAAAAGCCAAGGGGAACTAAAGATGTCCTAATTTCCCCCCACGCTTATCTCGCACTACAATCTCCCTCGAAAATGAAGTCAATGCCCAAGCAAAGACTTACCTCGTGCAAAACACCAACACCCCTTATATCACCAAGAAGAATTACGAGGATTTTCTACCCTAACGCCTCTAACCGAGCCTCCTACATCAAATATGAACATCCTAACCCGAGACTCCAAACCACCCTTATTACTCCAATACCGGTGATATAAATGATAGAAAGTATTTCACTCACTCACCTTTTGCCTAGGTGCCGTTTCCGATTTTCACCTAGTCTCTCGTTTTTTTCATTTTTTTCAATTTTTTTCTTCACACCCTCTCATTTTGCCTAAGTGCCCTCTCGGGTTTTCACTTAGCCTCTCTTTTCTTATTTTTTTTTTTCAAATATTTTTTTTCTTTCAATTTTTTTTTTTTTTAAAGGGAAAAAAATATACACAAAATATGTAGGTAAAGCCCACCCCCTCACTAAATAATTGCATTGTCCCTAATGCATTCAACAATAAATATTATTACCTTGGAACGGAAGGAGGAACTAAGCAAAGAAAGTACACAATTCATATTCCATTCCAGTGCCTTGGCTGGGGCATTGTGGGGCGGCCGCATGGCCTCTTTGAGGCCGGCGCATGAAGGACAGTCCTTCAGCTCAAAATGACTTCTTTTGTATTTTTTTTTTTATTTTTTTAGCAGCTATTATTTTTCTTTTCAGCAGCTATTTTTTTTTTCTTCAGCGCCTTTTTTTTTTCGCATGAACTTCAGGCACTATTTTGCTCCTGCCTCCGTCTCGCTTTTAACTGCACAACACCGCAATCCAAAAATCTCAGTAGCATCAATTCTACACATAAAAAATAAGTAAATATAAAATATAAAAAGACATAA
Organism: Adenophora triphylla var. japonica; assembly: GCA_022495995.1. Lineage (NCBI taxonomy): Eukaryota > Viridiplantae > Streptophyta > Magnoliopsida > Asterales > Campanulaceae > Adenophora > Adenophora triphylla. The sequence continues at coordinate 151,435 of JAFEMH010003997.1, forward strand.
AAACAAAGAAATTTTCGGGTTGTCTCCCGATAAGCGCATTTGGTTAAGGTCGTTAGTGTCACGACCCTAAACCTAGGCACATTTTGGTCACACGTGGAGCACGTGGGAGTGGGGTGCATTGCATCTCATATTATACATTATATATTATTTGGTTGTATTACGTGTTTATTTGACTAAGTTGCTAAATTATGTGATTTTAGATGTTATTAAATAAAATTTAATTATATAATGTCTAATTAGAATAATTGGGAATTAATGTATTAAAGTTATAATATTTAAAATTTTAAATAGAAATGTTATAAAAAGTATAAATAACATTTTATTATGGGTCGGAGGGAGTAATAGTAATAATAATATAAAAAATAAAAGAAAATGGGGCGGATGGTTTGAGAAAGGATTTGGTTTGTATTGTGGGACCATAGATGGCTTGGCATGGAAAAAATTTGACAACAATTGTTCTTCACGTGCAAAGGCAAGGCAAGGATGAAGTGTTGCTTAGGAAGTATTTAGAAGAAGCTTTTCCTTCTTCTCATTCTCAGCTCTTCTCCTCTTTTCCTCATTCAGTATACCGTCCCTAAACCTAGGGTTACCTTCAGAAAATCCTAGAAAATCAACCGTTGATCCGTTTTTATTTCCGACTTCATATTTGTGATCAGGGAGTCGATTAGAGCAAGTAAAGCCGGTTAAATCTTCTTTTTATTTCGGCAAATTTTGATAAGTTATTATGATTTCTTTCAATAATTGCTCATTTCAAGTTTAATGATGATATTATGGTGAAAGAAATGATTCTTGGTATTTTCGGTATTTTATTTGCTTTTTGAAATGAAAGTCAAATTGGGCTCATGGAGTAAATTGAGTATCTTAATTAAATTGTTCACTTATTTGGTGCAATGGAAAAGTGAGAGCATCTCTGAAAACTTGAGCAGGTAAGCAGGGGCGGAGCCAGGGGGGGGCAGGAGGGGGCACTCGCCCCCCCCAGCGGCGGAAATGCAGTGGAAAAATTTTTTTTTTGCCCCCCCCCATATTTTTGTTATATATGTATATATATAATTAACTTCAAGATTAGCACCAGTGAGTGGTGCAGTTCAAATTAGGGGTAAAGTTAAAGCCTTTGGTCCATGTTCGAACCCTGCTACCTACATTTCAATTAATTTTATTTGTCTTCCATCTTTGCTATTCTTTCTCTTAACAGTTTTGTTTTTCTCTTTCTCCTAATTTCCTCACATTTTTTCAATCTTAATTAATTAGTTAGGCTTTTCCCATTTTTTTTGTTTTTGGTCTTTCTTCCTATTATCCCAAGTTTAATTAGCAAATTTGATTTTCTTTTTTGTACGAGTAATATATTTTGATAAATTGTTTGCGTTAAATACTTCAACATTATTTCAATCGTTCTTTGAATTATTTACTTTTATCATTTTTGTTAACTAAAATACATTGTATTTCATGGATCCGACCCATTTTTTACTTGTCCGACCCGACGCAGTGGGCGCCGCCCGAACCCCGTATAATCTTGCCCCCCCCTCGGCCAATTCCTGGCTCCGCCCCTGCAGGTAAGTAATCTGATAATGAAAGGTACACGAGAATTGAACAAACATAAAGACTACTAGTAGTTGCCCTGGAAATAACATGCATGCTTTTAATACATAGATTGCTTACTATTTCGAGATTAGAAAACATAATTAGGGAGAACATCTATGCGGTTGTTTTCCTCTTGCAGTGCAGTTCACCGTGAGTCACTTTTCAAGCTTTGTAAACATGAGCTCCTTAATACCTCCCTTAGCACAATTTGGCTATACTTCTAGTACAACTTTAGTACTATATAACGGAACCTTAAATTGTCCAAATTTATATTGAAAAAGACTTTAAATAATGTCTTGAAAATGCTTGAGAGGCAAATGTAAAACTTGAACCAAAGTTAGACAAACTTGGTATTTGAACTTGGAACCTTAAGAGAAGGTGTGTAATGTGGTATTGTGTACGCGTAGGGTTACTTATATGATATTGTATCCTTACGTGATGACCTGTATAGGGTTATTTGTTCTTAGAGTGCATAAAATGTGTAGTGCACTATTTACTTGATTTGGACAGGAGTGGTAGTACCCTGTTACTAGTTTACATATTGTGTAATGAATGTGTAGGACTTATGTGCTATACTTTGTGCCATACAAGTTTACATATTCATAGTTAATTGTGCACATAGTGTTAAATACGTGTTGCACTGTTTCAATTGTTTAACATGAGTTGCGGCACCATGTGTACATATATGTTGATGTCCCGTTGGGTGGACTTACTTTCAAGTATCTCGTGATGTGCTTGAATATGGTATACCAGTTAATCTTCGGGAGTATAGGGAATGCAACCACTTATGAGAAGATATTTCATAAGGTGATTGGTTGTCCTTATACTTGTACCGTTCACCCCTTCTGTGGCCACAGATTGAGGGGTTCAGCTTCTGTGGATATGTGCAGTCATGCCACAAGATAGCGAGGCGGCTTATATGGATCTCTATAAGGGGTCGTATAAGAGGTGAATGTGCACTAGCAGTTCACCAAATGAGAGGAGTATGACTCCCACCGTAGTACTACATATGACCCAGATGGGGAAAAGGTAAAGGGAAAGGTAACGTAAAGTGTTTACTGTTTTCCCAATGTGTTTGAGCAACCTGTGTATGTGTTGCATGATATATGACTTATTGGTCAGCAGGAAAAGGTAACGTAATGTGTTTACTGTTTTCCAATATTGAGCAACCTGTTTATGTGTTGCATATTGTATGGCATATTGTTGCATACATAATAGCTTGCTGAGATTTTATCTCACCCCTTCTCCCTTTAATTTTTTTTAGATCCCGCTGAGACAGGCAGACCGGACCAGTGAGGCCGGCGAGGAGTTTGGACATCTTTTTGGTTGTCTGGGTATGTGTTGTCTTGGGGAGTTGGGAGTGTTATGGTGGTTATTCTTTTGGGAAATGTTTTGTATATAAAACTTTCAGAAGCATGTTTCTGTTGAGTTGTGTTGTAAGTAAACTTGAGTTGGTTTGTTTTATGGTTGGCTTATGTAAGCCTTACCAGTTGTATATTTGTATAAACAGGGTGTGTTTGGTTTTAAACAGGTTTATATATCGCCTCCATGTAGAGAGGTTATTTTGAAATTGTTTTTAAAACGAGTTATATACTTTTCAATTAAGAGTAAAGAAAAGTTTTTTTTTAGAAGGTGTATTTTGGGACTCTCCATCCTGGGACACGAGTTTTTAGGTCTCGGGAGTTTGGAGGAGCCCACAGTTAGCCCGACCGGATTCCCACTTCAATGGGGGTTCGAGGTGGCCACCTTGTTTTTAGTCTTAAATTTTCTTCCCTTGGCCCACCTCGAACCTTCACGAGTACAAATACTCACAATTTTCCTCACATATGTACCTTTCTTGATTAAATCAAGGGAATCCCAAAAATATTTTGTGGCCTTTTTCTTGGCCTTTATCTTTTTCTTCTTTTTCTTGGGTACCTCCCAATGAGTTTTTGTGATCTTTTTCTTGACCTTTTTCTTCTTTTTCTTCTCCTTGGGGACCTCTTCCCCAAACTCATTCGGTGCCTTGGTCTTATCAACATCAAGCACATCAGCAAGACCCATCACCGCCTCCTTCAGCTCATCAGAAAGATCAAAGTCTAACTCTACTAATCCTAAAGCATTCTCCAACACAGATTTCATGTCATCAAAAATATTAAAATCCATTTGTTGTCCATCACCCTCCATAGTCAAACAATGTTAAGAAAAAGATGACATAAAAAAAAAATTAACAAAAAGAAAACAAGAAAAAAAGAAATAGATTAAGAAAAGAATAAGTCCGTAAACAATTACACCGTTCCCCGGCAACGACGCCAAAATTTGGTAGGCTTTATCGCAACACCTACAAATTACTACAAGGACTCCTAAAAATGTAGATAGTAAAAGTCCAGGTTCGATCTCAGGAAACAGTATTGTAAACGATCAAGTCACACACACAAATAGGGGGGGTTTTGTTTGTTGAATAATTATAATTCTAAGACGGGAATAAAAATCTAATTTATAAATAATAATGTAAAAGAACACTTTGGACAAGCAAAATTATCCCCGTCTATCAGTCAATATCACTGGAATGATTCTTTCTTTCTTTCCCCTAATTACTTGATCACGAGATATAAAATCTCTATCTCTTCTTTGATAGTAGTTAATAGCGGCGACACGCTCAACTAAAAACCCTAATCAATACCAAAACCTAGCCGACACGATCAAGGTTCTAAATATAAATTGATGCAAATCTAAGAGATGAAGATCAAGGAATTAATCTATTATTATTTCAAATAGATTTAAAGCCAATTTTACTTTAATCACCATTCAAGATGACACATTCATGAATAACGAAAATGCTACAATGACAACCCTAGTCCGACACGATAAAAGGGAAATCTAACAATAATCAATTAACAGGATTAAGGGATTGATCAATTTCTCAAAACCCTAGAAATTGATTTGAAATAAGCACAAGTAAAATTGCAATTAGGAAAGAAATAATAAAAAGAAGTCAAACCTCAATTGATAGTCAAGACGGTTCAAAAGTTACAACTCCAAAGCAAAATAGATTTAGCCTTTCATGGAATTCAAAAGCTTCAACTTTGTTCTATGAAAAACTAGGGAAAAAAGATGATAAAGGAAGAAGACCTAAAAAAAATAATGTTAAGAAGTCTTTATACTCCTTCCTAAAAAACCTAAAAACTAATTAATAGAAATAATAAAAAAAAACATAAAAGAAAAAGAAAATAAACTTTATTAAAAATAATACTCCTCCATGCGTTGGTCATTGTGCCGGTCCACAAGTTGAATTCCAATCCACGTGCACAGCATCAGCATCAAGCAAAATTTTGAAAAACCATTTCTTGACTTCTACTTTGGTCACCCATCTCTTCATACTTTCATTTTGGTCACTAAAGTTTCCACATTGTTGCACTTTGCCCTCCTTGAATGCAGTTGACCTGACTTGACTTGAATATTGACCTTCTAATTAGCCTCTCCAAAATATCATTGTCCCGAATTACATACAAATGCTAACAATAATATCCCTATTACATTCTTTCCTCGCTAATACAAAGTATAGCAATTTTAACTCAAATAAACACAACATAAATCAAAATTGCTATAAAATGTCAAGAAAGTCGAGGAATTACCATAGCTAAAAATTAACCTATCAAATTCCCCCACGCTTAGACCTTTTACTCGTCCCTGAGTAAATTTATAATTCCTCGCTAACTCCAGGTCTAAAACAGATGCGCGAGAGAAAATGATTTCCCTAACTCCTCTAAACCAACCACAACAAAGTCAACACAATCAAACGACTCAATCAACGTACTCGGAGAATGGAACTCCGCTCCTTATCACTCCAAAAATACAATGGTACCAATGGCCTTAGCTCAACCCCAACTCCAAATATGCAAAAACGGGACATCCAAGCTAAGGCCCACACATCAAAAAGCCAAGGGAAACTAAAGATGTCCTAATTTTCCCCCACGCTTATCTCGCACTACAATCTCCCTCAAAAATGAAGTCAATGCCCAAGCAAAGACTTACCTCGTGCAAAACACCAACACTCCTTATATCACCAAGAAGAATTACGAGGATTTTCTAACCTAACGCCTCTAACCGAGCCTCCTACATCAAATATGAACATCCTAACCCGAGACTCCAAACCACCCTTATTACTCCAATACCGGTGATATAAATGATAGAAAGTATTTCACTCACTCACCTTTTGCCTAGGTGCCGTTTTCGGTTTTCACCTAGTCTCTCGTTTTTTTCATTTTTTTCAAAATTTTTTTCACACCCTCTCATTTTGCCTAAGTGCCCTCTCGGGTTTTCACTTAGCCTCTCTTTTCTTATTTTTTTTTTAATTTTTTTTTTCAAATATTTTTTTTTTCAATTTTTTTTTTAAAGGGAAAAAAATATACACAAAATATGTAGGTAAACCCCACCCCCTCACTAAACAATTGCATTGTCCCTAATGCATTCAACAGTAAATATTATTACCTTGGAACGGAAGGAGAAACTAAGCAAAGAAAGTACACAATTCATATTTCATTCCAGTGTCTTGGCTGGGGCATTGTGGGGCGGCCGCATGGCCTCTTTGAGGCCGGCGCATGAAGGACAGTCCTTCAGCTCAAAATGACTTCTTTTGTATTTTTTTATTTTTTTTTAGCAGCTATTTTTTTTTCTTTTCAGCAGCTATTTATTTTTCTTCAGCGCCTTTTTTTTTTTTTTTCGCATGAACTTCGGGCACTATTTTGCTCCTGCCTCCGTCTCGCTTTTAACTGCACAACACCGCAACCCAAAAATCTCAGTATCACCAATTCTACACATAAAAAATAAGTAAATATAAAATATAAAAAGACATAAAAACAAAGAAATTTTCGGGTTGCCTCCCGATAAGCGCATTTGGTTAAGGTCGTTAGCCCGACCGGATTCCCACTTCAATGGGGGTTCGAGGTGGCCACCTTGTTTTTAGTCTTAACTTTTCTTCCCTTGGCCCACCTCGAACCTTCACGAGTACAAATACTCACAATTTTCCTCACATATGTACCTTTCTTGATTAAATCAGGGGAATCCCAAAAATATTTTGTGGCCTTTTTCTTGGCCTTTATCTTTTTCTTCTTTTTCTTGGGTACCTCCCAATGAGTTTTTGTGATCTTTTTCTTGACCTTTTTCTTCTTTTTCTTCTCCTTGGGGACCTCTTCCCCAAACTCATTCTAAGGCCTTGGTCTTATCAACATCAAGCACATCAGCAAGACCCATCACCGCCTCCTTCAGCTCATCAGAAAGATCAAAGTCTAACTCTACTAATCCTAAAGCATTCTCCAACACAGATTTCATGTCATCAAAAACATTAAAATCCATTTGTTGTCCATCACCCTCCATAGTCAAACAATGTTAAGAAAAAGATGACATAAAAAAAAATTTAACAAAAAGAAAACAAGAAAAAAAGAAATAGATTAAGAAAAGAATAAGTCCGTAAACAATTACACCGTTTCCCGGCAACGGCGCCAAAATTTGGTAGGCTTTATCGCAACACCTACAAATTACTACAAGGACTCCTAAAAATGTAGATAGTAAAAGTCCAGGTTCGATCTCAGGGAACAGTATTATAAACGATCAAGTCACACACACAAATAGGGGGGTTTTTGTTTGTTGAATAATTATAATCCTAAGATGGGAATAAAAATCTAATTTATAAATAATAATGTAAAAGAACACTTTGGACAAGCAAAATTATCCCCGTCTATCAGTCAATATCACTGGAATGATTCTTTCTTTCTTTCCCCTAATTACTTGATCACGAGATATAAAATCTCTATCTCTTCTTTGATAGTAGTTAATAGCGGCGACACGCTCAACTAAAAACCCTAATCAATACCAAAACCTAGCCGACACGATCAAGGTTCTAAATATAAATTGATGCAAATCTAAGAGATGAAGATCAAAGAATTAATCTATTATTATTTCAAATAGATTTAAAGCCAATTTTACTTTAATCACCATTCAATATGACACATTCATGAATAACGAAGATGCTACAATGACAACCCTAGTCCGACACGATAAAAGGGAAATCTAACAATAATCAATTAACAGGATTAAGGGATTGATCAATTTCTCAAAACCCTAGAAATTAATTTGAAATAAGCACAAGTAAAATTGCAATTAGGAAAGAAATAATAAAAAGAAGTCAAACCTCAATTGATAGTCAAGACGGTTCAAAAGTTACAACTCCAAAGCAAAATAAATTTAGCCTTCCATGAAATTCAAAAGCTTCAACTTTGTTCTATGAAAAACTAGGGGAAAAAGATGATAAAGGAAGAAGACCTAAAAAAAATAATGTTAAGAAGTCTTTATACTCCTTCCTAAAAAACCTAAAAACTAATTAATAGAAATAATAAAAAAAAACATAAAAGAAAAAGAAAATAAACTTTATTAAAAATAATACTCCTCCATGCGTTGGTCAATGTGCCGGTCCACAAGTTGAATTCCAATCCACGTGCACAGCATCAGCATCAAGCAAAATTTTGAAAAACCATTTCTTGACTTCTACTTTGGTCACCCATCTCTTCATACTTTCATTTTGGTCACTAAAGTTTCCACATTGTTGCACTTTGCCCTCCTTGAATGCAGTTGACCTGACTTGACTTGAATATTGACCTTCTAATTAGCCTCTCCAAAATACCATTGTCCCGAATTACATACAAATGCTAACAATAATATCCCTATTACATTCTTTCCTCGCTAATACAAAGTATAGCAATTTTAACTCAAATAAACACAACATAAACCAAAATTGCTATAAAATGTCAAGAAAATCGAGGAATTACCATAGCTAAAAATTAACCTATCAGTAAGTTTGAGGACAAGTGCGAATGGTCGTCGTTAGTGACGACCAGTACTTAGGTCGTCCTAACGTGGCCGATGCTTGTTTGCCCTTGTGTTTTCTCAACTTCTCAAAGGCTCGTGGGAATAGTACGAAGGTCTATAGCTTCTTGCTCGTAGGCAAGATTCCGTGGACGAGTCGTCATATTCCGTTATAGCGTTCAACGAAGTCTGGCTTCGTCTAACCTTTATACTTGGCTAAAGTGAGTGTTAGTGCCAAAGTCTTTGCTTTGACTGATCTTTATACTTGATCGAAGTGGTTGTGAGGGTCGACGTCAGGCTTCACCTGTTCTAAGTTTGATTTTGTAATGGACGAGTTTGAAAGAAATGACGGGTTTCTATTGATTACCTCGTCGATGGTCGTACATTGACAATTCTCACTTTATAAGACTTCTGGGATTTATAGATTATCCCTTACAACTTTCAAAATACAGACTTCCAGAACACAAAATTGCAACAAAAGTTTTAACTAAGAACCACAGATAGGATGCCCTGAGGGCGCTGGATGTTGTTGACGACGACGGTCTCAAAAGTAGTACTTCATAAGGTGATTGGCATGCCATGGATGCTTAAGATGCTCACCGTTTGGCTTAGCTAGGCGGTAGGTTCCTTCTCTGACCACGTTGGTGACGATGTATGGTCCTTCCCAGTTGGGAGAGAGTTTGTTTTGACGGGCTTTGAGTCCCGTCGCTTCAATCTTTCTAAGAACATGATCGCCGACCTTAAAGAACCTTTTCTTCACCTTCTTGTCGTGGTAAGCCTTGGTTTTCTTTTTGTAATTTTTCATCCTTAACTGGGCGTCCAATCTTCGTTCGTCGACAAGGTCCAGGTCGACCTGTCGGTTATGGATATTCTTTTCTACATCGTAGAGAGCAACTCGGTCTGTTGGAAGCTGAAGCTCGGCGGGAGCCATGGCCTCAGAGCCATAAGCCAAAGCAAAAGGGGTTTCCCGTAGGCCCCGGGTGGTTGTGCGGATCGCCCAGTGCGAAGGTAGTTCGTCCAACCATCTTGTCTTTGCGTCCTCGAGATTTTTACATAAGGCGGACAAGACGAGCTTGTTTGCCGCTTCTTGTCCATTGCCTTGGGGATAGGCAACGGACGACTTGGAGTGCTTGACGCCCATTCTATTCAATTCTTGTTCAAATTTCCTTGAGAAGCTATGGCCGTTGTCCGAAACAATTACACTTGGGATTCCAAAGCGACACCATATCGAATCATGGATGAAGCTTAGGGCATTGTTTTCAGTAATTTTGTTTAAGGCCTTGGCCTCCACCCACTTTGAGAAGTAGTCGACTGCCACAATCACATACTTGACTCCCCTTTGGCTGTGGAAAAGGCCCAATTAGATCAACACCCCACATATCAAACGGCCATGACAGGGGTTTGCTCGGTTGTCGGTAGTTTGGGGAGGTCGGCAAATCGTTGGCAGGTATCACATTTTCTCACAAACTGTTTGGCATCTTCACGGAGGTGGGGCCAGTAGTATCCCATGGTGATCAACTTGTCGGCCAATGTACGAGCCCCAGGATGGCCTCCACACTCTCCTTGATGTACCTCAAAAAGCAATTGAACGACCTTATCTGGGTGGACGCACTTCAAAGAATGGCCTGGTAATGGATCGTCGGTAGAGCTCTCCTTCTACGACCGTGAATCTGGCCGCCTTTCTCCTTACTTGTCTTGCCAAAACTTCGTCGCTTGGCAACTCGTCCTTTTCAATAAACGCCTTCAGCTCGTCGATCCAACACCTCGGACCGTCTCCAACGCACATAATCTTTACTCGTTCATAAGCTGGTTGATCGAGATAGGCCAAGTGGTGGCCATGCTCGTCTTCAGGGAGTTGATCTGTTGCCAGTTTGGAGAGTAAGTCGGCGTGTTCGTTGTTTTCACGAGCAATTCTCTGTATGACCCAAAATTCCAATCCTTGAATCAATTCACCGACCAAAGTACGGTATTTCTGAAGGGTTGAGTCGACGACCTGGTAGTCACCGCGGACCTGGTTCACGATCAATTGGGAGTCACAAAAAGCAGCAATTTTGTTGGCCCCAAAGCATTTGGCATATTCAATGGCGGCTATAAGTGCTTCGTACTCCGCTTGATTGTTTGATGCTTGGAACTTGAATCTCAACACTTCCTCAAAGACTCTTCCGCTTTCTGGTTCGACAAGAACGATCCCTGCCCCACTTAGATTTCTTGTTGCCGACCCGTCTGAATAGATCTTCCAACATCCCATAGGCAAAATCAACTCCGCTGGTTGGTCGTTGACTTCCTTTCCCTTGCTCACTTTTTTCTGCGGCCTTTGATCGTCGTCTGTTGTGAATGACGTTTCAACTAGGAAGTCTGCCAGGGTTTGTGCCTGCAAAGCCTTTCTAGCCACGTAGCGAATGTCAAACTCTGTCAGCTCGATGCTCCAATTGAGTAGACGACCAGAGCTCTCAGGGCGATGCAATATCTTGCGCAATGGGGCGTCGGTGTAAACAACGATGGGATGAGCAGAGAAGTATGCTCGTAGCTTTCGTGCTGTGATGACGAGAGCGTAAGCGATCTTCTCCGCGTTGAAATAGCGGGTTTCTACATCCGTCAAAGCTTTACTAACATAGTAAACCGGCCTCTGTGTTCCACCTTCCTCCCTAACCAACACGGCAGCTACGACTTTGTCACCCGCCGAGAGGTAAACATAAAGGTCTTCACCTGCTACGGGGCTTTGGAGGAGTGGTGGGGAGCCAAGATACTCTTTCAGCTGATTGAATGACTGGGAACATTCATTCGTCCATTTAAAGTCCTTAGCACCTCGGAGAGCTTTAAAAAATGGAAGCGATCTCTCGGCGGACTTGGCAATAAAACGACCTAGGGCCGCTACTCATCCATTCAAACGATGAACCTCCTTAATGCTTGTAGGTTCTGCCATGTCGATCAAAGCCTTGATTTTCTCAGGATTGGCTTCAATTCCCCGCTGTGAGAGCATGAATCCTAAGAACTTTCCTGCTGCACCAAAGACGCACTTAGCCGGATTGAGGACCATGTCGTTTGCTCGGAGATTGGAGAATGTTTGCTGTAGGTCGTCAACATGCTTTCTCTTTCTACTTTTGACGACCATGTCATCAACATATGCTTCCAGGTTGTCGCCGATCTGTTCCTTGAATACCTTGTTGATCATCCTTTGGTACGTGGCTCCGGCGTTCTTAAACCCAAAAGGCATCTTCGTATAACAATAAGTTCCCCCTGCAGCCTGAAAGGCCGTCTTCGGAATGTCTTCTTCAGCCATCTTGATTTAGTGGTAGCCAGAATAAGCATCAAGAAAGCTCAAAGTAGTGTGGCCGCCACGTAATCGACGAGCTTGTCAATTCTGGGCAAAGGGTAACTGTCCTTGGGGCACGCCGAGTTTAGATCGGTAAAGTCGACACCGAGCCTCCATTTTCCATTTGGTTTTTTCACAAGGACCACGTTAGCTGTACCAAGTTGTGAACCCAAATAATGCTCACAATAATTCCAGCTCTCAGCAACTTCTCAATCTCTTGCTTTATAGCAATCTCTTTTTCAGTTGAAAAAACTCGACACCTTTGCTCTTTGAATTTCATGGTGGGGTTCACTCCAAGCCTATGAACTGCCACGTCCTCTCTGATCCCCTTCATATCTTCCACCTTCCAAGCAAAAACATCGAGGTTCTGTTTGAGTAGGGAGATTATCTCTTCCCTCTCCTCAGTGCGTAACTGAGACCCCAGCTTGATTTTCTGCTCTGGATAGTCAGGGTTAATGACCAGTTCAATTAGCTCGTCGGCTGGCTTCATCTCAGGGGCGTCGTCCCTAAAGTCCATGGATTCAATGACGATCTCTTTAATTTTCCTTCTTGCTTCAGGTGTCAGATCTGGTACCTCGTCGTCAATCAATTTATCCAACTCGGCCCCCGATTCTTGGGCGACCAAAAGTTGTGGCTTTGCAGCTTGGTCGTCCATGAATATTTCCACAAAGACCTCGGGGTCGTCTATACACTTGATTGTCGAGATGCCGGCGTACGAGGTCGTCGTTTGCTTGACAGTTTTAGAGAGCTTCACGATGTGATCTGGATCGTCGATTTCAATGGTCCGTTTGCCTTCAAAGACGTGCTCTAGGAATTCTGGGGCCGTCCCCAACACACATCCCACTCCGGCACGGGAAGGAAATTTGATTCGTTGGTAGGGAACTGAGGCGACGATCCCCAAAGCGGATTGACCATGTTGGCCAAGGATTGCATGATAGTCACTGACGACGTCGATCACAATAAAAGTTACAGTCTTGATTGTTCTCAATGGGTGTTCCCCGATGTCGACTGGAAGGTCGATCTGGCCTTTTGCATCTACTCGGTGATTGGTGAATCCTTCTAGACGACCTAAGTAAGGACTTAGACGGCTATCAGGTAGACCCATTCTCTGGTAGACGTTGTAAAACAAGATGTCTTTGGCCGCTCCCGTATCGATCAAAATTCTCCTTGATTCGCGATTATCGATGAAACCAGGTATGACTAGAGTTTGTTGACGAGCTAATGGATTGGCCGGGCAAAACTCGTAGGGAAAGAAACTTATCACGTCGTTTGGAGTTTCCGATTTTGGGGGACATGTGGGGCCTTCTTCGATGGTAGATGGCGCTCTTAATCTCCGATTCTTGCTCGTCTCCTCAGAGATTACTAACACCATTCTTGGATGCCTCTGTGGAGGGTCGTCGTTGGCAGCTCGAGTATTGGCCGCCTGACGATCCTTCCTTACATATTCCCCCAGTCGTCCATCGTCGATCCATCTCTCGAATGATCTTTTTCAAGTGAAACATTCCTCGGTATCATGGCCTTTATCTCGTGGTATTCACAATATTTGTTCATGTTTTTCTTTCCCTTCCCGTTCGGGTTCATTTTTGGTGCCGGCCAAAATCAATGTTGCTCAAAATTTCGCTCTAGACACGGTAAGCGGAGTGTACGACTCCGGACTTTTTCTCGCTTTCACTTTGTTCTTTCCTTTCTCTCCGACCTTATCCTTCTTGGATTTTGTCGCTTCAACCTCGTCGACGGCCTTTCCCTCTCTTTGCAACTTCCTTTCTTCAGCCTCGGCGACGGCGTACGCCTTGGCATAGAGGTCTTTACGGGACTTGGCCGGGTGGACTTGAAGCTCGTAGTCTAGAGTAGAGGAAACGACACCATGTCTGAAACAACTTATGATCTCCCTGTCAGTTAGGTCCTCATCAATTTGATCCACCAATTTCTTGAATCTTTTGAAGTAACTCATCGAGCTTTCAGTGGCTCCTTGGGAAATATTGGTTAAGTCGTTGACAGTCTTACGACGATCTCCCGCCGTAGCAAACCTCCCTAAAAACTTCTTTCTCATTTGTTTCCATGATTCAATACTCCCCTTCGGTAGGCTTCTAAACCACCTCGCAGCGCTCGACTGGTGTGCTCGTAGTGGCCTTACACATGACGTCGTCGTAGCGCAGGCTTTTGCCACTACGTACATCTGTGCCTCAAGGTGTTGTATGTGGTCGATGGCGCTGGTAGAGCCGTTGTATTGTTTCAGGTCGGGTAGCTTGAAGCCGGGTTTCGGGGGTCCCGTTTCCAACATCCAGGGTGCGAGAGGATTCATAGTGTCGCCATCGTCGTCAGAGTCGTCGCTGTCCATTTTGTTCCTTTTGTTCGTCAATTCTTCCACCTGACGCTTCAACCTCAAGAACTCTCTCATGTCCACTTCTCCTATTGGGCCGGCTGGGGGGATCCTATCCTGACGAGGCCCCCGGGCAATGGTGTTAGACCGTTGCCTCTCTGTGGGAGCAGGTCGTCGTGAGATGGATCGCTCCCTATAGCTGGGTGGTGGAGACGGCCTATAGGATCTTGAAAGTTCTCGTTCATAACGGGGTGGAGTACGAGTTCTTTCTCTGTGGCTAGGTGCTCGTTCATTTCTAAACGGCGGTGTCATTAGACGACCCCGGACGATTTGGTTCGGATTTGCTTCAGGATTCTCGACGGCCAAAACTCTACGAGGCTCTGCTTCCTCAGCTCGTCACTGCTGTGATGGGGCTCCTTGGCTTCGTCTTTCATTAAGGTGTTCCCTTAGGTCAAGCTGTGGCACTACGCACTCATTTTCGGCAGCAGTCCCCTCACGACGAACAACATTCTCTCTCTGGTTTCTTCTCCTTCTTCCCGACGAGGCCGTTTGGTGGGATGCCTGCGGGGCTTGAGGAGCGGCCATGTGAATGAGCTCGTCTTGGATTTGCAGGAATTCTTTTAGGGCGTTAGCTCTCTCGACGAGGAAGGCTGCTCTGTCGAGATTAGGGTTGGAGGGGCCTCCCGTATATCTTGCCGTTGTCTCAGGCCTCCTTTCCAGTGGAGGTCTCCTCTGGCGCTCAGCAGCAGGCCCTTTTTCTCTTCTTCTGGTTGCTTGAAGACTGACCATCAACCACTCCTTGTGACTGGTAACCCTTAGATTAGGTTCCTAGGTGGAGAGGGTGGTCTAGTGGTTTTCCTGGCTGAGGTGGAGGTACGCCTCATCTCCGTAGACTTGTCGGCCGTGTGACCCTCCGACATCATTTTTTCCAGGCTTCTCTGACTGTATTTCCTTTGCTGAAGATCACTGACAACCTTTCGCGGCAATGGAACCAATCTGATTGCACAGGAAAGCGTGGTGGGCTCGGTTCTTTGGGTCCAAATAATGAATGAGCTAGCTTGTGATCCGCACACCACAAGAAATAACAATAAACCGCGCGGGGTCTTCCAAGCCCTCCGGCGTGAGAGTAAGATTATGGACTGGAAATATGGTGGCAAAAATATGGAATGTGTGTGGGTACGTAAATATGCAATAAAGCATTACCTGTGTCCATGTCGTTACTCTCTTATTTATAGTAGGAATAGTGATGTTAGGGTTTTCACCAGAGCCGTTGGATTGGGTGGTCTCCAACCGTTGGATCAGCTCCATCTCCCAGGTGTACACGTGTCATGCTGGGACTGGTCCGTCTATGTGAGGACACTGCAACACCTGACACTGATAAGCAGTTTGCCTTATAAGGGAAAGTCAACCTGTACGCCTTTTGGAGTTATTACTGTTTGCATGACTGCACGTGTAACAAAGTGATAAGTGACTATTATATAGTCAATTATCCTAGTTTTTATATACTCTTACATAAATAAATCATCACTTTTCATTTAGTTTTTTAGTACTTTTTACTTACTTTTGTTATTTTATTAGATTTTACGTTTTTGGTATGTTTTATACATTTTAGACAGGTTTTAGGGTCATTTTATATATACAAAGGATACATGGACATCTTGGTCCAAAAGTCAAGGAACACCAAGCAAATAAGCACTCCAAGCCGAAAACCGCCTGAGCGGCCGTGCAAAGAAACCAGGAGCGGCCGTGCAACTTAGGCTACGGCCGCCATCTTGGCCCATGGAGTGGCCGAGCACTGAAAGGACCTGGCCGTGCTAAACTTGGAGCGGCCGTGCAGCTATATCTGGAGCGGCCGTGCAAGTCTTCAAATTCAAATCCAAATCTGGCGCCAAAGAGGACACGGCCGTGCAAAATCCTTGACACGGCCGTGCAAGTCGTGGATCGGCAGATGTAAAGGCACCTTTTGATGGCACCCAATTGAAGAGTCTCCTTCCATTTATAAATAGGACCCTTGTAATCAGTCTTAGATACGAATTCTTAGAGAGAAACTACTGATATTAAATAGAGAAAAGATACAAAGATTTGCAACAACAATTATCCAAAGAAGTTTGAAGATCAAAGTCATTATTTGTTCTTGGAATCCCTTTGGAGGAAAAGCAATAAAAGTGAAGCATCATTCTCAGCAATCATAAGTCTTTCTTACTCAATCTCTATTTATGCTTTTATGTCATTAATGGCTTGTAAGTAATCCCCCATATTCTTGGGGTTGGAAACTCAAAAGCATGCTTATTCATCATTAAAAAATGTTTAGTCTTGTCTTCTTTCTTCATCTAAAACAATCTCTTTATATTATTCTCTAAATGCCTTACATTTTGGCGATATCCAATTTGTATGATTCAGTCAATTGAGAGAAGTACCTAGCGGAGAATCTCGATTGACGGAACCATATAAAGAAACTACATTATTCTTCGGTTTACTTTTATTTTTGTCTTTACTACATAATTTTTTGTTTTTGTTTTTTTTGCTATTTTGCTTTCTCTTCCTATAAATTGTTGCGTTTAATTTTTCTTCAAGTGTTTTTCTTATAGTTTATGAAACGGTCTCGGACATACGTTGACAACTTTGATCCGGAACCCGAAAGAAGCTTTCACGAGAGATTAAGAAGGTTTAGAGAAACTTTGAAGAAACATATGGACGGAGAACAGCAAACACCCGCTAGGACCCTACGGGACTTTGTTAATCCAAGTACCCCGGGAACTAGATCCCCTATTGTTGTGCCGAATGCCGAAGCGGCACACTTTGAGATAAAGCCGCGACTTTTGCTTATGGTTATGAATAACCAATATAGCGGCACTGCTTTCGAAGATCCTCATCTCCACATCCAAACATTCTTGGAATACTGTGATACCACACGTATTCAAAATGTCACCACGGAAGCAATTCGGATGCGCCTTTTCCTTTCTCTCTTAAGGATAAGGCGAAACAAAGGGTTAATTTCAGTCCCCACCCAACTCTTTTACAACTTGGGACCAAATTGAAGCAAGATTCCTTGGACGTTTCTTCCTCCGAGCAAGACTGCTCAAATTCGGACGAAGATTACAAATTTTAGCCAAACAGAAGCGAATCACTGTATGACGCTTGGGAGCGATTCAAAGATCTCCTAAGGACGTGCCCTCACCACTGGCTTGAAAAGTGGTTAATTGTGCACACTTTCTACAATGGTCTCACATATAGAACAAGGAGACAATTGATGCCGCCGCAGAGGTGCACTAATGAATAAGACGGTGGATGAAGCATACGACTTGATAGAAAGCAGAGCCCTGGATCACTATCAATGGTTCAATGAGAGAAGGAACAACCGCAGGGATTCCGTAAGTACAATATTGATGTCATTACTACCTTATCTTCTAAAGTTGATATGCTTCTTAAAAAGTTTGAAAACTTTAATGTAAATCCCATGGCCAACATTAATGTTGTTTGTGAACTATGTGGGTCAAACTCACATAGTACAGAATGTTGTGAATTGCTTGACACTACTTCTAGTGATCAAGTAAACTTTGTTAATTCTTATGGGGAAAAGGGTGGTATGTATTCAAACACATACAATCCCGAATGGAGAAATCACCCTAATTTTTCCTATAAGAATAACAATATTTTAAACCCACAACTTTCTACACAACCACCGGGATTCACACAAAAGAATTTCAATGACAATTCTAGTGCTTTCCCTCCCCCTAAGTCTAAATTGGATCTTATTATGGATTTTATGATCGAAAGCAAAAACGAACAAGAGAAGACCAATAATGAGTTAAGGGAATCCATTAAGTCATTGAATGCTAGGTTTGATAATTTAGCCGCCCACAATAGAATGCTTGAAAATCAACAAGCTCAACAAGCCGGCACCTCGCATAGACCACAAGGGAGTTTTCCCGGTCAATCGCAAAGGCCCGATGAGCATGTTAGTGCGGTAGAAACTAGGAGTGGAAAAGAAATTGTAGATTCCCTTCCTAAGGAAAATATCAAACCAAATAAGGAGAACGTTAGTCCGACCCCACCGATGGTTGAGACTAATGAAGATGTTGAAAATGGGACAGAATCCCCTAAGATTTCTAGAAATTTTGACCCTCCAATTCCATACCCCCAAAGGTTGGTAAGAGCCAAACTTGACAAACAATTTGCAAAATTTTTAGAAGTCTTAAAATCTATTTATATCAACATACCTTTTACCGATGCCCTTCAACAAATGCCCTCTTATGCTAAGTTCTTAAAGGATATTCTTGCAAATAAAAGAAAACTTGAGGAGCATGAAACTGTCGCTTTAACAGAAGAAGTAAGTGCCATTTTACAAAGAGAACTTCCTCCTAAATTAAAAGACCCCGGCACTTTCTCTATTCCTTGCAAAATAGGTAAATATAATGTTGATAATGCTTTGTTAGATCTTGGGGCAAGTGTGAGCCTCATTCCGCTTTCGGTAGGTAAGAAACTAGGTGTGGGGGAAATGAAACCCACCACTATTTCTCTCCAACTAGCGGATCGCTCCATTAAATACCCGATAGGTATTATGGAAGACGTCCCTTGTCAAATTGGGAAATTGATCATCCCGGTTGACTTTGTAGTTCTTGATATGGAGGAAGATCACCAAATTCCAATCATTCTAGGAAGACCTTTTCTTGCCACCGCTGGTGCAATAATAGATGTAAAGAATGGCACTCTTTCTTTAAACATTGGAAATAAGAAAGTCGAATTTAAAGACTTAAATCTCAAGAAATCGTGCCATGAAGTTGACACTCCTAAGAATGATAACAAAAAGAGTGAAAACTCGCAATTCAAGGACTCAAAAATAATAATTAAAAAGCCCTTAGATCATAATGGTATGAAAAATATGCACCCTAGGCAGCATAATAAAATTGAAAAATCAAAGGGTAGGGGGCCTAAGAAAAAAAGCACACCGGGATGTCGCATGTGCATCAATTATAAGAGCTCAATCACGCCAAAGGGCAAGGAATGGCGAGTTGTTAAGGAGAAGAGACCATTACAATACCACTCACCGTCCATTGTTACTGATAAAAAGGGGTCGAGCTTATGACCTTAAACAAGCATCATCGGAATAATAAACTGATGGATTATATTACTATTTATCATAATTTTGTTTACCACCGCATGCTTATCTTTTTACTCTTTGTTCCTTGAAACATTGAGGACAATGTTCATTTCAAGTGTGGGGGGGTATATCTATCTTTTATTTTTCGCTTTCTAGTTTTAAATTTTTACTTGTTTTTTTAGATTAGATTTAACTGCTTTCTAGTATAATTTTTTCTTTTTAATTTAGTTGCATTTTTTCTTTTATGCATGTATAATAGTATATAAAAAAAAAATTATAATAAATCCCTATGATGATCAAAAATCATTATCATTATGCTTGCCATTTGCCCTAGTATAAATGCCTATTTATCTTTCCTCTCATATTTTCTATAAACTTAAAAATCTATAAAAAGGAAAAGTATAAAGGATATTTTTAGGAAATAATTGAAAGCCTCATAAGTTGATATAGCACAATATAGAGTCTCTTCAAGGAAAATGCATTTGATTAGAAGGAATCTTCTTTATGCTTGGTCATTTATGCAAATATTGAAAATATTTCTTTAAGATTGTACATCTTTTATCTTTATTAAATATTTATTCCCTTTTTAGAAGCACCTTTTGTTTGCATCCCTTGAATCACACCCTTTCAAAAATTCCATCCTTCCATTTTTTTAAATCAAGTCAAAGTAAAACACTTCTATCTTATTGATAAAAGAGTGACAATTGTCACCAATCCTTAAAAGCAAAAAGAAACCTATTATCTCCTAAGTAACTCGGGGCACGGCGTTCGCTGCGACGATGCTTCCTTGCCAAAACGGAAGTAATATCCAAAAGTATTCTTGATCTAAGTATTAGGAACATGGGGTTCGCAACCACAATGTCTCCTACTTGAAAGGATCAAAAATAACTTAGGTCTTTTGCAAAAATATAACACGTGCAGAAATAAGATAAATTTGTTTGACTTTGATGAGATTTTTCCACTATCATCATCCATTTTTCACCCTTGTGATTCAAGAATGTAGTACAATTCTTCGAAACTTCTAATTTGTGAATAAATGTTTATACCTTCCCTTGTACATTTTAAAGAAATAAATTCATCTTTTCTCAAAAATCACTCTAAAAAAGTGACAGCTTTTTCTACCAAGAAATAAATCTAAAATGTTTCCTTCTAGCATGCTTTACTTGGTCAAAATTTTATATATGCTATATTAGGTTATTGTCTTGCATTTTATCTCTTTAAAAATATCCCTAAAATATTTCTTCCTAAAATAAATTTTTAAAGGTATTCAAAATATGATTAGATAGATAAAGGCATTATCTACAAGGCATTTAAGAGCTTGCTACTTTATTTCTGAGGGATCAATCGTGTTTTTCTCCCTCTCCGTATTTCATTCTAACTTTGCTTGGGGACAAGCAAAGGCTTAAGTGTGGGGGAGTTTGATAAGTGACTATTATATAGTCAATTATCCTAGTTTTTATATACTCTTACATAAATAAATCATCACTTTTCATTTAGTTTTTTAGTACTTTTTACTTACTTTTGTTATTTTATTAGATTTTACGTTTTTGGTATGTTTTATACATTTTAGACAGGTTTTAGGGTCATTTTATATATACAAAGGATACATGGACATCTTGGTCCAAAAAGATGAAGGAACACCAAGCAAATAAGCACTCCAAGCTGAAAACCAGTCGGAGCGGCCGTGCAGCAAAACCAGGAGCGGCCGTGCAACTTAGGCCATGGCCGGCCATCTTGGCCCATGGAGTGGCCGAGCACTGAAAGGACCTGGCCGTGCTAAACTTGGAGCGGTCGTGCAGCTATATCTGGAGCGGCCGTGCAAGTCTTCAAATTCAAATCCAAATCTGGCGCCAAAGAGGACACGGCCGTGCAAAATCCTTGACACGGCCGTGCAAGTCGTGACTGCAGATGTAAAGGCACCTTTTGATAGCACCCAATTGAAGAGTCTCCTTCCATTTATAAATAGGACCCTTGTAATCAGTCTTAGATACGAATTCTTAGAGAGAAACTACTGATATTAAATAGAGAAAAGATACAAAGATTTGTAACAACAATTATCCAAAGAAGTTTGAAGATCAAAGTCATTATTTGTTCTTGGAATCCCTTTGGAGGAAAAGCAATAAAAGTGAAGCATCATTCTCAAAGAATCATAAGTCTTTCTTACTCAATCTCTATTTATGCTTTTATGTCATTAATGGCTTGTGAGTAATCCCCCATATTCTTGGGGTTGGAAACTCAAAAGCATGCTTATTCATCATTAAAAAATGTTTAGTCTTGTCTTCTTTCTTCATCTAAAACAATCTCTTTATATTATTCTCTAAATGCCTTACATTTTGGCGATATCCAATTTGTATGATTCGATCAATTGAGAGAAGTACCTAGCGGAGAATCTCGATTGACGGAACCATATAAAGAAACTAGGTTCATTGATCACGAGAGTAGTTCAATGGCCTAGTGGATGTTCCTTTAATGGAAAGTATGTTGACTTCCGTCCTTAATGGATTCTTACTAATTATGGTCAGCTAGAGATAAGCCGGGAATGCCCGTTTGTGACGGGCGGGGGCAAACATAAACGGATTTCTCAAACAGTTAGGACATAATTAGTGAAGAATACAAACGCTATTGTCTTAGCCCGAAATAGCGTAGGCCTAACATACCATCCTTGCTTTTTATGAAAACCTTTTATTTCTAAGACAATGACAATTTGATGAATAAGATTATGTGTATGATTTCCAATCCCGAGAATGCTTCGTTTTTATAAGATTTCAATTAAAGTATTTTCTGTTTATGCTCTCTCTATTATTCTAAAACAAATTTTATCTACCCCCAATCCTTTCTATATTTTCTAAAGACAAAAATATCCCTTAAGTAAACCCTGTCTCTGTGGGATCGACTCGTACTTGCACCCGCTATATTACAATAGCCCGTGCGCTTGCGGAATTAAATAAACCGTTAGGTTTCGACCGAACAAATTTTTGGCGCCGTTGCCGGGGACAACGGTTTACTTTTATTTTTGTCTTTACTACATAATTTTTTGTTTTTGTTTTTTTTGCTATTTTGCTTTCTCTTCCTATAAATTGTTGCGTTTAATTTTTCTTCAAGTGTTTTTCTTATAGTTTATGAAACGGTCTCGGACATACGTTGACAACTTTGATCCGGAACCCGAAAGAAGCTTTCACGAGAGATTAAGAAGGTTTAGAGAAACTTTGAAGAAACATATGGACGGAGAACAGCAAACACCCGCTAGGACCCTACGGGACTTTGTTAATCCAAGTACCCCGGGAACTAGATCCCCTATTGTTGTGCCGAATGCCGAAGCGGCACACTTTGAGATAAAGCCGCGACTTTTGCTTATGGTTATGAATAACCAATATAGCGGCACTGCTTTCGAAGATCCTCATCTCCACATCCAAACATTCTTGGAATACTGTGATACCACACGTATTCAAAATGTCACCACGGAAGCAATTCGGATGCGCCTTTTTCCTTTCTCTCTTAAGGATAAGGCGAAACAGTGGTTAATTTCAGTCCCACCCAACTCTTTTACAACTTGGGACCAAATTGAAGCAGCATTCCTTGGACGTTTCTTCCCTCCGAGCAAGACTGCTCAAATTCGGACGAAGATTACAAATTTTAGCCAAACAGGAAGCGAATCACTGTATGACGCTTGGGAGCGATTCAAAGATCTCCTAAGGACGTGCCCTCACCACGGGCTTGAAAAGTGGTTAATTGTGCACACTTTCTACAATGGTCTCACATATAGAACAAGGGAGACAATTGATGCCGCCGCAGGAGGTGCACTAATGAATAAGACGGTGGATGAAGCATACGACTTGATAGAAAGCATAGCCCTGAATCACTATCAATGGTTCAATGAGAAGGAACAACCGCAGGGGATTCCAGGTAAGTACAATATTGATGTCATTACTACCTTATCTTCTAAAGTTGATATGCTTCTTAAAAAGTTTGAAAACTTTAATGTAAATCCCATGGCCAACATTAATGTTGTTTGTGAACTATGTGGGTCAAACTCACATAGTACAGAATGTTGTGAATTGCTTGACACTACTTCTAGTGATCAAGTAAACTTTGTTAATTCTTATGGGGAAAAGGGTGGTATGTATTCAAACACATACAATCCCGAATGGAGAAATCACCCTAATTTTTCCTATAAGAATAACAATATTTTAAACCCACAACTTTCTACACAACCACCGGGATTCACACAAAAGAATTTCAATGACAATTCTAGTGCTTTCCCTCCCCCTAAGTCTAAATTGGATCTTATTATGGATTTTATGATCGAAAGCAAAAACGAACAAGAGAAGACCAATAATGAGTTAAGGGAATCCATTAAGTCATTGAATGCTAGGTTTGATAATTTAGCCGCCCACAATAGAATGCTTGAAAATCAACAAGCTCAACAAGCCTAAGCACCTCGCATAGACCACAAGTGGAGTTTTCCCGGTCAATCGCAAAGGCCCGATGAGCATGTTAGTGCGGTAGAAACTAGGAGTGGAAAAGAAATTGTAGATCCCCTTCCTAAGGAAAATATCAAACCAAATAAGGAGAACGTTTGTCCGACCCCACCGATGGTTGAGACTAATGAAGATGTTGAAAATGGGACAGAATCCCCTAAGATTTCTAGAAATTTTGACCCTCCAATTCCATACCCCCAAAGGTTGGTAAGAGCCAAACTTGACAAACAATTTGCAAAATTTTTAGAAGTCTTAAAATCTATTTATATCAACATACCTTTTACCGATGCCCTTCAACAAATGCCCTCTTATGCTAAGTTCTTAAAGGATATTCTTGCAAATAAAAGAAAACTTGAGGAGCATGAAACTGCCGCTTTAATGTAAGAAGTAAGTGTCATTTTACAAAGAGAACTTCCTCCTAAATTAAAAGACCCGGCACTTTCTCTATTCCTTGCAAAATAGGTAAATATAATGTTGATAATGCTTTGTTAGATCTTGGGGCAAGTGTGAGCCTCATTCCGCTTTCGGTAGGTAAGAAACTAGGTGTGGGGAAATGAAACCCACCACTATTTCTCTCCAACTAGCGGATCGCTCCATTAAATACCCGATAGGTATTATGGAAGACGTCCCTTGTCAAATTGGGAAATTGATCATCCCGTTGACTTTGTAGTTCTTGATATGGAGGAAGATCACCAAATTCCAATCATTCTAGGAAGACCTTTTCTTGCCACCGCTGGTGCAATAATAGATGTAAAGAATGGCACTCTTTCTTTAAACATTGGAAATAAGAAAGTCGAATTTAAAGACTTAAATCTCAAGAAATCGTGCCATGAAGTTGACACTCCTAAGAGTGATAACAAAAAGAGTGAAAACTCGCAATCCAAGGACTCAAAAATAATAATTAAAAAGCCCTTAGATCATAATGGTATGAAAAATATGCACCCTAGGCAGCATAATAAAATTGAAAAATCAAAGGGTAGGGGGCCTAAGAAAAAAAGCACACCGGGATGTCGCATGTGCATCAATTATAAGAGCTCAATCACGCCAAAGGGCAAGGAATGGCGAGTTGTTAAGGAGAAGAGACCATTACAATACCACTCACCGTCCATTGTTACTGATAAAAAGGGGTCGAGCTTATGACCTTAAACAAGCATCATCGGAATAATAAACCGATGGATTATATTACTATTTATCATAATTTTGTTTACCACCGCATGCTTATCTTTTTACTCTTTGTTCCTTGAAACATTGAGGACAATGTTCATTTCAAGTGTGGGGGGGTATATCTATCTTTTATTTTTCGCTTTCTAGTTTTAAATTTTTACTTGTTTTTTTAGATTAGATTTAACTGCTTTCTAGTATAATTTTTTCTTTTTAATTTAGTTGCATTTTTTCTTTTATGCATGTATAATAGTATATAAAAAAAAATTATAATAAATCCCTATGATGATCAAAAATCATTATCATTATACTTGCCATTTGCCCTAGTATAAATGCCTATTTATCTTTTCTCTCATATTTTCTATAAACTTAGAAATCTATAAAAAGGAAAAGTATAAAGGATATTTTTAGGAAATAATTGAAAGCCTCATAAGTTGATATAGCACAATATAGAGTCTCTTCAAGGAAAATGCATTTGATTAGAAGAAATCTTCTTTATGCTTGGTCATTTATGCAAATATTGAAAATATTTCTTTAAGATTGTACATCTTTTATCTTTATTAAATATTTATTCCCTTTTTAGAAGCACCTTTTGTTTGCATCCCTTGAATCACACCCTTTCAAAAATTCCATCCTTCCATTTTTTTAAATCAAGTCAAAGTAAAACACTTCTATCTTATTGATAAAAGAGTGACAATTGTCACCAATCCTTAAAAGCAAAAAGAAACCTATTATCTCCTAAGTAACTCGGGGCACGGCGTTCGCTGCGACGATGCTTCCTTGCCAAAACGGAAGTAATATCCAAAAGTATTCTTGATCTAAGTATTAGGAACATGGGGTTCGCAACCACAATGTCTCCTACTTGAAATGATCAAAAATAACTTAGATCTTTTGCAAAAATATAACACGTGCAGAAATAAGATAAATTTGTTTGACTTTGATGAGATTTTTCCACTATCATCATCCATTTTTCACCCTTGTGATTCAAGAATGTAGTACAATTCTTCGGAACTTCTAATTTGTGAATAAATGTTTATACCTTCCCTTGTACATTTTAAAGAAATAAATTCATCTTTTCTCAAAAATCACTCTAAAAAAGTGACAGCTTTTTCTACCAAGAAATAAATCTAAAATGTTTCCTTCTAGCATGCTTTACTTGGTCAAAATTTTATATATGCTATATTAGGTTATTGTCTTGCATTTTATCTCTTTAAAAATATCCCTAAAATATTTCTTCCTAAAATAAATTTTTAAAGGTATTCAAAATATGATTAGATAGATAAAGGCATTATCTACAAGGCATTTAAGAGCTTGCTACTTTATTTCTGAGGGATCAATCGTGTTTTTCTCCCTCTCCGTATTTCATTCTAACTTTGCTTGGGGACAAGCAAAGGCTTAAGTGTGGGGAGTTTGATAAGTGACTATTATATAGTCAATTATCCTAGTTTTTATATACTCTTACATAAATAAATCATCACTTTTCATTTAGTTTTTTAGTACTTTTTACTTACTTTTGTTATTTTATTAGATTTTACGTTTTTGGTATGTTTTATACATTTTAGACGGGTTTTAGGGTCATTTTATATCTGACAAAGGATACATGGACATCTTGGTCCAAAAAGATGAAGGAACACCAAGCAAATAAGCACTCCAAGTGAAAACCGGTCGGAGCGGCCGTGCGGCAAAACCCGGGAGCGGCCGTGCAACTTAGGCCGTGGCCGGCCATCTTGGCCCATGGAGTGGCCGAGCACCGAAAGGACCTGGCCGTGCTAAACTTGGAGCGGTCGTGCGGCTATATCTGGAGCGGCCGTGCAAGTCTTCAAATTCAAATCCAAATGCGGCGCCAAAGAGGACACGGCGTGCAAAATCCTTGACACGGCCGTGCAAGTCGTGACTGCAGATGTAAAGGCACCTTTTGATGGCACCCAATTGAAGAGTCTCCTTCCATTTATAAATAGGACCCTTGTAATCAGTCTTAGATACGAATTCTTAGAGAGAAACTACTGATATTAAATAGAGAAAAGATACAAAGATTTGCAACAACAATTATCCAAAGAAGTTTGAAGATCAAAGTCATTATTTGTTCTTGGAATCCCTTTGGAGGAAAAGCAATAAAAGTGAAGCATCATTCTCGGCAATCATAAGTCTTTCTTACTCAATCTCTATTTATGCTTTTATGTCATTAATGGCTTGTGAGTAACCCCCATATTCTTGGGGTTGGAAACTCAAAAGCATGCTTATTCATCATTAAAAAATGTTTAGTCTTGTCTTCTTTCTTCATCTAAAACAATCTCTTTATATTATTCTCTAAATGCCTTACATTTTGGCGATATCCAATTTGTATGATTCGATCAATTGAGAGAAGTACCTAGCGGAGAATCTCGATTGACGGAACCATATAAAGAAACTAGGTTCATTGATCACGAGAGTAGTTGATAGCCTAGGGATGTTCCTTTAATGGAAAGTATGTTGACTTCCGTCCTTAATGGATTCTTACTAATTATGGTCGCCTAGAGATAAGCCAGGAATGCCCGTTTGTGACGGGCGGGGGCAAACATAAACGGATTTCTCAAACGGTTAGGACATAATTAGTGAAGAATACAAACGCTATTGTCTTAGCCCGAAATAGCGTAGGCCTAACATACCATCCTTGCTTTTTATGAAAACCTTTTATTTCTAAGACAATGACAATTTGATGAATAAGATTATGTGTATGATTTCCAATCCCGAGAATGCTTCGTTTTTATAAGATTTCAATTAAAGTATTTTCTGTTTATGCTCTCTCTATTATTCTAAAACAAATTTTATCTACCCCCAATCCTTTCTATATTTTCTAAAGACAAAAATATCCCTTAAATAAACCCTGTCTCTGTGGGATCGACTCGTACTTGCACCCGCTATATTACAATAGCCCGTGCGCTTGCGGAATTAAATAAACCGTTAGGTTTCGACCGAACACAAAGCACTGTAGCAGGTCTGACATTCTCCCAAATTAGCTAATTAACCAAGCTTGTTGAGGAAGCTTAATAGAAGAGACGACCTGGAGTTGTCCGTCCAGTTGGGTCGTCTCTTCGAGGGGCGACTCGACGAGAGAGAGTTGATCGTTCAGTGACGACGTTCACTCTTGGACGAGTGCTGGTTCGCACCGAGGGAAGGCTCGTCGTTGGATGAGCTTAGCTCACTGTCGACGATCTCTTCTTGTTATATCGACGGGCTAGAAGTTAATCCCTTCTTCAATGGTACAATGACTCGTCGTTTGGGTGGGCTTGGTCACTCAATGGCGACGACTGCCAACCAATGTTGGACGGGTCATGACCCGAGGCCTTGATCTGTTCCTTCGTGATCGGTCTTTTGATGGGCCTGTTGGGCCTCTGGGCTCGTAGCAAAGTATTGAGCTCGGTCCATCACGGAATATTCCGTTCATAAAATATAGCATGAGTCTCTATAGTTTGTTAATATATGAATGAACTACAATTATGTTAATGGTAAAATTAGATTTTGATTAAATTAAAAAAAAAAGTGTCCTTTTGACAAGAGACTGATATTTGCACCCATGCTAAAGATATTTGCTATTATAAATATTTATAGGTTAATTGATATAACGCAAATGACATTTTATTTATAGTTAATAAAATAAAAAACTAAATTTATAAAAGACTAATATTTGCGCTAACGAATAGGTATTTTGATA
The DNA here is from genome assembly GCA_022495995.1 of Adenophora triphylla var. japonica. Taxonomy (NCBI): domain Eukaryota; kingdom Viridiplantae; phylum Streptophyta; class Magnoliopsida; order Asterales; family Campanulaceae; genus Adenophora; species Adenophora triphylla. Next base: position 179,917 of record JAFEMH010003997.1, read on the forward strand.
ATGGTCTCCCCACACTATATTATAAGGGGTATTGCGCGAATTAGAAATCATTATTGTTAGGTGATAAAGAACATGAAGTTTCTCATTTTAAATTAAATTTTTATAAGTATAAATATTAATATGAGACGGAGAGAGGGAGGGAGTATAAAATATAGATAAATAAAACCCCTTGGTATTTTGCTACATAACAAAAATGAGTTCCAGTCATAAAACCTGACCCATCAAGGGCCCAAGACCCATGCTTCAACATCAAGGGATAGAGGTTCCAAATCCACTCGCGATTCCTAAACATTGGATCAGTAGATTTAGATCTAATGGATTAGAGGGCACATGGAGATAGTGGGGGATAGGGCACTAATGCCAAAACAAATGAGATATTTTGATGCCGAAACCCATATGATTTTATGCACCAATCACTAAATTCTAAAATATAGAGATATTAGTTTGAGTAACTTTAAATACCATTCCACAATCTCATATCCCACCGATATGTGATTATACAATCTCCCCCACATGAATTGATAATACAATCCCCCCACATGAATTCTTGTCATCCCTTATGCACAATACTTTGTTCCACACTTCCTATCGATATCCGTTCTAATATTATTTGTAACGACCCAAACTCGAATACTTGATCCGATACGCAAGTACCAAATACTGGCTAACTGAGCACAACAATTGGGTACACTTGACTTACCACAAGCCCACCCAAAAATGTATGGATATGTTGGTGCTTAATGATAGTTTGTGGGACTTTAATTACCACTCCATAATCTCATATCCCACTAATGTGGGATACTACATGGCAAACAAAAATTTGAGTTATAACAAGCTTAGCGAACCAAGCTCGGGATCGGACTTTAATGATATAATGAGTCGAGGTCAAGAGAGTCGAGCTCGATCAAGACTCGTCCTCCGAACTAGTCGAACACATTCTAACTCAATTGGATAGAGAAACAAGAATTAATTTGTTTCAGGAAAAAGTTCGACAATCTCATGCTTCATCAACTCCTACCTTACGTGTCCCCGAAGCTCGTCGTCCCAATTATAAATATTTTAATAATTCGTATCAGACTAATCTTTCATTTAATATTCTTACCAGAGAAAAAAGTGACTCTGATCCAGAAGGCTATCACTTTAAAGTATCACTATATTTATATGTAGAGGCTCGCCAATACGCAGAGATGGTAGAAGGTATGAATGTGATGTAGTAAACGGAGGTTATGAGATGGAACCGAACAAGAAATCAACAAGATTCGTTAACAAAGAAGGCCTAGCCGTTCTTGTCCTTTAATTCAATTCATAAATCCAAAAACTAAATTGTTTAACACTCAAAACAAGTTTAAATACTCCAAAACAAACCCTAAAACGACCTAGCAAAGTAAAGACAATAATACCCCCAAATATCAGTCCAAAAATACCAATTAACGAAATAAGGAAACAATCAACGGAATTATGGAAACAGCATCAGAGTGTGAGGCGCCCGCCTCATATTTGGTGAAGCGCACGCCTTGGTTCCAGCAGGTTCACGGCAACTTGGCTTGTCTTCAGGCGGCCGCATGGAAGCTATGAGGCGTCCGCCTCGAATGCCGAGAATTGGCCCATTGTTGCTCGTACGTGAGGCGCCCGCCTGGCTATGAATGAGGCGCCCGCCTGGATCCTCTGCAGCCTGAATCGCTTGAGCTTGTTGATTTGGTTGTTGATTTGGAACTGTATCATTCACCCCTCCTTGAAAAAGACTCGACCACGAGTCAATACCGATAAGACGCATCAAAAGAGACCCCAACTTGCACAAGTGAACCCAAAGTACTCCATCTGCCTGAAAAATAAGACTCTTTCGAGGCGTACCAACTTGCTGTTTGTACCTATTGTGTCGCTCTGATGTGCCATCCACACTAGACCAGCTTAGGAGTTGATGGTCAAGTTTCTTTCGAAAGTGAGTAGGGAACAAGGTAACCGTCACTCCATCTTTCGTAAATGTATAAGTGTTCTTGTAACCATCATGCTGAACCCTCCGATCAAACAACCACGGACGACCAAGCATGACATGACACGCAACCATTGGCACAACATCACACCACACATCATCAGAGTAGCGTTTGCCAATGGAAAATTGCACCAAACACCGCATGTTTACCTTCAATGAACTCCCCTCGCTTAACCAAGACAACTTGTACGGTTGTGGATGTTCTTCCGTTTTCAAGCTTAGTTTTTCAACCATCTCAGTGGAAACGATGTTTTCACAACTACCACTATCAATGATCACGTTGCACACTTTCTCCATGGTAGTGCACTGAGTCCGAAAAATGTTATGACGAAGCCAATCTTCGTTTTCCACCTATTCACATTCAACACCCGTTGAACCACTAATGCCACTCCTTGATCTGCATACACTTCTTCAGTATCACCACTTGAATCCTCGGGTACTTCATCAAAAACTGGTGGACTATCCTCCATTAAAGCAACAACATGTCGGTTGGGACACTCGGCCCTCAAATGACCAATCCCATGACATTTGAAGCAACAACATGTCGGGCGCTGCGACACAATGGTTTCTGCTGGGTCAAAACCCTCAAAATCTTCTTCATAATTATCGTCATCAAAGATTGGTGGTTTTGACCAATCAATGACAACGTCGGAACCCGTCGAATCAAGAAAGCAATCCACGGGAACAGGATTCAATCGGTCACAAAACTCGTCAAGAGTCAGAGGATCGGCCTCTCTCTTGCACTCAAGTTCTTGATCACGATCGAAAGGATAGATATCCTCATCATCATCAGACCACAGATCTGACTCCGAGTGTAACGACCCCAACCCTAGGCACAAATTTTAAATCTTATATTATATGCTTTTCATATTTATGTTAACTTTATGTGTTCATTTATGTCTTTAAAATTTTATTTTAAGATAAGTTGGGTGAGAAGTAAATTTAGAATCTTTTGAGAAATCATTGGATATTAAATAAAGGACCATGGAAATTAATAAAAATAGAAAATAGATAAATAGTAAGAGAAGGTTAAAATGAGTAGAATAAATAATTAGGGGGAAAGGTTATTTTTTTTAAAAGGTGAAAGCCTTAGATTTTTTTATGGGGGGCCAAGAAAGGCTTACTCCCCCCATATCTCTCCATGTGTCCCTCACCATACCTCCCCCCTTACTTCCCATACCTCCTTTACCATTCTTATACTCCATCTTCCATCCTCCTTCTTTACTTCCTCCTCATTCTCTCCTTCTCTCTTATCATTTTCCATGGATACTTTCCATGGAAGCCTCACCTCCCAAGATCATACTAAGTTCAATTCTACTTCATTTTTCAATCCAAGTGTACTTTTGTGATTGGTGCATCTAGGAGAGTTGATCAAGCCAAGAAAATCCTTAATCCACCTCTTATTTCCTAAGGTGAGTTATTATGACCTTCCCTTCTATGTGATGTTCATGAATTAATTAAGGTTGTTCTTACTAATAAAATGGTTGTTGATGCTTGGAAACTTTCTTGGATGTTGAGAAATTTAGTAATAAAATAGAATGTTGTTGTTGGTTAGGAAAGTGGGTCAAGAAGGTAAGCAAATGGGTTTAATTAAATTAAGAAGTTTATACTTAGAATGTGATAGTGAAATGGGTAGTGATTCAAAGGGTAAATGATATAAGATTTAATCATTTTTGGGTTACATGGTTTAGTGTGTGAGTTGTTATGATTTTCTTTCTCCTAAATGTTCATAACTCTTGAATGTTATGCTTGTTCTTATGAATTTGTTTCAAGCCTTGGAAACCTTACATGAATTGGAAAATGGGTAAATGGATTGGGTTGAGGATAATGTTCTTGGAAGATGATATAGAGGGTATAAAATGGGTAAAATGTGGAGTGATAAATAACTTAGAACTTCTTTATTTTGGGTTGCACGATTTAGGATGAACTTAGTAAAGCTAGGAAAAATCTTCTTGTTGATTCCTTGAATTTAGAGTAGAAGGAAGTTTGGAAAGGAAGAGAAAAATGGTAAGAAAGGACTTTAGGAAACACAGGAATTACGGATCGAGGCACTTGGGCGGTCGCCCAAGGGGCGTGAGCGGCCGCCCGTGTGTCCGTAAAGCGATGTTCTTTGAAAACCCTCTTGGGCGGTCGCCCAAGAGGTATGGGCGGTCGCCCAAGACTCCAGGAACTTAATTTCAAATCGAACCGAGAATTTGTTTAGTAATCTTGTTTGGTCACTTATAGATTGTGACTCCCACTTGGTAATTGGGCCGGAACCTTCATAGAGGTCCTGTATTAGCGTATAATGACTTTGTAGGATGGATTGATAACACCTCCTTGCCTTACATTGAGTTCATAAATATTGTTTATATTATGCATAGTGTGTTGATCAAATGTGGCACTATGATATTGGTTGGACATGAGTATATTTTACCATGTTGATATATTGTTATCCCTTTTTGTGGATTTTATTCAAGTATCTATTATGTGCTTGATAATGTGTGAGTCAGTTGACATTAGGGGTATAACATAATACGATCAATTATGGAAGTGTGGCCTAATGTGATCGGATTATGTTATATACGTGGCCGTCCCCTCACTGTGGCCACGGGATGGGAAGTATAGCATCTGTATTGAGCCGAAAGTCTTACAGAGTTGCTCTTGTCTTATTTGGTTCCACTGAAAAACGGGTCTTATAAGACGTGAGTATTGCTTAAGCGGCTCTTTGTAAGATTGGAGTATTATTATACCCAATGTTGTACGACTATTGTTCAGACGGGAAAAGGTAAACCAAGGTAATGTAAGGTGTTTACAGCTTTTCCAATGTGTTATATGCGACTTGTGATGTGTTGCATTTTATTTGGCATATTCTTTGCATTCATAATAGCTTCTTTGAGATTTATTCTCACCCCTCTCCCTTTAATGTTTTTAGATTCCGAGACATGCGGACCGGCCAAGTAAGGGCGGTGAGGAGTTTGGAAGTAATATTTTGAGACTTGTGGGGGTATGATTAGGTTGGCGTAGAAAGGGTCTTTTGGTATAATTCATTTAATGAGTTGTATTTATAACTTTTAATTTTATGTTATAACCAATGTCTTTTTGTAACTAAAATAGTTTCTTACTTTCAAAGTTAGTCAACTATTTCTCCATTGTGAAAAGGTGTAGAGTCATTTTGAAAGGATTATAGCAATTATATTTATGTTTGAAAGTTAAATAAAAGTTTTAAAAGATTAGGAAAAATTTGGGTTGGTTTGAGGACGCTCCAGCTCGGGACACGTGTAGGTTCCGGGTCGGGGTCCTCACGGTTAGTATCGAGCTCGGTTAGAGTTCTCGGGTAGAGTCTAGCTGAGTGAGAGTGTGCGATAACTTACGTCGAGAGTTTAATGCAGGAATTTGTTCAAAGACAGAAAATGATATTGACCAACCAAGGAATCAAGGAAAGGTGAGTTGTGGAGAGATAGATTCCTTCACAACCATTTGAGGTATATTACCTGTCTCCGTAGTTAGGGGTCATACTTTTATAAATCCCCGTTCATTCGTTCTCATGTGGCATTACATTTCATCTTTATTTGCATAAATGGCCCGAGAGTTGCCTTATGTACTGGGAGTTCTACTCCGATGGGAGAGTACCTCGAATCATCCTTGATTATCATAGTAGTTGTGATTAAGTGGGCATGGATTGCCGGTGGATATGGTAGATATACCAATCCGTGAATTCTTGTTATATTGACCTAAATTGACTGAGTAGTTGTTGTATTTGGGGAGAACTGTCGCAAGAAGCAAGTCTCCTTATCTATGTTTGAATTGCCTCCGTGTGTGGTTGAGGCGGATAAGTCATTAATTGCTATTATGTCATATATGCGTAAATGTCAAAAGTAGGGCCTAAGGAATGTGAAGGTCATTTGGATTATGTGTTATATTTGAGTAAAAGACAATTGAATTATCTCATGTACCGGTGGTAAATGAATTGGTGAACTCTTAGTTTAGAGTTGGTCTATGGCCTAATTAAGAGTGGTTTATGGTTGTATAGCTTGTGTGAATATTTATACATTGGTGTCCCGTGGTAGAGACTAGATATATGAGACTAGTATTGAAAATAATAGTCTAAGCGAGATTATATGGTTTATAAGATATCGCGAGTACGAATCCTTATAGAACTGACCTATATTTGCCTTATGTGTTATAAGTATATTCTCTAAGAAGAGATTGATTGTATTTTTGCTACTAAATCGAATAGAGAATCGGATACTCTTGTAGGTAATATCACCTATAAGTTGACTAAGTGGTGTTTTCCATGTGAGTTTCAAAATGGGTTTTCATCAGGTATCATACCAAGATATGGAGGCTTTGAGTTGCTATAAGGTACTATTTTGGTATTCGGATCCCTAGATAGAGGACACTAATTGGGATGATGGAATTGGTGAATCATCTTGTGAAATTATTTGATAAAGGAGATAATTAGCTTAGCGAATCTCCGTAGGGATAAATTAGTACTATTTTAGAAAAGATGATACTTGATGGTTATCTATAGATTAGAGAGATCTCAAATTAATAACTGTGAAGAATAAGTATTCGTTATCACTTGTTGATAATTTGTATGACTGATTTTAGAAACTAGTAGGATACTCAATGGTTATTAGTTGAATTTTCGAGGTGTTCCAATTACAGTGAATAATTGTTGTAGGGATATACTTAAGACAACATTTGTATCTAGTATGACCGTTTTGATTTATAGTTGTGGAGAAGTAATTAGGGTAAATGTGAGGAAGTATAATAGATGTAGTTACTGGTGACTTATAGGATCAACTTCAGGAATTGATAATATATGTATAAGGTTTGTTTTGAGAAACGATTATCATTAGTTGAGAATATAAAATGGGGATAAATATGATTGGAAGACAGGATACTTTAGGATAATTACCCCATATATGTTGACTTAGTTGCGTGACTAATATAAGAGATTGGTGTGATGCTTATGAGAGATTGGCGTTATGCGGATTTTTAGTTGTTGATGGTTATAGAGAGGTAAGTTAGTTTACACTGTTTAATCGCAATTTGGGGATGATTGACCTATGTGAGTTCCAATTATATTTTCTTATTAGGAGATCATGGAAATTGATCGAAAACTTGAGGTATGCAATACGTCGTTACTAAGTACAATACCAATATCAAAGGTAAGGAATAGATGACTCAAATTAAGTAAAAGTGTTGAATATTCAACTTGAGGAATTATTGAATTGAGGATGATTTACCAAGTTTATAATCTTAATGAATGTTTTAGTGTTATTTATCGGAGATAGTAATAGTATTGCGAGATTGTGTTTTCTTATAGAGAATTTAACTAAGTATAAATATTATGAGTGGTGGCTACACTATAAATAGAAGTCAAACAAGAATATTTTGTTAGAATTGTTCTAAATGTGCTTTACTACTTTGGATGGTATATTGAACTTCGGTATGAGCAATTGTGCCCTTCGAGGATAGTTGATTTAATAAGGTCAGTAAACCGTTTTTGTGTACATTAAAATCTGTGAGTAATTTAACTATCTACCACTGGTATGGGACGGTTGTAGATAATTAAATCACTTAAGTTATTTTATTAGCTTATCAATCTTTTAAAAATCTTTTAAAATTGTGAGTGGTTTAGTTAATTAAAACTGGTATGGGACAGTTTTAAATAAATAAACCATTCGAGTCTCATTTGATCTCATTTTATCTATCCTTGGAATTTTGAAAGATGTTGTAAATTTTAGAAAGACATGTTATTTTAAAGATGTAGTTCGTACAGAAGCAAGCTAAAAGGCAGCCTAGTTTCCCTAATAGTGATTAATTATATTAAAGTTTTGATCCGAGAAATGATTTGATTTATTGTGGGGTTATTAATGTGGCAGTCGCAGTAGACTTGGTTTTTGTTTGGAGTTGGGTCGGCTCCGTTGTGGGCGGCCAACCATTTGATTGAATATTGATCTGTCACTGGACCTAAGCATAATTGGAACGTTGAATTGTGAAATGTGGTTAATTAATATTCCGTTTATGGAATCAGGGCCGTATTAGCATGTCCATTATTATTCTTCCTCGGGCGTTGGTTTAATGTTTGTACTATGAGATTTGCGGACGAGATAGTTGAAATAACTCGTTTCAAGTGAGTCAAGTCATAAGGCGGTTTGGTCACCAATGTGAAAATAAAATATTAACGTTAGAAGATTTATTAAAATATCTAGAGTTCTAGATTGAGCTGAGAGTATTATCACGATGAATTTTGTGATTGGGTTACCTTAGAAGAAAAAAAAAATGAGTATGTTGTTTTGTTTATAGAAAGATGATTTGTATTTTCTACTCAATATATATATATTTTGATGAGATATTGATTGATGAAGTCCTCATAAATCTTAGGAGATAGTTTGAGGGTATAAATCCCATAGTATTGAATGAACTGGATAGACATCTTTTGGGAAGATCATTTTGGAATGTAGGAATACTATTGAGTTTAACCTTGTGAAAATTTGAGGAATCATTACTTATTATTGAGGATATGCTACGGACATGTACAACCGATTTTAGTAGTCGATAGGACGTATGATTACCAGTGGTTGGGTGCGTATAATAGCAGTTATTATTCTAGCATTGAGATAAAACCGTATGAGGCGTTGTTAGGGAAGAAAATATCGATCTCTAAATTGTTGGGGTGAGGTTGGAGAAGCAAGGCCTGAGGTAAATTGGCGCCAAAATTTGTTAATCCATTTGAAGTTTTGGAAAAGGTTGGTGATTTGACTCATAGACTGGCTTGGAGCAGCTTATAGATTATTTAAAGTTTTAAATGCAATATTGTAATGTATTTGGTGACATAAGTTGTAATACTTTTATTTATTTATGTAGTTATTGAGGTCGTGAAAATTCAGGTTAGTGATATTGTAAGGTATTCTTGGAAAATTAAGTTGTAATATCGTATCATTAATGGAATTAGAATCTTGGGTAAGAATCAATCTTGAAGAGACTATTTGGGAATGGAAGTCTGAGGTATACATGTAACCGAGGCGGGTTAATCAGTTAGGTAAGTGACAGTCAAATTCGGGACGAATTTTCTTTAAGGGGGAGTGAGTGTAACGACCCCAACCCTAGGCACAAATTTTAAATCTTATATTATATGCTTTTCATATTTATGTTAACTTTATGTGTTCATTTATGTCTTTAAAATTTTATTTTAAGATAAGTTGGGTGAGAAGTAAATTTAGAATCTTTTGAGAAATCATTGGATATTAAATAAAGGACCATGGGAATTAATAAAAATAGAAAATAGATAAATAGTAAGAGGAGGTTAAAATGAGTAGAATAAATAATTAGGGGGAAAGGTTATTTTTTTTTAAAAGGTGAAAGCCTTAGATTTTTTTATGGGGGGCCAAGAAAGGCTTACTCCCCCCATATCTCTCCATGTGTCCCTCACCATACCTCCCCCCTTACTTCCCATACCTCCTTTACCATTCTTATACTCCATCTTCCATCCTCCTTCTTTACTTCCTCCTCATTCTCTCCTTCTCTCTTATCATTTTTCATGGATACTTTCCATGGAAGCCTCACCTCCCAAGATCATACTAAGTTCAATTCTACTTCATTTTTCAATTCAAGTGTACTTTTGTGATTGGTGCATCTAGGAGAGTTGATCAAGCCAAGAAAATCCTTAATCCACCTCTTATTTCCTAAGGTGAGTTATTATGACCTTCCCTTCTATGTGATGTTCATGAATTAATTAAGGTTGTTCTTGCTAATAAAATGGTTGTTGATGCTTGGAAACTTTCTTGGATGTTGAGAAATTTAGTAATAAAATAGAATGTTGTTGTTGGTTAGGAAAGTGGGTCAAGAAGGTAAGCAAATGGGTTTAATTAAATTAAGAAGTTTATACTTAGAATGTGATAGTGAAATGGGTAGTGATTCAAAGGATAAATGATATAAGATTTAATCATTTTTGGGTTACATGGTTTAGTGTGTGAGTTGTTATGATTTTCTTTCTCCTAAATGTTCATAACTCTTGAATGTTATGCTTGTTCTTATGAATTTGTTTCAAGCCTTGGAAACCTTACATGAATTGGAAAATGGGTAAATGGATTGGGTTGAGGATAATGTTCTTGGAAGATGATATAGAGGGTATAAAATGGGTAAAATGTGGAGTGATAAATAACTTAGAACTTCTTTATTTTGGGTTGCACGATTTAGGATGAACTTAGTAAAGCTAGGAAAAATCTTCTTGTTGATTCCTTGAATTTAGAGTAGAAGGAAGTTTGGAAAGGAAGAGAAAAAAATGGTAAGAAAGGACTTTAGGAAACACAGGAATTCGAATCGGGCACTTGGGCGGTCGCCCGAGGGCATGAGCGGCCGCCCACGTGTCCGTAAACCGATGTGCTTTTGAAAACCCTCTTGGGCGGTCGCCCAGAGGTATGGGCGGTCGCCCAAGACTCCGGGAACTTAATTTCAAATCGAACCGAGAATTTGTTTAGTAATCTTGTTTGGTCACTTATAGATTGTGACTCCCACTTGATAATTGGAACTGGAACCTTCATAGAGGTCCTGTATTAGCGTATAATGACTTTGTAGGATGGATTGATAACACCTCCTTGCCTTACATTGAGTTCATATATATTGTTTATATTATGCATAGTGTGTTGATCAAATGTGGCACTATGATATTGGTTGGACATGAGTATATTTTACCATGTTGATATATTGTTATCCCTTTTTGTGGATTTTATTCAAGTATCTATTATGTGTTTGATAATGTGTGAGTCAGCTGACATTGGGGGTATAACATAATACGATCAATTATGGAAGTGTGGCCTAATGTGATCGGATTATGTTATATGCGTGGCCGTCCCCTCCCATGGCCGCGGGATGGGGTATAGCATCTGTATTGAGCCAAAAGCCTTACGAGTTGCTCTGTCTTATTTGGTTCCACTGAAAAACGGGTCTTATAAGACGTGAGTATTGCTTAAGCGGCTCACTGTAAGATTGGAGTATTATTATACCCAATGTTGTACGACTATTGTTCGACGGAAAAGGTAAACCAAGGTAATGTAAGGTGTTTTGCGCTTTTCCAATGTGTTATATGCGACTTGTTATGTGTTGCATTTTATTTGGCATATTGCTGCATTCATAATAGCTTGCTGAGATTTATTCTCACCCCTCTCCCTTTAATGTCTTTAGATTCCGAGACAGGCGGACCGGCCAAGTAAGGGCGGTGAGGAGTTTGGAAGTAATATTTTGGGACTTGTGGGGGTATGATTAGGTTGGCGTAGAAAGGGTATTTTGGTATAATTCATTTAATGAGTTGTATTTATAAACTTTAATTTTATGTTATAACCAATGTCTTTTTGTAACTAAAATAGTTTCTTACTTTCAAAGTTAGTCAACTATTTTTCCATTGTGAAAAGGTGTAGAGTCATTTTGAAAGGATTATAGCAATTATATTTATGTTTGAAAGTTAAATAAAAGTAGGGATGACCAAATTCGGTCCGGTTCCGGTTCCGGGCCTTGAACCGCCGGTTCCGGTTCGGCGAGGAGGTGAACCTTAACCGGCCCGCTTTTCTCACGGTTCCGGTTATCCGGTTCCGGTTTTCTCACGGTTTTGGTCCGGTTCCGGGCTTTTCCGGTCCGGTTCCGGGCCGGTTCTATTGAAAAACAACAAATTTTCGTCCGGTTTCGGGCTTTTTCCGGTCCGGTTCACAATTTTGGTGAACCTTAACCGGCCCGCCTCCAAACCGGTTCCGGTTACTCCGGTTCCGATTTTCTCCCCGATTCATGGCGGTTTCGGGCTTTTCCGGGCCGGTTCCGGTCCGGTTTTCCGGTTCCGGTCCGGTTTGGCCATCCCTAAATAAAAGTTTTAAAAGATTAGGAAAAATTTGGGTTGGTTTGAGGACGCTCCAGCTCGGGACACGTGTAGGTTCCGGGTCGCGGTCCTCACACCGAGCCCACATCGGTGGGAACCTCCAAACACGCTAGATGTCGTTGGACTCGTGGACCCTCCACACGATCAAGGCGACGTTGGAGTTTTTGAATCTCGAAACGCAGCAAGCGAAGTTGGAGATCTTGAATCTGTCTTCGCAATTCGTCTTTCTCGATGTCACGTAGGTAATGATGTCGATGGATTTCGTCTCCATGGGGATCTGATCTGCAGCCCCTACCACGATTACCACGACCACCACTTCCTCGTCCTCGTTCGGCCATTGACAACCAGGAAACTGATACCAAATGATAGCAAAACAAAGGTTATGAGAATTAAGACCGAACGGAATTGAAACAAGACGGGATTGAAACCCTAATAATTGCACAACGGCAAATCTAATTTTTATTAATCAAACTCTGTTTTTCGGATTACAACTTTGAGGCTATTTTATAGCACTCATAAAACTTAGAAAACAAGAAATATCATCCTAAAATAAAGCCTAACCTATAAGGTAACCTAATAGAAGTCTAAAACTACTAAATCAATGCTAAATCTACTCTAAAACCTCTTATAATCATCCTACTATATTTAATTCCGAAAATACTAATAAAATAACAATTAATTAAAATAAAACTCATATTTATCCCATCATACTACATCAGAATGTATCTCTGGTAGGGGCGTAAGTGGTTCGGTTCAAACCGCGGTTCGGAACCGAACCAAACCAAACCATGCGGTTTAGTTCAATTTTCAAGTAATCGTGGTTTGGTTCGGTTCCAAAAATTCTCAAACCGTGTGGTTCGGTTCCAAAAATTGTCAAACCGTGTGGTTCGATTTGGTCTGCGATTTGGACCCCCCCCCAAACCACGGTTCGAGACCGCGAGACCGAACCACCAAACCGAACCAATAAACCAAACTACCAAATCACCAAACCGTTCAATATTAACCGTAGATATGTATATCTTTCATTTTCACCTTACATTTAGATTTAAAAATCCCTAATTTTATTCATGGGTTTTAGCCCATAACCCTTTTCTTTTGATTTATATTCTTGTAATAATGTTAATTCACTCTTTAGCACATACCATTACAAGTACTCAAATGACATGTTGTTATTATAAACATTGAAGCACAATTTAAAGTTGTGTTTAAATATTGAATCTCTTATTTATGTTATGTTTGGACAATTCAAACAAACATGACAATAAATTGTGTTGTTTGAAAACATGTTTTAATTAATGATTTAAGCAATGTTCTATTTTATGGTTTGAACCGTGGTTTGAATTGTGTAAACCGCGGTTCGAACCGAACCGTAAAATCAAGCCATGACAGTTTGGTTCGGTTCGGTTTGAATTTTTTCATGGTTTGATTCGGTTTGAGATTTTTTCAAACCGACGACCAGTGATTCCGTCCGTAAATTGGCCCAAATCAAATCGAATCGAACCATTTACACCCCTAATCTCTGGGGCACCAATGACAGATTGTCAATCTTTTGATGACTACTATAACGAATAGGATGTCTTTATCCTGGAAAAATGTATATGGCAAAAGTGCGATTAGATCTAAAAGCTGAGGTTCTAAAAGATAATGGGAAGGATCTAAAAGACATTGGGATAATTTTATTTTTTGTCTTTATTTTATTTTTTTATTTGCATCGTTATTGTTTCGTGATAGTTTTGGTTTATTCCCCAATCACAATTTTTTTTAATAAAATTTAGGGGGCCTTTGGAAGCTCTTTTCGCTTAAAAAAAGGTTTAATTCCTTAAGGCCCCCTCAGACCAAATCAAAACCTATAATAACTCACATAATTTACTTAATCCCGCATACACTACTCGAGATTTAAATCAAAATTCATTATAAATTCAACAATCCTTTGACCCGCTCTTGCACCTTATATATAGGGGAGGACTAGTCAATAAACTTTTTTAAAATTAAACAATAAAATAAAAATTATTTTTTAATCTTTTTGTCTAGTCTTATATTTTAGGTATAAGAGCGGACTAATTAATAAAATATGAAATTTTTTATTATTTTTTTATAAATTTGAAAATCTGTAAAATAAAAAAAATGTTCTTATACCTAAGGTATAAAAATAATTCTAATCTTATACCAGAGATATACGGGCGAACTGGTAGGAATACCAGAGATATATTCAATATAATATACTACATTCGTCCCGATACATCCTTCACCATTTTGGTGAAACACGCAAATTAAGAAAGCAATATACTCCCTCCGTCCCACTTCATTTGAGACCAAAAAAAAGGACACAACTATTAAGGAATACTAATAAAATAAAAGAAATGTGTGGTAGAAAATGAAGAGAGAGAATGAGTGGGGTAAATAGTAGTGTTGGTTGAATAAATTGAGTGGTGAAAAATGAAGAGAGAGAATGAGTGGTGGGGTAGAGTGAATATAAAATTATAAATATTTTGCCATTTTGAGAAGTATCAATTGAAGTGGGACGGACCAAAAAGGAAATAAGTATCAATTGAAGTGGGACGGAGGGAGTATATATTCAAAAATAATGGGAGTGGGAGAAGGGTTGTGAGAGGGAAGAAGTGAGTGGATATGACAAGATAGATCCATAATTTAAATGTGTGAGAGAGAAAAGTTAGTGGGTATAATAGAATATTAATAAACATTTTTCATTTTAAAAAATGTAAAGCTTCTACCGGAACACTATTTAAATAAAAGGTGAAGCTTCGAACAGGTCGGAGAGAGTAGACTTTTAGGTTTTTGGCCCTACTGATTGTGAGAACTTAGAGTTCGTACTTCGTAGCCCAAAAAAAAAAAAAAAAAAAAAAAAAAAACTAACTCAATAATAAAAGGAGCTTTTGAAAGTGCGTTAGAGTTGTAATCGAGTTGAATTTTGCCTCGAGCTCCCTCAATCCCTCCCGAAGTTGTTCGAACTTTTTCATGAGTCACCGCGATCAACCTAGCTCAAATTCCAATGCTTGGTTACAGTAAGTCAACAGACATACCATCCGTATGTTTTGGGGAGGATCCGAAAACTCGTGCCTTGAAATTGTCCTTTGCTCAATGTTTAATCCATGTGGGAGTGGGACCAAGGCCAAGGGGGAGTCTCCTTGATTGAATGAGATTAATGGCAGACAAATTTAACAAAGTCGTTTAGCGCCTAAAAAAAGGCAATCTGATTTTGATACTTTGGAAAAACTTCCCTCTAGTCATTTTCTATATTAATTTCTTTGGTTGACTCTAATCAACAGCGTACTCCCGCCGTCTCAGAAAATTTGTCACCTTTTATTTAAAATGACGTTTCATTTTGATGTAAAGTAAAACGCAGCGAAACTAAAAATAAAACAAGCTAATCGATTCAATCCTCGCAAAAGGAGTAAAATCGATTAACGAATAAAAAGGGATATGATTAAACTTCTCGCAAAAGAATTTAATCTAATAATCAACCGAAGAAGATTATTGGCAAAGTCAATTAATGACCTTAGGAAGAACACAATAAACTTGCAAAACTTGCTAAGGAATTTGATTAAGAAAAATAACGTAAGTTTCTAACTGTGAAAGGAATTATAAATACTACCTAAAATCCTCTACTAATTAGGAAAAGGAAAAAGGAAATAAAATCCTCTACTAACTAGGAAAAGGAAAAAGGAAATAGAATTCTAAATTAATACGTTTAAAACAAGAAGTAAATCCAATCGAAATCAGGAAACCCGCAAAGAGCACGACTCGTTCTTGGATACATCATTCTCCCACACTTCAAAAGGATTCGTCCCCGAATCATCGTCTAAATAAAGCGGCACATCTGGATAAAACTCAACCAAATCCGACACATTAAACGTGGGAGAAATGTTCCACCCATCCAAATCCACAACATAAGCATTGGCATTTATCTTTGACAAAATCTTGCACGGCCCAATCTTCTTAGGGTGAAGCTTGCTGTAGGTCCCTTGAGGAAAGCGCTTCTTACGCAAGTGAACCATAACCAAATCACCAACAGAAAACTCCTTCAAGCGACGCTTCTTGTCCGCAGCTTCTTTGTACTTCGCATTGGAATCTTCAATGTTCTTCACAACCTCCCGTTGTACCTCATCAAACTTCTCCGCCATATGTTCTGCAGCGATGCTAAACCCCGGAAGTTTTGGCAAAGGAACCAAACAAGGAGTATAAGTAGGGGGCCGTTGATACACAATCTTAAAAGGGGACTTCTTAGTAGTGCGATTGGGCATATTATTGAAAGCGAACTCAGCTGTAGCTAACATCAAATCCCACTTCTTAGGATTGTCACCACACAAACAACGAAGCATACTACCCAAGGAACGATTAACCACCTCCGTTTGCCCATCTGTCTGAGGATGAAAAGCACTACTAAACTGCAACTCCGTGCGGAACAAGCCCCATAAAGTACGCCAAAAGTGACTCAAGAATTTCGTGTCACGATCGGAAGTAATAGTCTTAGGCACTCCATGAAAACGCACCACCTCCTTGAAGAATAAGCCCGTCACATGACAAGCATCCGAAGTCTTCCGGCAAGGAATGAAGTGAGCCATCTTGGAGAATCGATCAACAACCACAAAAACGGAATCATTGCCACGTTGTGTGCGAGGCAACCCAAGTACAAAGTCCATAGAAAGATCTTCCCAAGGAGCCTCCGGAATAGGCAAAGGAGTATACAAACCCGTATTTGAACATGGCCCTTGTTAGACTGGCAAACCATACACTTCCGCACAAACTTATGAGTGTCCTTCCGAATCTGAGGCCAAAAATAACTCCTTGTAACCAACTCGACCGTCTTGTCCATGCCATGATGACCATCCTTGTGAATCTCATTGATAAGCTTCTCACGAACCGAGCCTTGAGGAATACACAAACGATCCAAGTAGAAGAGAAACCCATCTTGTAGGAGAAAAGACCCACAATTGCCACCATCACGACATCTAGCCCAATCTTCCGCAAAATCCGGATCGGTCTTATATAACTCCTTGAGACAGTCAAAACCCACAACAAGGTTATGCATAGTCACCAACAAATATGCCCGACGGCTCAAAGCATCCGCCACCTTGTTATGGCTACCACTTTTGTGGATAATAACAAATGTAAACTGTTGCAGGTAAGCCACCCACCTTGCATGCATTCGGTTCAAAGACTTCTGGCCATTCATGTACTTCAAGGCTTCATGGTCCGTATGAAGAATAAACTCTCGATGGAGTAAATATTGCTCCCAATGCTTGATGGCTTGCACCACCGTATAAAACTCAAGCTCATAAACTGTCCACTTCCGTTTCGACTCTTCCAACTTTTGACTCATAAAAGCAACTGGACGCTTTTCTTGAATCAAAACAGCCCCAATGCCAACAACAGAAGCATCCGTCTCAAGTTCAAAAGGCTTAGAGAAATCCGGCAAAACTAGAAGTGGAGCACTAGTCAACTTTTCCTTAATCAAGGCAAAAGCAGAAGTCGCCTCATCGCCCCAAGAAAACTTCCCTTTCTTCAAACATTCGGTAATAGGAGCCATGATAGTACTAAAATCCCGAATAAAACGATGATAAAAAGTAGCAAGACCATGAAAACTCTGTACCTCACTAACGGTAGTCGGAATAGGCCAATCTCGAATAGCCCGAACTTTGTCCTCATCCACATGAATGCCATCTGCAGAAACAATGTAACCCAAAAATAATAGTTTGTTAAGCATAAAACTACTCTTTTTGAGGTTAATGTATAACTCGTTCTCCTTCAAAGCTTGCAAAACTGCTTTGATGTGTGCAAGATGCTCCTCCTTGGACTTACTATAAATCAAGATGTCATCAAAATAAATCACAAGAAATTTACCATTAAATGGTTTCAAGGCTTGATTCATCAAACGCATAAAAGTGTTAGGAGCGTTAGACAAACCAAACGGCATTACCAACCATTCATACAACCCCTCCTTCGTCTTGAAAGTTGTCTTCCACTCATCACCCGGATGAACACGAACTTGATGGTACCCACTCCTCAAATCAATTTTAGAGAAAACTGTAGCACCACGAAGCATATCCAACATATCATCAAGGCGAGGAATAGAGAAACGATACTTGACCGTGATCTTGTTGATGGCACGACTATCAACGCACATACGCCAAGTACCATCCTTCTTAGGCACAAGAAGGGCCGGAACTGCACAAGGACTCAAACTCTCCTGAATGTAGCCCTTTCTCAATAAATCTTCCACCTGCTCCCTTAAAATATCATGCTCAGCCGGACTCATACGATAATGTGGAAGATTAGGAAGAGATGCACCCGGAACCAAATCAATGTTATGCTGAATATTACGCAAAGGAGGTAACCCCGGTGGTAACTCATCAGGCATAATAGAACTATACTCATCCAAAAGTGATTGCAAAGAAACAGGAATCATACTTATACCGCCTACAATATCCTTATGAATCACAGCATAAATACAAGGAGCATCAACAAGATCATCCATAAATTCAGAGACAGTGCATAAAGAGATAATAAGTTTAGTCTTTCCTTTGGTAATAGAACCCTTAACTTTCAAGGGGCATAAATTGAAACGTGCCCCATCCTTCTTGAAGGAAATAACATTATCCTTACCCGTGTGTACGACATTAAGATCAAATTGCCAAGGCCTCCCCAACAACAAATTGCAAGCACTCATATCAATTATATCACACAAGATAGTATCATTATAACGACCAATAGAGAAAGGAACAAGGCACTGTTCACGTACCTTTATCTTACCAACAGTATTGATCCACCCAACGAAATATGGTGATGGGTGTGGCTTCACGTCAAGCTTCAACTTATCCACCATATCACGTGCAATCAAATTCTCACTGCTCCCACTGTCAACAATAATATGAATATCACAATCTCTAATCTTCCCTTTGGTGCGAAAAATACTATGCCGGGTCGGATCCTCTGTTTTGCTAGGGGTAGTTAACATCAACCGATTAACCACCAATGAATCATGAGTCTCGACATCTTCCTCCTCCTCATTAGGATCCTCCCAATAAACTGGACCATCCTCTTCCTCAACATCCTCATCACGATCCACCATATTAGCATTCTTTCGAAGATGACAACCACTAGATGTATGGCCTACTTGCCCACACTTAAAACATTTATTACCAAAAGTCCTAGCATAAGGATTGGGAGTTTAATGCCCCAAATTAGTGGTAGGAGGTTTACTTACAGTGGGGTTTTCAACAGTGGTGGGGGTTGGTGGCACAACTTCAATCGGTTTAGGAGGTGGGGTTGCACTTTATTCTGAGCAGTAGATGAACGAGGACCCACAAATCTTCCATTATTACTCCCATCAGAAGATTCGCCAAACCGTGTAGTCGAAGAAGAGGCAAGTTGTCGCTCCACCTTTGTAGCTCTAGAAATCACGTCGGCCAATGAATGATGAGTAAACAATTCCACCCGATTTTTAGTAGCAACCCGAAGACCCGATTCAAACCTTGCTACCTGTTTTTTCTCGGATTCGAACATATCAGTGCGAGCCGCCTGACCATAAAAATCTCTAGCATACTCCTCCACCGTTCGATTCCCTTGAGTACAAAACAAAAATTTCACATATAATTGTTGCTCATGATCTTCAGGGAGAAATTGTCTTCTTAACTCAAACCTCATATTTTCCCAACGATCGATTGGTCTTTGGCCCTCTCTCCTCCGTTGTCGGTTTAAGGTCTCCCACCATGCGGAGGCACCGCCTCGTAACTTGTAGGCAACATAGGGAACCTTTCTATCCTCCTCAACTCTCATCAAAGTAAAGAACTTTTCTACCTCAATCAACCAATCGGAAAATTCCTCAATACCCAAGTTACCTGAAAAAGAAGGAATGTCGGCACGAATTTTAGGACGGTAGTCGACGGGCCTATCATCCTCTCTTCGTCTCTCTTCTCGAAAACCTCCAGCCGATCGACGGTTGTGGTCGTTCTCCGGATCATCCCGACGTCCTCTATCCCCATTGCCAACATGCAATCCTCTCAAAACTTCAATCAATTTTCTATGTTGACGCTCTTGTCGCTCCCTCGCAGCTTGTTCATTGCTATTTAAAGTTTCAGGGATTGTGGTAAGAGTGATATCTCCGTTGTTTCCTTCCTCGGCAGCCATCGACTCGTCCAAGAATCCTAGGATCGACCGAGCTCTGATACCAACTGATGTAAAGTAAAACGCAGCGGAACTAAAAATAAAACAAGCTAATCGATTCAATCCTCGCAAAAGGAGTAAAATCGATTAACGAATAAAAAGGGATATGATTAAACTTCTCGCAAAAGAATTTAATCTAATAATCAACCGAAGAAGATTATTGGCAAAGTCAATTATTGGCTTTAGGAAGAACACAATAAACTTGCAAAACTTGCAAAGGAATTTGATTAAGAAAAATAACGTAAGTTTCTAACTGTGAAAGGAATTATAAATACTACCTAAAATCCTCTACTAACTAGGAAAAAGAAAAAGGAAATAGAATCCTAAATTAATACGTTTAAAACAAGAAGTAAATCCAATCGAAATCAGGAAACCCGCAAAAAGCACGACTCGTTCTTGGATACATCACATTTTTGAAGCGTCACATTTCCTAAAATGAAAATGTTTTATTAATATTCTATTACACCCGCTCAATATTCCCTCCACTCATTCTCTCTCCTAAAACACTATTACACTCACAATAATTTTTAAATTTACTATTTTCTCCACTAATTCTCTCTTCTCTTTTCAAATTACACTCACAACATTTTTTCTTCCCACTTTTTTTCTTAATTTGCATGCCGAATCTAAAATGGCGACACTTTTCTTGGGACGGAGGGAGTATGGTATTGTATTGTACACACTTCATCTAGGAAAATGTCCCATTTTGACATAATTGTCAATTCACTTTGATTACAAATCTATTAATATCTAATTATTCTTACATCATTCTAAAAATGATTATTAATTTATTAAAAAAAATATTATTAATAATAATTTTTAAAATTACATGTAAATAATTAAATTTAAAAAAAAAATATTATCAAAATTCAATTGATTGAGTTGATGTAATCTGGACTAAAGAAGAAAGAAAGAGTGAGCAATTAAAATGATGGGGTTGTTAGGATTTAGTGTTTTGTGCGATTAGACTAACAATCTCTTTTTCGTGCAATAGTAAAGTTGTTACTTTCTTTATTTAGTATGTATCAAATTAAATTAAGGTTATTAGTTGTTTTATTAATTAAAATGAATAATAAGACTCACTTGTTATTTTCACAATAAAAATTTTCTATTCACTTTCTTTCTCCTATTTTATTTATCATACTCACTATATTTACTTTTTTTTTAATCTTCGTATAAAGTCAAACTAAAAACCTTACTCCGGACGAAGAGAGTATGTGTTACTCAATTTTAATAAAGGGGCAGTTATCAAATGGTCCCTGAGCCTAACAAAATCGACCACGCGGGACACACATTTTCGAAATTGATCACTAATGTATTCTTTGTTGAACATGCGTGCCCATGAAAAATTAAAGAAAATTACACACGTGTCACTCATTTGATGATGTGGCACAGGTGGACGCTTTCCTTCCAACTCTCTTGTGATTTTTCGCTCCTCTTTCTCTTCTCTTTATTTTTTCCCTCTAAACTTTAAAACGAAATATCTTATGATTCAAAAGTAAAAAAAAAAAAAAATGGAAATCGGCGTTGTGTTCGTATTGTCAATACGAATCAAACTAGTAGTATCAATATATAATCTAGAGCAAATTTGAGAAGTTTAAAGTTGTTTCAAGTTTACAGTTGTTTTTTAGAAGTTCACCGTTATTTTTCATAGTTGTTCCAAAAACAACTAATAGATGTTCACGGTTGTTTGAGATATATTCATAATTTCTGGATAAAAATAGTTACTTTTTGCTTAATTCACATTTGTTTTTAGTTAAGTTCACAATTGTTTTTAGTATTTTATGGCTTCTATTTTTGCAATTTTATGAGATTATTTGACATAATTGTTAAGTTCACAATTGGTTTTAGTTAAGTTCATATTTGTTTTTAGTCTTTTACGGCCTCTATTTTTGAAATTTTACGAGACTATTTGACATATGAGTTCACAATTTTTTTAGTTAAGTTACAGTTGTTTTTAATCTTTTATGGCCTCTATTTTTTGTTATTTTATGAGATTATTTGACATATTTGCTAAGTTTACAATTGTTTTTAGTCTTTTTTATGGCCTCTATTTTTTGTTATTTTATGAGATTATTTGACATATTTGTAAATTTTACAGTTGTTTTAGTTAAGTTTACAATTATTTTTAGTCTTTTATGGTCTCTATTTTTGCTATTTTATGAGATTATTTGACACATTTGTAAAGTTTACAATTGTTTTTAGTCTTTTTTTGCCTCTAATTAGTACAAAGAAAGAACAAGCACCTCGCCAAAAACCATAAACAATAGGCAGTGAAAAGCCAATCGGCCTAATCTATAACATAGCACCCAAATTATAAAAATATGCAGAGGGAAGAAAAAAAAGGTGAACTACACCAAAGAAATAAGTCATTGTGACTCATAGTGAGGGTCTATTCAATCAATAGAAGATTCGCCATCAGTATCAAGCAATTTTCTCCATAATCTGTAAAAAAAACACAAACAAATCAGCACTATTTCTTTCCTTTCCTAAACTATTCTACAGCTTGATTCGTAGTTTGATTCACATCAAGCAAAGATTTTGAACCCCTAATTACCATTAGTTCCTCAACTTTCCTAACCACCTTCGTCTTCAATCAGTATTCGATTGAACCCAAAATTTGAAGACTGGAAAAAATTTGTCGGAGTCTTGGAATAGGGTTTCGATGCTCGTGGTGTGTCCCGATACTACAACAAGGAGAGGTGAGAAAACATGGGAGAAATTTAGACATCTGTTGTCATTGGTCGGATCTAGATCGGATAAGATGATGGTCACAGTTGGAGAAGAAGAAGGAAGATCGAAGTTGTTTGAACAAAGGTAGATCTGAGATTTTATGGGTAGATTAGTGCAGCTGGAATGTCGTCGGAGAAGGATATAAGGTTGGAAAGGAATAGGAGGTGAAAGGAGGAGGAAGGGGAGGGGTCGTAGGCAGTAGGGGAGGAGTCGCCGAAGGTGGGAAGGGAGAGGTTGCCGGAGGAGATGTAGGAGGTCGCCGGAGGTGGGGAGGGGAGAGCTAACCGAAGGTGGGTAGGGTATAGAGAGAAAGTCAGTGCGTGATTGTGTCATGCAGAGGGGGTGAGTATTTGTTTTAAGTGTAGAATATGAATGGTCATTGTACATTCCGATAAAATTGATTTTGGTGTTGAATTAGATGATTTAAATCCAAATTTCATTGTTTTTATTGATCGATTCACTTAGTATAAAAGATTCAACGGTAATAACCTCTTTAATAAATTTAATCTGAACTATTAACCAATTCGACTTTTATTTTTGTTCGACCGAATATATACATCCCAAGATTGAGGCCTTTCCCATCATGTGGACTAGGGCTGTACAAAAAATTTATGGAACCGGATTGGACCAACAGAATCGGACCAGACCAGTAAAACTGGATCGAAAAAATAGTATTGGTCTGGTCCTGGTTCCAAATTTTTATGGAATCGATTATTTGGTCTGGTCCTGATTTTGAAAAAAATATACGCCGTCCTGGATCGGAACCGGACCGAACCGAATATATATTAACTTTCTTACATACATAGTGGTTGAACATGAAACTCTTCTTTCCTAACTGTTGATTTTGTTATTGTAATTTGGTTTTTAAATATGCTTGGTTGTAGACAACCATATACTCCCTCCGTCACGAAATATTGTTCAGCAATTTCATTCTTAAATATGCTTGCTTGTAAATTTTGTTATTGTAAAAAATTATACTCCCTCCGTCCCAATCTAAATGTCTCAACTTTTCATTTTGGGCGTTCCACTTAAAATGTCTCAATCCAAAAAAGAATTTTTTTTTTTACTATTCCACCCACTCTTTCTCTCTCCTACTTTACTTTTACACTCACAACATTCTCTCTCTATTTAATTTTTCATACTCACAACATTTAAATTTTTTCTCTTTCTTACATCACTTTCCTTAATTTTCGCACCGAACCCATTTTAAGACACTTAAATTGGGACGGAGGGAGTATTATATTGTAATTTGTAGAACCGATGGAATCGGATCATTAAAACTGTACCGATGAGACCGGTCCTATAATGTAATGGTTTAGTCCTGTTCCTAAATTTTTACAGAATCGAAGTATTTGATTCGATCCTGATTTTTTAAAATATTGACAAAATTCAGATCAATTCGAACAGTAAACACCATTAATAATGTGGAAGGAGGGAAAATGAAATGAAAGGACGTTTGGTCATAAGTGTCACTTTTCTTAAACAACAGTACCTCCGTGACCAATGCGTCCAATTTATCCCTTCCTTCCTTGCCATATCCGTAGACTGTCAAAAAAGTAAAAAAAAAACGCACCAAACTTCAAAACCCCACCCATTCAAAACCCCACCCACGATAAAAGCTCAACACACACAGCGCAATCAAAGGGGTTGGGGATCTCTCTCTCTCACACACACACACACACACACACATCTCTCTCTCTACAAATTTTTTTCATTGCCTTCTTCACTCATACGCGCAAGTTGCAACTCTCGCCATCATTGAAGGCCATACTCATCTCTTATCTTCCTGGTACGAACTCCTCTTTGCTTACTATAACTGCATTTTCGTTATGTGTGTTTTGATTCTTGATTGAGCATTCTGCAAATGAAGTGTTGTCAGTTCTGGTTGTAAATTTCTTATTTGGGGATTTATATCGAGCATGTGATGTGCGTGATGTTAAATAAGTGCCCACTGCCTTTTGCTTGTGTCGAATTGGACGAAGCAGACTTATTCTGTTGTTCTTTCTAGTTTGGAATTTGAAAAAGTTCATACAATTTGCTTAAATTCTTGGATTACTTGTTGGTGTTAATAAACAAATAGTGGCTGATGGTTCCGGAAATTGCATTTTATGTTTTAGTTATTTGTTTGGATATTTATTTATTTATTTATGGAATTTGTAATGGCCATTCAAAGAATGGGTTATCTTCAATTTTCTATGTTTTCGTGATTGAAAATTGTTTTAACATTGTTTGGTACTGAGATAATGACCTTGTAGAAATGTAAATTTTAATGGTTATGAGAACAGGATAGACTTTGATAGAAAATACTCCCTCCGTCCCAAAATGATAGTCCCATTTACCATTTTTGTTTGTCCCAAAAAGATAGTAATATTTCCAAAATTGATAGGGTTAAATCAATAAACTCCCGAAATTGCCCACCAAGGAAGAAGAGGGAACTAGCCCTGATTGGTCTTGCTCAAATATGACTACAAGTTTCTGTTTATGCTGTCTCCTCTGCTTTTTCAGAAACCAATAAGGGGTTGTCTTTTGGTGATTACAAATTATGGGTTTGCTTGAATTTGGCATTTGCTGGGAAAAAATCTGATACTAAATTTTCCTTATGGTTTGTATATACTATGCGATTAGATGATCCAGAAATGGAGTGGAAGTAACTTAGTATTTCTGTTGTCAGTTTTCTTTATAAAAGCATGTGCATTTGAAATAAGTATATTAATAACTTGTTTTCCTTTGCCAGTATATTATTTCTAGTTCATCAACTTTGGTGAATTCTAGTGAGCTGAAGAAAGAAGTAATGGATAAAAAACAATTAGATTTCAATGCTCCGTTTCTCTCTGTTCGACGCTTATCCACAGCTTCAGTTGATTCAGATGCTAAGGATAATGAAAAATTGAAATTAAACAGAGGGCAATCTCTTCAGATAAAGAGATCAGACTGGGAGTTGGAGGTGACCAAACCAGCTGCAGTCCCTTTTCAGTGGGAACATATTCCTGGGAGAGCTAAGGATGAAAATGGTTCCACCCCTCGCACTCCTAAGGGGCCTTTCACAACTCCAAAGACTCCTCCACAAAGGCGAATGGATATGGCTCAACAAATTTTAGAAGAAGATCTTGAAAAGTTATATAGTTTTGGTCCCAAAATTGGAGCGGATGCTAGGAAGGTCTATCATCTGGAAAGCGAGGAGGAGGATGCTTATTCTGATGAACTTGAATCATTGTCACCAACACAGACTTTTTCCTGGAGATGTAGTGACAGTGGTCTAAGTGGCATTGATGATCTAGGCAGAAAGTCTTCTAGAACATTCTGTACAGACCCACAAACTCGAGATTATATGATGAGTCGGTTCTTACCTGCTGCTAAAGCTATGATTTTGGAAACTCCTCAGCATGTTTCAAAGAAGCCTGCTCCGGTAATAGAACCCCCCAAGTATGTTAAGAAAGTTTACAGTGGGGAATTAAGGCCTTTACTTGAAAAATACAGATCAAACCCTGTGTCACCTTATAATCAAACTAGAAAAAATAAAGAAAAAGAAGATGAAGCTGATGGTACAAAAAAGAAATCTGGGAAAGCTTTTGGTTTTTTCCCTCGATTGTGCATCAAGAAATCGCTATGCCTCTTAATCCCAATGCCGAGTTTGAAATCGAAGCCTCAAACTCTGCAGCCTCCCATTTCTTCGTCTGGCGAGCTCAAAAGAATGGCTAGAACTTCTTATAGTGGACCTATAACTCCAACTTTTGACAAGGTAGCTTCATTGAGTGGACTTATGACCTCAATACAACTCTCTCTCTCTCTCTCTCTCTCTCTCTCTCTCTCTCTCCTATATGCATTTTACTTATCTCATTTTATTTTATTTATAACTTTTATCATTGCAGCACACTTCAGAAGCTGTTTACAGGAAAAGACCCGTTTTTCGATCACGTGAGTTTGTAATTGAGAATAACCTGACCGGGAAAGCAAATCAGTTCTACCACTCAGGAGAAATCTTGATGAGAAATGGGCCCTCTGCCAACAGGGGCTCCACAGGTGCGCGTAGTATATCTCCCTACCGTAATGAGACGCCCCGGTCTCCATTTCACGATGGAGCGGCATTTCTTGGTGTACCTAAGGTTATTCCAAATGTCGAGGCTAAGAAAACTTCTTCAATTAACAAAACAGACAATTCTGTGAGTCCGGTAGCTGAGAAGACGGTCTACATAGATTCAGTAACCAAAGTAGAAAATCCCAGAAATTCCTTATCTTCAAAAACTTTTGGACCCTTGAACCCCTCTGTGAAATCCAGAGTTACGGAATCTTCTGCCAAAAATAGAAAAAACACCAATAATTTGAATACAGGGAATATGGCAAGACCTAAAGCTTTCGGTTCTTTTGATGTTGTGCCGCCTTCTGATTATGGAACAAATCTTAAAATCCGAGGATACAGAAATCAGGGCTTGAAAGTTGACCAACAGTTTGAAGATGATGTCAGATCCTTTGAACGCGCAATAGTAGCTTTAAATGAAGACATTGATGACACCGTGAAGGAAGACAATGTTCAAAGAGGAATCATTGTTTCTGGGACTCTGCAATCTCCTCTGTTGGCACCACCTTTACCCAAATCGCCCTCTGAATCTTGGCTCTGGCGAACAGTTTCCTTGCAGAATCCATTTCTGAAGAAACAGGTTCAGAAGACTTCCACAGATGATGCCAAGTGGGAAATCATTGTGAAAGCTTCTAATGTGCATCATGAT
This sequence comes from Adenophora triphylla var. japonica, assembly GCA_022495995.1. Lineage (NCBI taxonomy): Eukaryota > Viridiplantae > Streptophyta > Magnoliopsida > Asterales > Campanulaceae > Adenophora > Adenophora triphylla. The sequence goes on from JAFEMH010003997.1 coordinate 207,404, forward strand.
CACGTTCGCTATTCTGAGGTGATTAAATCTTCTTTACATTTTAGCTCCAATCAAGCATGTTGATAATTTGCACCATTAATCTTTAAAGAAATGATTTGATCATACCCATTACAAGTAAACTTGTCTTCCTTCATCTTTCAGGAACTACTTCCTCATGTTTGAGGCTCTCAAAAAGTTAGGGACAGAAAGGAGTTCTGCATAGTTGCTCAAAACATTAAATTTCTTGGGGGTAAGCCCACCTTCTTCTTTTTTTTTTTTTTTTTTTTTGGGTATATTATGGTTAAAAATACTTGATGAAGTCCCTCACTTCAGTTACAACAGTTTCGGTTGTTAGTGTCCCCTCCCAAAATCTACGTGAGGAGTGATATTTGCATACTCAGTCTCACGTACGTTTCACAGTATCATCCATTTTGTCGTGATTGTGCGAAAAATGTAACAATTTCTGGTTTCCCCATTGGTGTTTGTATTGTACATGAAACAAGAGCTTCCGTCATGACTATGATCGAGATATATATGGCTTGTATTTGATTTTTACTCCGTATGAGAAGGGTGATATCCCTCATCCCAAATCGGAAAGATATGTGTTTCTATTGTGTTACGTAAGTGTCCACCTAACTATTCTTCAGTGCCAATAACATTTGTGGATTTTTTTTATGCGATTAGAGCTTGTTTGAGAAAGCTTTGGATTTGGAAGGATAACAATTTTAAAACTGACGAGAGATATCTAGATTTTCATAAAATTATGAAAAGGAAGCATTTAAAAAAAAAAAAAATGGAAAGATTAGATTAAAAAAAATGGCGGCAATTTGCCCTCCTTCAAACCCCATGCAGGTAAGAAACAAGTAATGTTAGCAAACATTGATGCTTATGCAAACATTGAGCATATATAGTCTCATTTTCCATACAAAAACAAGAAACCTTATGAGTTGGCTTCAGAGTTTACCCGCAAGAACAAGCACACTACTAAGATCCTAATAGAATTAGCTTCGAACATGCTCTATGCATAAAATCTAAGTCTATGCAGGATATGTATTTGCTAGATTGTTCTCGTTTGCCTTGACGAATAAGGGGACAAAGAAAGTGAAAGCATCGCCCGTCTTTTTAGCCTTCTCATCGTGAGAAGCCGTGTTTTGGTTCAACCGTAGCTGCAAATCGATCGATCGGGAAGCCATTCCTTATTCTTCAACCCTAATATCTCCTCATTCAGCTGCAAAAAATGATATTAGTTTGTTAATGAGCTGAGGAGCAAAGTGTGGAGCTCATATATGGCTTGTAACTTGCTCTACTTTTTGCTCTTGAATTTTGATTTAACTTTATTAATACAGGAGGAGTAATTACTACATAAATATCTACTTTTAAGTCTTTTTAGTCTCTTATACAAACATAGAAAAATTGATGATTTTAAGCGCTTTAGTAACACAAGTACCAAAACCAATAAAAATTCAATTACTATATGATATTACGATTGCAAGTAGATCGAAATACATATACATATACTTCGACGGGCTCGGAGATTCTTACCACTTACTATTCTTATATGGTTAACACAAATGTTTTTTTATCTAATATTAATGTCAATCTAGTAATTCAAATGAAAATTTTAAAAATTGGTATTAATAAATCACTAGTGAGTTATCTATAATAATTTTTAAAATATTTATTACGATGATTTAATTGACATTAATATTTGATCAAAATTTATTAGCGTTTGATCACCAAAAGTCAAAGTGAACTGCGAATGCATACTAGCATATTATGTGTGCGTGTCCTTATGTGTGTTAAATAAAAGAGTTGGATATATAATTAGTGATGTTGTGTAAGGAACGTGTTAATCAGCCTACGTTCAACAATTAGGTTGATTCTCTCATTTTATTTTACCTGAAACAGTAAACACACGACTAACCGGGGTGGTCTCTGGCTAAGACCCTCCGGCGTTAGAGTAAGTATCATGTGTATAGCTTATAAACTGTATTGAGATCAATTGAACAGTAAATAAGACATTACCTGTAAACGGCGTATGTTGTGAAGTATTTATAGTCTTTGATAAGAAGTAGAATTGTAGTGAGATTGCGTAGAATCCCTAAAATCATGGAGAGAGTCGTGGACATAACTGACTCCGAAATCTGTAGGTCGAGGTCGCCTGAGTAGGTCAAGGTCGACCTGACATTGTATTATAGCCAGATAGAATTTATACAAAGAGATGATCGTATGTCGGACAAAGCTAGGTCGGGACCAATGATGGTCGGACAATGAGCTAGGTCAACTGATCTTTGTCTTTGGGCCATGGGCCTTATAATAACTGGGCCGGTATTTGATGACGCTGCTGTAATAACGCCTGAATAATTGGACTTCGTATGTTGGACCTAATCATCACTTTTATTCGGTTCAATTAGTTTAAAAAAATTAGTTTTGTGGTGAAATGGTGGTTGTCCACTTTTAGTTCTAGGGAACAAAATGTAGTAATTTTCTTTGAATCATACTCCCTCTGTCCCCAACCTACGTGCCCGATTTGATTTTTCACGTAAATTAAGGAGATAGTATTATATTGAAAGTGTTGTGAGCATGAAAATAAAATAGGAAAGAGAATGAGTGGAGAAAATAGTAAATTATAATGGTGTTATGAGTATTAAAATAATGTAGGAGAGATTATAATGGTGTTGTGAGTATTAAAATAATGTAGGAGAGAATGAGTGGAGGGAATAGTAAAGATTCCTTTCCATTTTAGGAAATATGCACGTAGGTTTGGGACGCCCAAAATAGAAAGTGTGCACTTAGGTTGGGGACGGAGGGAGTACTCCCTCCGTCCCATAAAACATTACTCGTTTAATGTTGAGAACGGAAAATAAGAAATTATGTTATTAAAGTAGGAGTTGTGAGTGGGTAGGGGAGAGAATGAGTGGAGAGAATAGTAAATTTGAAGAGTGATGTGAGTATGACAAGTGAGTCCCATGAATAAAGAAGTATTAAAAAGTTTCCTTTTTAGGAAAGTGTGACTTTAAAGTGGGACACCCAAAATAGTAAAATGGGTAAGGTTTTATGAGACGGAGGGAGTATAAGTTATCATCTTTCTGTAGCAACCCTCACCCCACCCCGCCCCACCCACACCCCCACTGCTCCCTCCACTCACCAGGCGACACTCGAGATTTACCAGTGTTGATCCACGGGGGAAGGCCGACACTTCCCAGGATTCAACCTGGGTCTTGAATAAAAAAAAACATCTAGATTGGTTTATGCTTATCCTACGGTATTCACAATCGACTTAATGACCAATGCAACTACAGACAACTGGCTAATCGACCTTAGGTATGTACAACTGGGGATAATAAATAAGCATAAAATCTAGCTTATAATGTTCAACCTCATTAAAATCTTAATCAGTGTCAGTAACAAAAGGCAGAATAAATAAACAACAAACCTATTAGCATACAGGTGGATAATCACTTCTACCACAGCAGCCAAATGAAGACCATAACAACACAGGATTTGGCTAAGATAAGAAAAACCACCACAAAACTTTACCTCACCTTATCACAGATTTCAAAAGTTACTCGTCATCTTCCGTCTTAGACTTCTTCTTTTTCTTCTTACCTTCGCTAGCGAGGGAAAGACCTTCTGTTTCTTCATCTTTGCTCTTCTTTTTCTTTTTCTTTGCAGTTCCATCCTCTCCATTGATCCCATTTGCCTTTTCTGCAGGTTTATTTTCATCATTTTCTTTCTCCATCTCCATCTTCCGCTTCTCCTTTTTCTTCTTCTTCTTCTCAGATTTGGCATCTCCATTTGAAATGGCAGTTTCCTTCTCTGCCATTGGTTCGTCTTCCGCATCATCGCCTTTGGACTTCTTCTTCTTGCTCTTCTTTCCTGAGGGTGGTTCAGTAGGTGTTTTGTCCACATCCATTTCTGTATCTGCATATAGATTAACAGAGAGTACAAGGAAACTTCGTAAGCTAATGAACATGAGCAACTCAGATTTTTTTCCAAGGTTCTTTAAGAACAGAGTCAGGAAAATTGATAATTTATAGGTCCAAATGCATCAGAGGCAAAGAATTTCACAACATGACCTTATCGTAGGTTGACACAAAGAAGAAAAGGTCAATAACGATCAATACTCATAGTAAACTATCGCTGAATGGTCAGAGAAACTACAGAAAGTCGTAACAGAAGTGCAAATGATGGAGCAAATGTCATCAACAAATGATTTGTGTATCATGTCTCAACCGCGTTTTCGTCAAGTTACTTTCATAATTGAAAACAAACACTTAACCCCAATTGCTAATCAAGTCAAACAAAAAGAGTTCCTAATTTACCTTCATTCCCAACAACTTCTATAGCTGACTTCATCACATCGATGTTTTTCCTAGGTGCAACGCCCTTGTCATAAAATTCAAGACGCTCCTCAACTTGTTCACGAAGTTTCTCTCCAAATGAGGTGGTACTTTTGTCTATATTCAACAAAGAAAATGTTACAAACAAGTTCAGCATCTGCAAGACACATATTTCCTCTTCTGGAGAAACGTGACTTACCTAAGAAACAGTCAATACGCGAAGCAATAGAGCACTTGTTCGCTAGATAACGAGCCATTCGACCTTTGTTTTTAGTAGATGCCCGTCCAATAAAAGATGAGTGGAAAATAAGACCATATTTTGGTGTATTCCCTTTTGTTTTCAAAGCCCTGAATCAAAAAGAGTCAATCACTAATGCTCAGAACGGATTAGAAAGAGGTAGATGATATTACAGATTAGTTTAAACATTAGCACCCATATTCATGAAGAACCAGGGTCCAAGTTAGCTAAAGGGGTGAACGAGACCTAGTATATAATAAGTATGTTTTCACCGATGGAAATGTCAAGAGAATAAGACCTGAAAAGGGCCTTCTCAGCACCAAGGATTTGGAGGGTAGACGAAGGGCATTTTGCCAGATTTGTAAGGCTACCGGCATGAGATATCAAACGAGCTCCAACAACTTCACCAATAAGTGCAGCCAAATTAGGTGCAATGTCATTCATTTTAGTAACAAGATAATCGTAAAGCTTCCTCCTGTATTCGGCAAGGTCCATCACCCTCTGTGCAAACTGCTTAACATTAATCAAGTCAACTGGTGACAAATCCTGTCCTGAAAAACATAAACTACAGCTAAATAAATGATTGAATTATTTCATTCACCATATAAGAATATAATTTTTACCCATGGACGCTTTGGCAGCTTCAACGACTTCTTTGGCTTTGTCTTCATCTCCCAGTATGTCAGTTAAAGCAGGAATTTTCTCTTCAGATAGCTCTGCTTTATCCTCTATATAATAGGCAAGTTTGGCATAAAGATAGTTGTCGTTGACAATCTTTACCAACTCAGGAAAATGCCAAGAGTACCACTCCCTGCAGAAACAAAATTGAAAAGAAGTTTGACAACCCTAGTCAAAAAATCCAAATTTATGACTGTTATATTAAGGCAAGTAAACTCAGAATGATTGTTAACAAAAAGCTGAAGTGGATTAAAACAACATTAGTCCGAGGGGGAGAGAGTGAGAGCACAAACCTAACTCTCATTGAAAAAGAATTGACATCTTTGTCAAGAGTATCAAGAAGGAAGATTGCTTGGATAACCATATTGTCAACACGGTTAACATTGAACTTGACCTTTGCCCTGCTATAACTGTGGCCCAAACCAAGCTGGGCTTTCTCCAAATCACCTTGCTGTTAAAGTTCAAAAATAAGAACATAATTTGTTTAATGGATTCTACAAGATAAAGACTATATATATATATATATATATATATATATATATATATATATAAGAAACTAAAGCAAACCTTGAGGTTCTCAATAAACCTATCAAAATGCAAACGAACACCACGAAGAAGCTCAAGAACAGACTCATTACTCTGGCAGGGAATCTTAGTCTCTTCGAAAATATGTGAACCAAGTTTAGGCTCTGCTAATCCTAAACTGAACTTAGGCTTCTTGCCCTCCTTAACTTTAGGAAGGCTGAGCTCCAAAAAGTTCCTCAATTCATCTGTCATTTGCCCTGTAATCCAAATAAATAACATCATCCAACTGAAAGATTAACTGATGGTAGATCCACGATTTTTCCGTGAAAAGAATTTTGAAATCTGTACATCATTTAGCACAAGGAATTACTACTTATTTTACTGTTTCAGCTGCAGTTATTATTTATTTATGGAGGATGACAGGGTTTCATTTTTCTTCTCTATACTCCTGTAGACCGTTAGACACTTATGCCATCTACTAGCCATTTCATTAAGCTATAAGCTTTAAGCCAAACAGAAGACAACTTACAAGTTACACCGATATATGCGTATAAACTGAACATCTAGGTTATGAGTGCATCACACATGTTACAAAAATGGAACAGGGGAAAGAAATGAAGAACAAAACTAACCAAAATTAAGAAATGCAATAAATACAAGCAAACAGCATTCCTTCTAAGTCCTAACTCTTCTGAAGATGAATGTCAAACTACAATCTGCCATCCATTTAAAGGAATATTAACCAAAGTCAGCCCTTCACCTCCACTTCCCATTTATGGCTCAATTTTAAAACCGAAAGGCTAACTTTCATTTCAATGGATTTTAACTAAAACCAACTTAACCAATTTCTTGCATGATTATAAAAATCTTTAGAATGGGTTGGTTGGTTACTTACTAACACTTCTTGCCTTGCTTGTGTTTCACTTCATTATAGACCCAAAATTCGTAGTCTTTTCATATGCAATCGAAAAACAATCAACCTAGTACATAAAATTATAATAAACCCCCAAAAGATTCATCAATTGTTTGCAGCATCAAACATCAAAAAATCAAGTGTCCATAAACACAGCGGGCGTGAAACAGTACCTCTCTGCATGTCACAAATAAAAAGAGAAAGTAAAAGGCGACCCACAAATCCATACCTTCTGAAACAGCATTGCATTGATTGAGGGCATCAAGAGCGGAATCAAAGGGGTTAAAGGCGGCAAGCTTTACAACCTTTCCGAACCTATTGAGATCAGCTATGGAGTTCCGAAGAGCCTCGGTGTTGCCGGCAATCTCATCGTAGCCATGTGCCTCAAACAAACCGTAACCTGAAGCCGATTCGTACAGCAGAAATAGCGTCATTGCACACTGAGAAGTCAGAAGAGGGAAAAACAAACACTAGATAAAAACCCTAAAAGTAAATTAGGGTTCAGGGTTTTGAAGCAGGACATTTTGATTTAGTAATATTAGTACAACGATGAGTACCAATGAATGGCTAATGGGCCCTAGAACTGGATTAGGCTTTTAATTGGGCCTATTCTTCTTCATTTCATTTGACTACGGGGATAGTTGGGCCCAAATGTAAGAATTTTGGATCATGAATATGTATAGGAAGAGACGGTCTTATAAAAACTAAGCATACGCCCTGCTTCAATGACACGTTTTTTTTTTTTTTTTTTAATTTTTATTTTAAGGACAAAATGGGAAAGGAATAAATGTATGAGGGCAAAATAGGAAATTTGCCGCTTGACACTATTCATAGTACTGTAGCACCACTTCCCTCATTTATACTATAGATATGTTTTACACTAATGCTCCATTTGTTTCACCGTAAAACATTTTTCGAAAAATGTTTTTCGTAAAATAATTTGTTTTTCGTTGTTTGGTTGTTTAACGCAAACACCGTAAAACATTTTCCGTTGTTTGGTTGTTTTTCGAAAAATATTTTCCGTAAATTAACTCGTTTTTCGGTGTTTGATTGTTTTCCGAAAAATGGAGAAAACATTTCCCGGAAAAATTTTTACGTTATTCTTAAGTAAAACGACTTACTGACCTTGTCCTAAGTAAAACATTTTTCGAAAAATGGTGCCCTTCATGTACAACACATATTTCACAAGGTACAACATTCTACTTCCTCATTCTAATAATAATAATAATAATAATAATAATAATAATAATAATAATAATAATAATAATAATTAAATAATAATAATAATAATAATTAAATAATAATAATAATAAAATGATAATAACATATTAATAATAATAATAATAACAATAATTAAATAATAATAATAATAATAAAAAATAAAAATAAAAATAAAATAATAATAATAATAAATAATAATAATAAAATAATAATAATAATAAAATAATAATAATAATAATTAAATAATAAAATAATAATAATAACAAAATAATAACAAAATAATAATAATAATAATAATAATAATAATAATAATTATTAAATAATAATAATAATAATAATAAAATAAAATAATAATAATGATAAAATAATAATAATGATAATAATAATAAGTTGATATGAGCAGCTTTGATAGGGATTATGCTCTAGTAATAGAAGAGTCTGCAAAACAGTCGAATGCGTGGATTCTTGATTCTGGGGCTTCATATCATATCAGTCTGAGAAGAGAGTGGTTTACAACCTATGATCCGGTAGATGGTGGTAATATTTATATGGCCAACAACGTTACTTGCAGGGTGATTGGTATTGGCTCTGTCAAGCTGCGAACTCATGATGGTAAGTTCTGCACTTTGAACGATGTGAGGCATGTTTCACATATGACGAAAAACCTGATATCTCTTATTCATCTCGACAGCAAAGGGTACAATTTCAAAGGTAAATGTGGAGCAATTTATGTCTGCAAAGGTTCTGAAGTGATTCTGATAGGTCTTAAGCGGGACTCTTTGTATTTCCTCAAAGGAAGGACGCTTTCTGGGTCAGTATTGGTTGCATCATCTGAAGTGGTCAAGGAGGATATGACTAATTTGTGGCATATTAGGCTTGGGCACAAGGGCAGTCTGGATTCACTCGGATTGTGGGGGACCTTCACGTCAGGAATCATTGAGGGGTCACAGGTATTTATTGTCTATGATTGATGACTACTCGAGGAAGACTTTGGTAATTATTATGAAGCACAAGAGTGAGTCTCTCACCAATTTTAGACAGTGGAAGAAGATCAAGCGACTCCTGACAAATAATCGGTTAGAGTTTGTAGTACTGAGTTCGATGAGTTTTGTAAACAAGTGTGGATTTCTAGACATCTCACTATCAGAGGTACACCACAACAAAATGGTATATTAGAGCGCATGATCAAACATTTTTTGGCTAGGGAAAGGTGCATGCTCTCCAATGGAGGGTAGTCTAAGCAGTTCTGGGCAGAAGCGGTTAGTACAACATGTTACTTGATAAATCGCGGACCACATACAGGTATCAGTCTCAAAGTTCCCAATGAGGTATGGTCAGGTAAACCCGTTGATTATTCTAATTTAAGAGCTTTTGGTTATACTACTTATTATCATGTGGATGATGGGAAGATAGAGCTGAGGGATAGAAAAGGAGTCTTCATGGGTTATGGGGATGGTGTCAAGGGATACCAGATTTGGTATGCATCAGAGGGTAGGGTAATAATAAGCAGGAATGTTGTTTTTTATGAAAACTATGTGCTTAACCCTATTATGAGACATGTGGTTGTATCAGGTATTGGTAGTATTGATAAACAGGTGGAGCTACAAGATACTTCAGAGTTGAGCAAATCCACGCCGATGTTCATCAGTATCTACCATCGAAACGAAGCACCCGTAAAGTTCATCACCAGTTTCCGAGGAACATGGGTTAGCTCAAGAGAGGTCTAGACTGGCTAATTTTGGGAAGTATTTAGTGAGGTATGGTTTTGAAGACAAGATGTCTTATGCATTTCAGGTTGCTGAGGAGGTGGAGCCCGATTCTTCGGAGTCAACTACTTTAAGGAAGTAGTTACATGTTCAGAATCCGCTTAGAGGCATGCATCTATGGGGGATGTGATGGAGTCAATTCACAAGAATTCGACATGGGAGCTAACCAAGAGGCCAGAGGGCAGAAAGATTGTGACTTGCAAGTGGGCCTTCAAGAAGAAGGAAGGTATGTAACCATCATAGGGGGTCAAGTGTAAACCTCATGTAGTTGCAATGGGTTTCACACAGCGGGTGGGCATTGACTACAATGAGATCTTCTCATCTGTAGTTATACACACTTCTATCAGAGTGCTATTAGCAATGGTGGCACATCAGGATTTGGAGCTCGAGCAATTAGATGTGAAAACAACTTTTCTACATGGAGAGTTGGAGGAGGAGATTTATATGACACAACCAGATGCGTTTCAGGTTTTGGGTAAAGAAGACTACCTGTATAGGTTGAAGAATTCCTTGTATGAGCTCAAGCAATTGCCTAGGCAGTGGTACAAGCGGTTTGACAACTATATAACAGAGATTGGTTACACGAGAAGCGCATATGACTATTGTGTGTATCACAATAAGTTAGTGGATGGTTTGATCATCTATCTGGTTCTTTATGCGGACGATATGTTGATAATGGCTGTCAAGAAGTCAGATATTCAGAAGTTGATTGGTCTACTGTATGCAGAGTTCGAGATGAAGGATTTGGGTGCGGCAAAGAAAATTCTGGGTATGGAGATCTATAGGGATAGAAGCTAACGAAAACTGTTATTATCCCAAAAAGGTTACATCAAGAAAGTTTTAAAGAGGTTTGGCATGTCTACAACAAAGCCTTTTTGGTTCTCCGAGTGCATCGAATGCACGTCTGTTTGTTGCTTTTGCACCTAAGTCGGATGAGGAGAAAGTGTACATGGCTCAAGTACCCTATGCTAGTTCAGTTGGTAGTTTGATATATGCTATGGTTTGCACTAGACCGAATCTTGCTCATGCTGTTAGTAGGTTCATAGGGATTCATGGTAAGGAACATTGGCAAGCATTGAAGAGGATCTTCAGGTACCTTAGGGGTACATCAGATGTTGGGCTCATTTATGGAGGTGGTACAAAATGTGCAGTTGAGGGTTATTATGATTCGAACTACTCTGGGGATGTTGACACGAGGAGATCTATGACCGGGTATTTGTTCACTATTGGTGGGTCCATTATCAATTGGAAGGCTACTCTACAATCTACGGTGACATTGTCTACTACGAGGGCGGAGTACATGTCATTGACAAAAGCTGCTAAAGAGGGGATATGGCTAAAGGGTTTTATCAGCGACCTTGGGTTACATCAGGATCAAGTTAATCATGAGAGGACCAAGCATATATATGTGAGGCATAATTTTCTGAGGAGTGAGAAGCGAATCAAGGTGAAGAAAGTGGGTACTGCAGATAATCCTACTGACATGTTCACGAAGTCTTTTCCAACTAGCAAGTTTCAAGATTGCTTGGACTTGCTGAATGTTCGCAGATATTAGATAGCATCTGAGGCAGAGGGGGAGTTCTGATAATGATTTAGAAATTAGATGTCAAGGTGGAGATTTGTTGGGCTTGATGCTATCTAAGTTGGGGACACCTAAATTAGGGGATTAAAAAGCAATATTCGTAATTCCTGACATGCCGGTCGGGGAGCGACCGAGCTAAGTTTCTGTCAAAAGGGGGCAAACGCGCCCAAGAAGGGAGAGATTGCGCAATGGCTGAAATCGGAGATGGGGCGATAGCGCCCTAGGAAGGGGCGATCGCGTCCTATGCCGAATTGGGCCTATTCAGCGGCATGATTGTTTTCAGGGTTGAAAACCCTGCATGGTTTGGAGTAGGCATATAAATAGAGCCTACCCCAACCATATTTAGTAGTTCCTTTTGCTCATCCTGCTTTTTCTAGATATAGGGTTTGCAGACAGAATTCTTTGCCAAGAATTTGTGCACTAGATTAGAGATTGTAACTGCGTTGATTTGCGAGAAGATAATAATATTCTTTGCCAAGAAGTCGTGCACTAGATTAGAGATTGTAATCAATAAAACAATTCTTTTGTTTTTTATTCTACCTATATTGATGTGAAAACCCTAGCCCATAGAGCTACTCTTATTGTTCTAGAAATTTCTCGTTGAAAGAGTCCCTCCTTCGTTGATTTCGCTGCGTAATTTGGCATCAGAGATGGCGACTAACATAGGTAACAACAACGACACCCAAGCTACCATTCCTGCAATCTTGGATCACATCACATGAAACGTGGCGCTGAAGAACGTCATGTTGAGTTCATGTAATTGTTGCAAAATTTTCAGAATGGTGTCAACCCTATATCATAGGCAGGTACCTAAACATAAAGCTCTAGAATGAGATTGGATGATTATTTCGAAGAGTATTTTGAAGAAATTATATGTGATCTAATGATGTGTCACTTAATTATGATTTCGCCTTATGGCCCTATGGGTGAGTTCTTTTAAAGAAGAGATGAAAGATGTCGGTGAGTTAAATCAAGTCTATGCTGAGTTTTTTAAGATGAAATTCGTGGATAACGACCCACACGTAAAGATCCTAGTAAAGCCTATGGAGGTGGTCGATTCAAAGGAGAAAAATTTGTGTCAAACGTGGACATCACCAAAATTTACAAATTATCATATGATCGAAGTCATCAAGAGTTCAAGGAATCAAAACGATGGTTTCATTCTTTATTTGAATTATATAAGTGTCTGTGGAACCAAAAGTGCCAAGAATTTCTATATATTCAAAATATCTTTTCAAGTGACAGGATGTAAAGTAACGCAGCGGAATAGTAACCAAGGCTTGATCGAAATCAAAACCTTCTGCAAGGAATCGCAATTCCCAAGAAAACAAGAACTCCCGAAGAAATCCTTCTGCAAGCCAATAAATTGACCAAGGGTTTGCAAGAAGCAAATATAAATTTAATTGATAAAAAAAAAAGTCTCCGTTTTATCTCCTCCAAACAAAGTATAAATACCCCAAAAAAAAAAAACCTAAAAAAATGAAATACCAATGTAAAGACAAGAATGCCCCTACTGTAAGTGCTCCAATTTGAGCTTGTTAGAATTTTCGTTAGAAAATTAACGAAAGTTATAACATTTCTAACAATTCCTAACTATCCTAACATTTCTAACAAAGTGAGGGTAAAATGGGCATTGTTATTTAAGGTTAAACCTTAAAAAGAATCTTAAAAAGAAAAACAAAAGAAGAAAACCAAATATAGCAATGCTGGAAACAAAAACTGGCTGGTCAATTTGAATTTTGAAAAAGATTATTCTTCTTGTCCAAAGCTGAAGCTGCATTTAATGAACAGTGCACGCTGCCTGATCCTATCCGCGCGGACAAGTATGTAATTTTCAGAGGGCTATAAATTGAGCCCTCCAGTCACAGAAATGAAAAAAGGGAAGAACACAATAGCAACGAAGTTCTGGCGAAATATAGAGAGAAAACAGTGAGAATTCTCAAGAATTGTCACCTTTTTCTTTCCAATCTTTCCCAACTCATACTCATCCACTCACTCTCATATTAAAGCCCTAAACACTCATACACTCAAGCCAAACACTCAAGAACACAAGGAAGATTGGTAAACCCTCCTCTTCCTAACCCTAAATCTCATCCATGCATGCATCTTCAAACTACAAAATGTAGTTCTTTCATCTTCTTTCTCTAGATCTAAGAAGATCACCATGGAAGACCATCTCCATGGATGATCTTCTACAAAGATCAACATTATTTTCAAAAGCTTTTCTTGCTTACTTGCAAAAATGCACTTTCAAAACCCTAAAAAACCATTTTCAAGCACTAAATCTTGATTTCAAAGGGTAAAATCCTCCCCAAGCAAATGAAATGCTTAGTCCTAATGTACTCCAAGGATGGTTTGGTATAGTTGATTCACCACTAAAATGTCTAGTGATCACTAACCAAAACCTAGGGAAATGGGGACAAGCATGGATGCAAAACCCCTTAAAATCATATTTTCTTTCTTGAGAAGTTGCTGTCCAGTAGCAAATTTCTCAGACCTCAGTCCATGGTCTTAATTTTTGGACACAGATGAACTTGGAATTTGGTGTTGACTACAAAATACTTTTTGTATCCAACATCCAGAGATTTACAGACATATTTTTATCTTATTTTTTGGGTGAGTAAAACTCCTCTTTTCAAATTTTCTTTCAGAGGCTAGTTCATCAGCTTCTGGGAATCCAGATCTCATATCTGAGGTTTCCAGAAGGTTTTGACCCCTCAAATCTTCTCCAAAATGGAAATTTCTTTCACACAAAGTTTATTCAAGGAGTCTAGAGAAACTTTCATTCTCTGAGTTCATCCATATTATGAAGTTTTAGGACCCTTGAATCCATTTCAAAATCAGGTGTCTGCTGCCATTTTCTTCTGGCAGAAGTGACTTCTCAACTTCAAAGGGTTTTTTGAGTACCAAATCTCAAACCAAAAATTCTCCAAAAAATCATGGGATCAGTTTAAAGTCTTAAAAAGACATCCCAATTTTTACTTTTTCCAGTTTCAACTTATTTTGGCCAAAACACACACACACACACACACAAAAATGATTTTCAGCTTGGAAGACTCGTTTTTTACGAGGCGCGTCGGGTGCACACTAACGTCCTTCCCGAGGCGTAACATGACCTCCGAACCTAAATCTCTGATCTCGGGCTTTTTCAAAGTTTTGGCCCTTCAAAATTAAAATGGCGTGGCGACTCCGTTTTTTCCGGTTTTATTTGGTTTTTCAAAGAAACGCGAAAATCGAATTTTTCCCGCGAAAAAGGCAACACATCGTTACAGTGGCGACTCCGCTGGGGACTAAGCTTTTTAATAAAAAAATGGTATTCGGTATATTGGTGGAAACCACTAAATTTCCCGTTATCGCCTCCTAACACGAGTCGGGGATAAATTGTGGTCTAACAATCCCACGTACCGGTATCACCGTTTTCAAAAAAAAAAAAAGGCTTTTGAGGGTCAAGCTTCCGTCCCGGCTTCGAAAATCATTTTTGTGTGTGTGTTGATTTTTGCACAGTTTTCATGTTGTTTTGGCCGCCTCGGAGAAAGTCAAAATTTTTGACTGTCGGAATAATGTCCCTAACTGTCGGAATTTTCATGCTTACGTGCTTATGTGCTCATAAAAAAAATTTAAAAAAAAAAGATTCTCAAAAAAAAAGAAAATTTCCAAAAAATCATGCATCATATTTTTAAGACACATAAAAAAAAAAATCTCTATTTTACTCGTAAAAGAATATAGATCGCAGACACTACGCGCACGTGACCGTACACCGCACACTACGTCCTTAACTCCGGGAAATCCTTGTCGCGGTCCGTTTGGTCTTATTACGCCTCTCGGATGAGCACAGACTACCCAAACATCCCACTGGAGCCTCGTGTCGACCATGCACTTGTCCGTGACACACTTTGTCCGAGACCCGCTGGTTTTTAGTCCGGGTCCGTGTCATGCCCCCTGGGTCCGTGTATAGACCTTTCCTTTCAAGCCTTTGTCGGCATACCGACTCAATATCTTTCTGTCCCTAATCGCCGCTAATCGCCGAAGTTCTCGCCGGTTTTCCGCCGCAGACTTTCACCAAGATATTGACCGGCGCCTTGACTTCGGCTCGACCGGCACAAATTATACACCGACTCCCAAGATTGACACCGAGTCATCAAGGATTAATGACTATTCCATGCCTAATTACGGCTTAACCGACGACAAGTCAAGTTCAATCGTGGACGCTTATCACCCAAATCATGCCGACTTTTTGTCGAGCCCTGACATGATCTTGACTTTCGACGTCGCCTTGTCCGTAATTTACATCGAATGCTCGTTAAGACTCGATTACCCGCCGACTTTTAGGATCGTTTTTCTTCGGTCGGTGGGACCCGCTTGCCCTATAGACCCTCGCCCGGGCCGCCCACCCCGGGAGGTCGAAATACAGTGGAATACGAGGCTTATAGACGTAGTGACGGGGCCCACCGATCCAGAATCGTAGTAGTTTGCGAAAAGAAGAGCAATCTTTTCCAACCGATTAGGTTAATAAAACATGTTTTAAGTAAACGTGAACAAATAACCGCATGTTGCATGAGCCTAAAGTCCAAACACCTACCCTCCTTCCATTCCTGCACATTCGAACCTTCATGTCCTTTCCCCGCAGCCTCCGCACAAAGCTTGGTTTCTGCACCGGTCACCGTTTGATCACTGGGAAGAGTCAAGCGCATCGTCGCCTTCGCCGTTTGTTCCAACTCCGGGTTTCGTAATGTCTCGCATCACCCGGTAATGATGGGGATAACGTCACTCCGCCTCCCGGACCCTCGACAGAGCAACAAAGTGGAATCGCAGCGTAACGTATGAGGTTACGACAGAAGCACAAATGTAAACAAATTTATGGAGGCTATTAAGAGTCACGGTCCGGCCGCCGCCACCTCAATCCGGATGGCACCTTCACCGTGGAAGAAGACGAGGATGCCAACCCCACTCTCGCCGCCCGATTACACCAGATGCCGCCACCCACCTCCTATGGTGCCACTACCGTAACCCATGCTCCTCGATTTTCGGGTCACCAGCCTCCCCAACCACGTACCACCGGATCCACGCACTCGACGGCACAAATCAGGGGGCAAAATCGCACGGAATGTCTTCTCATGGTTTGGGCTATCTCTGGAATGCCACGCCTAATCGGGGATCCCGCCTCGCTCGGAACCGATCAATCCGACCTTCACAAAGAATGTGCCTACGCTCGGAATGCCGCCACAACTTGGCCTCGGACCACAGCCAGAGCCCCTCCTCGTAACAAGCACTAGTTCACCAAGCTCCTCACACAAATCCATTCCTCACTGGACTTCTACGGGTTACCAAGCCTCCATCCCTGTCATCCGAATCACCAGACCGCAGCACTCCCCTGTTACACACCTTCACCACAAGCACCACGCAATTCAACAATCCGGACAAAGCAGCCCCGCACTCAAGCCTACTTACGGCCCCACTCGGAAATCCAAGTTATCCGGCCACATCGGGGCTGCCCCCACCTACTTTGCCGCTGAAAATCCACAAGAAGCCGCAAGGTTCTACCCTTTTGCTCAGCTCCTACTCATGCTCCCTGTGGTAACTCACCCCAGACAGTTTTCACTCTACGTCCCCTGACCGCCTGCTCCTCCACCCGCCCGCTTCCAGCCGGTAGCTCCTCTCTAGCTCGCCCACTAGCTTGAATGCCATGGTTCCGCCACAAGACCCTCATCCGGCCCGGTTCATGGAACAACATAAGGAAATGAAAGCGCAGACGCCGAACCGATCGCCAAGAAGTCCCGCTTCCGCCTACTGCACTGACTCCATTGTTCCTCCGCCCCACAAATTCGTGATGCCAACTGGATCTCTTTGATGGGACCGCATGTCCCAAAACCCATTTGGACACATATACCTTGGCGATGAAAGCCAAAGGATGTACCAATCAAGCACTGGCCGACTATTTCAGCTTTATCCTGAAGTCCAAAGGCCTTAAAGTGGTTCTTCCGTTTGAAACCTCGAAGCCGTGGCCACATGGGACCAAATTACCAATGCCTTCACGTAAAAAATATAAGGCCAACTTGGAATGGGAAACAAATAGGGTTGACCTACAAACAACAAACAAATAGCCCCGATGAGAATGTTTGGGACTTTTACAAGCGGTGGAATCTCGAAACTCATGAAATGGCCATCCCTCCTTCCGAAGAGGAACAACCGGACATCTTCCACCATGCTTGAAACCACATCTCGAGAGCCTCCTCGCCACTTCCCATACTCGCACTCTACGGGCCATGGTTAACTCTGCAGCCTAAGTTTGAAAAGGCCTACACCGCAACCGCCGCCGCACATCCGCCTACGTATATCGGGCTCCTCCCCGCAAACACCGCCTCGCTTCCCGCTAAAGGCAAAGAAATGATTAACTATGCGGGACAGAATGTAACAACACGACTCCTTTTGCTCCCAGAAACCAAATGAGCCTGCATCACGGTCATAAATCTCGAAAACTTTGGGATGCCCCCGAATGACATCTTTAGGGACTGGTAAAAGAAGGCTTGCCGCGGCCTGGAGAATTTCCAACCCGTAAATCCGAATGCTCCCGTGGATACTACAAAGTATTGTGCCTTTCATCAAGCTCACTGACATCCGACCGACAAACCGCTTCACTCTCAAAAAGGCAATCCAGGGCTAATAGAGCAAGGAAAGTTGGAAGGCCCCGAGGGCCCAACACAAGCCAAAAATCCGCCGCCACGGAACCATAATCAGTGAATATGATTGAATGCGGAGAATCTTCACACGCCCAGAAGATGTCGATGAAGGTCCCCAAATACCCGTGGCCAATCTCGTCGAGGATCCCGACTCCGATTCCCCTCACTTGAGGATATCGAACGAATCAACCCATCTTGGTCTCATGTCGAGACTCCTTGCAAGAATACGAGGCCCGCTATTTTTCGGGTGAAGGGAAGGCCGATACCGAAGAACCGGGGCCGTTCCGCCGTAACATGAAAGAACTATTTATACAAGATGGTTAGAACAAACAAGAAAGATTGAGCAAGAAAGTTTCCGGCGAGCACTGTATCGGGCTTATCAAAGAAAGAGGCCGAAGAGCATCCGGAGCTAGTACACTTCGCAAATTGGCTCTGGGAGAGCCCGAATATGATCCCGAGAACAAATAAGAATCGGAAGAGGAGGATTCCTTCTATATCCTACCCGGTGTCAAATACGTGCCACCCTCTCACTCTTCCCCCGCAATTTCGGGAGGAGAAGCCGAATCGCAGCTTACCATCACTTCCGGAATGGGAGCATATGACAACTTCGCGGCCGCACGCACCCTCTTCCCCTAACAGATTTGACCGTCGCTCCTCTCACCCGAAATCCCGTAGTATGGGAAGAAGATTCCGACGACAATGATGACGATGACGATGATGATGACGAGAGTGAAGAGTCAACCGAGGCCCCGCATCCGGAAACAATCTGAACGATCATGAGCCCACGGGAGCCGCACAATGGTTGGTTATCGCCAAGCAACGATGAAGGACCGCCAGAAATGCGGATCGATACCAATGGAGACAGACTCTACGAGGTGTCACTTGTAAGATGCATTTGTGGCCAATGCCCTGATACTCCAGAGGATGAGGGACAAAGAAAGCCCGCGCCCCGCATCCGTACATATCCGAAATCCTAGAACACAACGTTCCTTATAAGAACCCGAATGGTGAATGGAGAGGGTTTATTGAAGCACCGGTCGAAAATGGAGGGTTTCACCACCGGAAGATGAAGAATTCGTAAACGTTATCGGATCTTTTTCTTTCTTTCCCACGAACGGATGGCGTAACAACCGTAAGGGTCACGCCCGGCCGCCGAGCGCAGCCGAATGCCCGCAATCACCGAAAAGGGTTATCGATCCGAACGTCTCCCCAGGGCCTTCATACCTATGAGTCCACATGACGCCTTTCTAATTGCTACAGGCCCGACAATGGACTCCCGGTGCTCCTTATTTGGACACGCATCTATCGAGCCGCTACCTCAAGCTCCGAAGGGGAACGTTGCCTATCCTTCACCCGTGGCCGCCCTACCCGCAAGACCGAAAGAAAAAGGATATACGATGAGATGGAGGCCGATAGCCACAACTCAGGCCATCCAAGGGATGAAATCGAAAGCCGCCGAGTCCCGACAATAGCAACTCTTGTTGCATGATAACAATGAGCAAGGCCGGCCACGAGAGTGAATCGGAGGACGCCCTAGCTCAGGCCATCCAAGGGGCAACAACACAACCCCAAACCCAAAAGCCTCATGACTTGGGAAGCGCTATAAGGGCCGCCCAGAAGAGGCCAAGCATGCCTCAAGCTCACCCCGCACCGTCACTAGACTCCGCTGTAACCAATGGCCAATAGCCAAAAGGGCTCCCGTTAACGTTGCAAAGATTGAAGAAGTCCACTCAAGAGACGACCGATGAGGAAGTTAATCTGACCCGATCCGGCAAATCTTCCAAGGAAATCCCAAAGCGTATAAGAAGGCCACGCATCAAGCACCAAAAGAAGATCGCCGCCCTACGCTAAGACAAACAAAACCTGCACTCGAAAAAGAGGATCCCGTGCTCACCTGGGCTTGAAGCAAACACAGCCAACATTTCCTCTCGGTCTCTACTCACTTCGCCTTATCCCCATAAGCCGAAGCCGGAAGAAAGCCCGGCTCGCACTCGTGCCTATCGATGCTACTCCCGATGATGTGGTACAAATGATTGGAAACATCCACTACGGGAACATAATCACTTTCTACGCATCTCGACCTCCCTCAATTTGGGGCCGATCATAATGAGCCTCTCTTCATCACAGCCCACTGGATGAACGACGCCTCCTCGGGTCCCGGTTGATAATGGGTCCTAATGAACATTCTTCCAAAGAAAGATCATGAGCTTGCTTGATATCAAGACTACGTACTTGAAGCCTTCTTCTCTCACAACCAAAGCTTACGACTCAACATCCCGAGCAAGCCCTGAGTTGCTACTTTAGACCTCTCGGTTTGGATGTAAATTGATACCTGTGGAATTCCAGTTATCGACATCCCGATTACTTTCAATGCCCCGTCGGGAAGACCTTTGCCGCACCAAGTCAAAGCGGGTCGCTCAAGCCTCCACCAAGGTGTGAAATTCGCCTCGAATGGGGATCCGACTGACCATTTACGGAGATTTAGTCACTTTAGAGGGCACGTATACAGCGGAATACCTATTCTCGAAATCAAACATGACGAGGAAGGTCACATGCTAACGGGCTTCACTGGCCGAGCCTCCCAAGGCCCAAGTGTGCAACATAGATCTCGACGGTCACTCGGGATAAAATCCCACCGGTCTTGAAAATGATGAGAAAATGAGCTATCTACCCGGCCTCTGGTCCTGGGAAGCGCCAACAAGGAACTTTCAAACTCATCGAAGTGAAAGGACAAAATACTTCGCCACGGCTTCGGGATATGAGGCCTCCTCAAATGACACCGCAAAGGGAAAGAGATTTGAAGCCGCCACAGAAAGATCCCGCCGACAATCCCAAATCTCTCCTTCGCCCTAATTTGGCCGACTACTTTGTAAAGGGTCCCACACAACCAGAAACATCACAGAGCCCACTCCTACGGCAGATGGCTAAAGCTACAGATAGCCTCAACAAGTTCGAGAGGAACCAAGGCTAACCCAGTCCGTAGAATGTTCCCGGACCTACCCAAGATACCCGGGGCTACCACTACTACAAGAGCGAAAGTATACCTTCGTAGGCGTGCCTCGACTCGGTGGAACAGCCGAGAAACTCACAACCACTATTCCTCCCGCCCTGGAGAAGATCCGAAACCCGAATTCGAACCGATGTTGCCAAAAGCTAAGGCCACGGAATTTCCCTCGATGGTCGGGATGGTCTCGGTTATGCAACAATTGTTCGAAGAAGAAGTCCAAAGCGACCCGATTGATCTCGGCTCGACCCAAGAGATGATAGCGGCAATTGAGAAAGGAGAACAAAACAAAGACAGCTTCCCGAGTCATGAGGCCACCAACAAATATGTCGCTAAAGAATTGGGAAACTCTCTCTGTGCCCATCCGCGACCAAGGAGGAAATGATCACCAAGCTTGGATTGGTCCCCCGTCCCTTTGTGTCAATCTAGGACAAGTCCTCCCAGCCTTCTCTTCGTTAAGATCGAGTCTCTAGGGTCGTCCGACGGCCTTACGCCCGAAGACTACGAGTCCGTAGCAAGCACCGTATTCCCTTTCGTTTTCAAATGAAATGACGAACCTTTCGAGTATCCCTTGATTGCCACTTTAACTAATGACGAATTAAAAAAAACTTAATAATAATTCATTAGATAAAGAAGCGTATACATTAAAAAAAAAAAAATCAAAAAAAATCAACAAAAAAAATCTTTAAGCAGTTGTCCGGGAAGAGGAAAATCGAGCCCAAGCCGCCGAAGAGATTTTGACAAGTGTGAATTTGGGAACTCGCGGAAGAGCCTAAAGAGACGCAGATTGGTGATTTCTTCAAGGAATCGAAAGGATGCTCGCAAAGTCCTACAAAATCCTCAATTCAAAGAAAGTAGCCCTCTTCATCAAAGAAAACATCATACGCGTATACGGGTTGCCCGCCGAAATCATCTCGTATAATGGATCCCACTTCGAAGGGGAATGTGACAAAGTTGCCGGCGGAATTCCGAATAACCCGTCACAAGTCATCACCCTACAGCCCCAAACCAACGGAGCCGTCGAAGGCAAAGAAACAAGACTCTGGAAAATATCATCCGGAAAATGGCCGTCCAAGGCGTAGATTGGCCCGAGAAGTTACACCGGCACTCTGGGGCTGCGTAACATCGCCGAACGGCAACCGGGGAAACACCTTTTGCTCCTCACATACGGAATGGAAGCCGTACTCCCAATCGAGCCGGAAATACCTCGCTCCGTATACCGCCGGAAAGCCAAATCAACGAGGTCGAATGGCTCCAGAGTCGCCATGCACGAATTGGCCCTACTAGACGAACGCCGATCAAGGCCATGGAACACATCCGGGCCTACCAAGGAAGAATGGCCAGAGCCTTCGACAAGAAAGTAAAGCATCGGGAGATCCGAGAAGGTGATCTCGTTCTAAAAGAAAAGCCCCCATCCCGTATCAACCCTCTCGGCAAATGGGAGCCTCGTATGGGTCGGGCCATATGTCGTCCGTAAGATCTTCTCCGGAGGAGCCATGCAACTTGGGTGGCATTCCTCGACGGGAATCCTTTGTACACCCAAAGGAATGGTGACAAGCCGCGCAGATACTACGCGTGAAAAAAAAAAAAAAAAAAAAAAAAAAAAAAACAAAAAAAAAAAAAAGACCAAAAAAAAACAACAAAAAAAAAAAAGAGTGCTAAAAAGAGTAATACCCAACTAGGTTAGAAACCCGAAAAGGGCGGCCTAGGTAAAAAATGTATTGCACCAAAAAAACAAAAAAAAAAAAGGACCAAAAAAAAAAAAACAAAAAAGAGTGCTAAAAGAGTAATACCCAACTAGGTTAGAAACCCGAAAAGGGCGGCCTAGGTAAAAACAGGTTGCACCAAAAAAAAACAAACAAAAAAACAAAAAAGAGTTCACCAGCCTTGAACTACGAAGACCCGAGCTCCTCAAAATGAGGGGAACGTAGGCACTGGAAACGGTTCGGTCTAAAGCACAAATAAAAGCCATACTTTGGCATCAATACAATTGATCGCACTATGAAAGCGTGCCTCGAAAAACTCTAAAGCAATTCAAATATTCATTACAAGTTAAAAGCTCTTTGATGAGTCTAAGCCCGATTCATTCCTACAACCGGCAACCCGCTAAAAAGAAAACTAAGATACATAATCAAAACTAATGTGTCTCCATGGCAAGAAAGGGATATTCGGGAAACCTCAAAGTCACTCCAAGCCACTCGTGCGGCCTCTCCCTTCTTCTTCCCCTCCGAGTCTTTCTCTTCGAACCGAAAAATGCTCGGTATTCCTCCTACCAAGCTCCGCATAGGAACAGGGTCTAGCAAACCGGGCCCTCTCGTCGGTGGCCTTAGTAGCCCTGGGCCGTCATCCCTCATCTCCCGTAACCTAGCCGGTAACATAGGAGCCCTCCTCTCCCGTCTCTTGACGTAAGCCTCATAATCGGTCACGCCGTCCCCGCTCCGGTCCATGAGGGTTGGCCCTCGCCTCGGCCCTCCTCCTCTCGTAAATGGGCCTGTCCTCCGCACCTACAATGGCCTCACGCCGTCTCAAAATAGCCACCCGAGTCTCTCCTGCATGCCCCTCGTACCAATCCAGTACCAAGTGGTCAGAACACCGGTCTCTGACGCTCGAGAATGACCCGAGGAGGAAAGGCATCGTACCTCCATACTGGGAAAGAAATGGAAACACCGAGGGATCATCCATGGAAACAGGAGCCACCACCCCGGTGGCTACATCATCAAAGCCCTCCAAAGGAACCTCGCTTCCAAGCCAAACCGCCTAAGTGACCAGAGCCGGAATGTAGAAACCGGACCGAGAAAGCCCCTAAGCATAACCACATGGGACCCGTCCCGAAGCACTCGCGAGTCTCCACCCGCCAATGAGGCACCAACCATCTCGATATTCTTCGCCCGGGCGACTCCGCCATCCAACGCTCCCACGAGCCCCGATCATCAAAGTCTACATCAACACCTCTCCCGGCAAAAGTCCAAGGCCCGATCATATCGAGGTTTCCCGAAGAACCCCCAAACGCTCCATCGCCCACGGGGTCAAGAGAAACGGGCCGCCCGCGCATGTACCGCCGTCCGGTAGCTAATCGTGTCGAGAGCATGAAAAGTCTCCCCAAGAATCAAAGGAACGACATCTCTCGCCTGTGCGACAATGGACGACAACATCCAAAGAAAGACCGATGGCAAATCCCAAAGGAATAGACACCCCATGAACAAAGTGCCAACACATGCAAAGTGCAAAGGCATCCCAATAAAGGCATCATCCACCAAGCCTAAGCCCCTAAATCAGTTCGGGAAGACCGGAAATATCAAAATGGTCGGGACCGCGGATCATGCCTCGTGCTTCCTCCGGAAAGATGAAGAAGGTTGCACAACTTGTCAACAAAAGAAGCTCCTCCGACAAAGGAATTGCTATCTCCTCCACCTCCCACCTCCAAGCAAGGCCCGAAATTCTTCCACAATCGGAACAATCTCGTTGAAGGAAAGGCAAAAGACATGCCTTCTAGTATCCCAAAACGAAGAAGAAGCCCTTAAGAGGTCATAATCCGGGGGAAACCAATTCTTTGAGAGACCACAAGCATACGACTCTTCGTACCGGTTCTTCAAAGAAAAGACCTTTCTCTCATGCATAATTTCACCTGACCAATCACTTGAACTTGTTGAAAAATGACATTTGGGAGACTCCTTGGGACAATTTTTGAGGAGCTTTTCTAAGGCTTTCCATGATTTTTTTCTCTCTTCCTCCCCGAAAATGGGCTGCAAGAAGCTTGGCGGAGGTTGAAGAAGATATTTGAATTTGAAATAAAGCAAAAGCACTGTGTTAAACCAAAATCAAAGGGACAAATGTCGTATGCTTTGTCCCCTATCCGCGCGGATCCACGTTTGCTTCCCCATTCGGAAAAATCGCCTTGAATGCAAACCCAAGCTTCGCTACACCAAAAGGGAATCATTCCGTCCCGTTGCTCGAAACTTGTGCAAAAACCTCCCCAAACCACCCATTATACCAAACACCCTTGCAAAAAAAAAACCAGAGGCTCATGCAACCACCGCATTCATATCGCATTGCATTCATAAAATAAAAATCCTAAATTATTACATTCCAAAAAAAAAAGCAGAAGGTGTACAAAAAAAAACAAAAAACAACAAACAAACAAAATAAAATCCTAAATTATTACATTAAAAAGTGTGCATAAAAAAAAACACATAAACAAAACATAAATAAAATCCTAAATTATTACATCAAAAAATAAAAAATGTGCATGATCCTCGTACAAATCTAAATCAATCTCAAAAAAAAATCAATCGGAGTCTCAAAGACAAGACCCTGATGCCCCCCCGGCCCTCTTGCGACTCGGGCCCGCCCTCGTCAGTAGAGCTCCCACCCCGAAAGTCTCGGGCTCAGAATCGTCCTCATCTCCCGAGAAAGAGAGGCTCGTAGGACCAACCAGACACTCGGGATAGGGTAAACCTGGATCCACTGAAGAAATCGAATCCGAAGGTGAAGGCGTCAAACTCACGAACATACGGAGACGACCAGCCATGCCGCCCGAGGCGTGTCACACTTGTCAGGATCCCCAAGAATGACGTGATCAGAAGGCGATGCTGTGTGTGATCCAAATGAGAGGAGAAAGAGGAGTCTCGGAAGAAGTCTCAGAGGGAATAGGAGAAGCCTAAAGTCGGACGGAGTGCCGGCCAGTAGTCTCATCGCCCTGGCACGAGGCGCCCCGCAAGCGCCATCCTCCGCCTGAACCTGCGGCTCCGATCGCCCAGCAAATCGGTGTCTCCGCGACCACCTCAGAAAGCTGCACAAAAGCAAAAGCGTGAAAAAAAGAAGTGATGCTAGAGATGGTGAAGCAAAAAGAAAGAAAAGAAGGGAAAAGAGGTGAAACCAGTGCCATGCCGGACGAGGAGCGGAAAGCTCGTGGAAGGCGCTCGGGTGAGGGATCTGCACCCTCGATCGGACCCCG